>OZ024861.1:30440975-30458475 GCA_964017155.1 Oasisia sp. SBJ-2009 | reverse complement strand
TATCCAGGCACGGGCCTTATGCATAATTATCGCAGCGGTTGCGTCGCGATGCAAAATTGGATCGTCGTGTCATTATGAGTGGGGCGACAGGAGTCCATGCAGTGAATGACTAACTCTCATTTCTTGTCCCGCCAGTATGTCCTTCCAGACGGTTTGTGGTTGTGGTTCGAGTGCTTATTTGTGTGTGACTAATCTGCGACTGTTCCGGAAAAAGTGATGTTTAACTTTGCTTGTCAAATGTTAGGTTGTTTAAAGGTTGTTGTGGTTCGCAAAAAGCATCACACCGGACGTTAGGCGGACGTAAAACGATTGTACACAAGGCTGTGAAGTCGCTCCGATGAGCACCGCTTGCCCAAAGGATGTACAAGTTAGTGCACTACATCCTTAAAATAGTGTCGATAACTTCCAGTAGTCCCGACGACTCCATCCTTCCATTATATATTTTCGATTTACATGAGGCGTGACAACTTACCGATAGAGGAATTTATTGTTGTCACTGTTTGAAGAGACGGGTCGCGAAATAAGTCCTGTGAACCGAATTTTAGTCGGACCCACGAAGTTTGGAATAACTAGATTTAGAAATATGGATCCCAAAAGTCGCCCGGAAATAAACACGAGCCGAGTTAACGCTATATATATTATATATATATATATAATATATATATTTCCGTGTTTATACATATATATATATACATATAGCGTAAACTCGGCTCGTGTGTATATATATATATATATATAATATATATATATATAATATTATATATATATATATACATATAGCGTAAACTCGGCTCGTGTGTTATATATATATTATATTATATATATATATATATATTTATTTATATATATATATATGTTATATATATAGCGGTGATATACGCATCCTTTGATCTCTCCGTTATGTCTTGTGCTCGATTTTCACCTTCGTAATGTTGCGTTTTATGGCCTGTCAGGTTTTAAATTCAAATTCGCCTGCGTAACAGCGCCTGATTACACAACGGCATTGTGCATCAAAGGCAGGCATTTCTATTTAGAGCACGTCTTCCTAGATGAGTGTTCTCCTTAATTCGTCAGACCGACAGCCCAGCTACTAGTTAGTAGTTACTGCCGAACTGTTGCACACAGCCCGCGGCCATTACCCTCCATTACGTCATCGTGAATGGCACGCGTGCGCACATTACCGCCGGAGATGACGCAATGAGCGCGCTGGGCCCGAGGCGCGGTGATTTACGCTGGTTATCGAACGGGCCGCTAATGAAATTGGGGCAGTCTTGTGCAATGGCGTCGTTACCGTTATCGTCAAAGAGTGCCTCTGAAATGACCGCCAGATGGCAGCTTTAGACAGACCAAAGACCACATTCATGTCTGGGCACAGTAGTTATGTTCAGGGGACAATTTCACTAAGATAAATTCCTCTTCAGTAAAATTCATCCTTAAACAAATTCCATTGTTAAATTAAATAACTTTTTACAAAACGCAAATATCCATTGTCGTGTTACTGAGGACATTCCATGACACACCAGTGACAATGTCCATTTAGCGCGTCATGGTGTTGACAGTTTCAGGTATTCAAGATGAATGTTAAGGATCAAAACTGATTTTATTTAAAGTGCAAAATCGGCTTTAACAACATCGATGAAATAAATGCCTGCTCATTCGACAATTTTTTTTATACAAAAACCAATATGAAATTTCTTAATTAATTGCTGAACGAAACAATTCATGCCTAGACTTTGCAAACCGAATAAAACATATTAAAAAATACATCAAAAGACGGTCTCAGTGCTCATGTTTGGGCAACTATTGACCGGTCTTGAGGTAAGATATAATTATTTCGTAGAACCGTTGCTTTTTATCGCGCGCTCACGTCTCGCACGATTGATTACATGCGACAGTAACAACGAAACAGGTGTTCTTCGGAGTGAGATGGTAAACGGACTTGAGTGGTTTATGATCCCCGAGTTTATTTGTTGCACTGGAATATCCATCATTGTGGAAATACATGGAAATGAGTTGTGTGTTTAGTGATTGACACAGTCTAGAGGTGGTCATGTTGTGTAGTAAATGTACTACTCGTGGGGGTTCCTGGGATGTACAGTGTTTATATGTATGTAATACTATGTATGTATGTATGTGTGTGTGTGTGTGTGTGTGTGTGTGTGTGTGTGTGTGTGTGTGTGTGTGTGTGTGTGTGTGTGTGTGTGTGTGTGTGTGTGTGTGTGTGTGTGTGTGTGTGTGTGTATGTATGTATGTCACTTTCCGTTGCTAAAACCATCGCCACAGCTCTAGTAAGCAGCAGACTCGACTACTGCAATTCCCTCCTTTACAATACCGCAAACAAGGACATAGCCAAACTTCAGCGTGTCCAAAATTGTTTAGTAAGGGTAGTCACGCGTTCTCCACGTTTTTCTCGCTCAGTGCCGCTTCTAAAATCACTGCATTGGCTACCTGTGCACTATCGCATCATTTTCAAAATGTGTACAATAGCCTATCAAGCACTCTCATCTACACAACCAGCATATCTAAATTCAATGCTAACTCCAACAAGAAATTCCAGACAGCTACGCTCAACCAGTAGTAACCCTCTTCACATCCCTCGGGTGAAAACGAAAGGCGGGACCCAAGCTTTCTCGGTTGCCGCACCAACGGTGTGGAATTCGCTTCCTGCCAGTGTTAAATCACAAGGTAATATAGTTTCATTCCGCCGACATCTAAAAACCTATCTCTTTAATGCTGCCTATCCTCCTTAGCCTCCTAGCTTTTCCACCCATCCGTTGACGACTCACGCATTGCTTTCGATTATGAGATTGATTAATCCCCTGGTTTTGTCGCGCCACTGAGCTTGATTTTCGAGGATATTGGCGCAAAAGAAGTTACTATTATTATTATTATGTATGTATGTATGTATGTATGAATTTATGTGTGTGTGTATGTGTGTATGTATATATGTATGTAATGTATGTATGTATTAATGTATGTGTGTATGTATGTATGTATGTGTGTGTATATATGTATGCATGTATGTATGTGTATGTAAGTATACATATTTTATTTACCTGTATACATATATACATGTTTAGTTCCTGGGGTGTACAGTGTTTATAATGTATGTATGTATGTGTGTGTATGTATGTATGTATGTATATATATATATAGATATAGATATATGTGTGTATGTATGTAATAACTATGTATGTATGTATATAAATATACATACATGCACACACACATAATATATATATATATTAATATGTAAATTTATATATATATATATATATATATAGATACATATATATATGTATATATATACATATACATTTATATACATATAATTTACACATACATACATATATACAATTATATATATATATATACACACATATATATATATATATATATATATATATATATATATATATATGTGTGTGTGTGTGTGTGTGTGTGTATAAGTATAAGTAACCAAAATTGCCGCTGTCAAAGCAACGACATAAGTACTGCAGTTAATTTACTTATGTTGGCTTTGGAAGAGTGGACGGTTTGTGACAGCAAAGTGCACAGTTACAGCAAAACATGTGTATGAAGAGTTATGTGCATAAAAAGATATTCATTCAACAGCCGGCGCATCGAGAAGCATTGCTGCCCAACTCGTTTGAAGGTCCCGACAGTGCCGCGAGCACAATGCTTCCTGTCGTCGAGGCAGGCCGTTGTCATGGCAACCATGTGGGCGAACTCTTCCACGATCCGTCGCAAAGGATGAACAGTCGAAGTGAACATTTCCGACGCCGGGCGTGCGTGACATGAATGTATAATGAGTTGTTCGCTGCTGCGTGAAATCAAAATTGAAATAATCGCAACTCGAAAGGAGCTCTGCCTCGTGACAGTTGAATAATCGTCGACACCTCCCAATGCCTGTGTTCCGGTCATCGACGCCTCCCATCGACGATTCTAGTCGATTACTATAGTATATGAACGAATGCACTGGAGATTAACTTCGGTGTCCTGTTGACAAATTCTTGCAGTTGTAATGTTTTATTTATGGGGGGGGGGATAGAACCTTAATGTCTGCCCATCACCTGATTCCAGGTGACTAGTACCTCCATTGTTCCCGCGTCTATGGTATTTGATATTTTTTTGGGTAATATACATTTAAATAGCAGGGCGTCCATTTCATGTGTTCCTGTTTACGAGACATTGTCACCTGCGGATAAACAATTCGGAGTGTGCCACAGATGGAAGACGTCTGTCCGTGGTCTGACTGAGCTGTTTACTACAGACCTGTCTCGCGTTACGCACCCACGCACTGCCGATGACACGAGCGACTATAGAGGACCTTCCCGTCGACAGCCACCGGGAAAAACGGATGGCGAACGACGGCATAGTGACAGACGCCTCGGGTAATAACTCGAGGTTCGCGAGTGCAGAATGTATCGCGTATTATTTTTGTGACGGCGCCTTACTGACATGCACACGTGCATACAGACGCATACTCACACGCTATGCTGGTGGGCTCATGCACGCACACGCAACGTACACAACTACACACACACACACACACACACACACACACACACACACACACACACACACACACACACACACACACAGACACACACAATGCACGCCAATGTACGCACACGCACGCAACACACACACGCGCGCGCAGACACACACACACACGCACGCAACACACGTACACACTGACGCATGCACCATATATTTATCGTAATATCGTACAGCCTTGTTTAGAACTTTATAATGAGCAATACAATTATGTTATTGTGATTTCCTTTAGGTGTGCCACATGCATTTAATAAATAACAATGTGTGTTGATTCAAGCATGCACCCCCACTGAATTGCCTACCGAAATGAAAATTAATCATCAACGAAGGGAGCAGAATGCAAAAAAACAGTATGTTAGTCTGAGCAACCACAAGATGACAACGCCGAAAACAACCAGACAAGTGCCACGAAAGTGTCTGCTGTTTCCGGTGTGACATTATAAATGAACCAACGTGGTACAAGGATTCTCGGTCGTGCGTGGACCCTCTTCTAAAAACTGAACTGTTGACGTTTCAGTGAGTTGACCCTGATACAACTGTGGTTCATTTACCTATGCCATGTCCTCTTGAATGTCTGTCGAATTCTTATTGTGAATTCAGTAAACCTGATTTGTTTTGAACTACAAAGTAGAGCCTACGAGAATTACGAAAGCATTTCGAGATTACGGCACTAATGTAACACTGCATTCGGGAGAAACAATAGATGCTCCAAGTACGTGACTCCCAAGACATTATTCATTTCTTAAACGTCTAAAATGCACAGGCAACTATTAAAATTGTCTTGTTAGCCGTTCAACGTTCTACAGCCTTGCAAAAGAGCTGCGAACATATGTCTGACGTCCGGCCTCATCACTTTTTACAAGCTATCGGGGTTCGCCATTGAATGCCCGCACACTCTCTGTGTACGACAACAATGGTCTAGATTCGACCTCGGCGATAAAGACCGAGAATCGCGCTCCCATTGACGGTGTCGAATGCCCGCCCGGTGCCTGAAGGGCTCTTCGGGCGGGAAGACGGCCACAGTCGGCGCAACGACGTCGACGCTATCAGATCGGCCGGTACAAACAACGTCACACAACGGCGCTATCAGATCGCCGAGTACAAACAGTATGCATCATAAAGCGGTTGTATATAAACATCTGACCCTCAGCTGTGTAAACGGAAACATTGTGTAGAGATTATTTTGTTGGACGATGTAGGAGGGATAATTCGATGATTGTATTGTACCGCGTCTGCTTCGATGAGACGCTGGGTTGGTTTTGCCGTTGGCAGCCATCTTATATTTCGTTAGCTCCCTCAGTATTTAATATCTTATGATACGCTGATATTTTCGTCTAGTAGTTTACACCCTGTGTGATATGGCCATCTGAATAGGTCACATTTGTAACCAACTCAGATCGATGTTGTATGAGTTTAAACAACACTGAGTTTCAAATGCATTAACACAATGCATTTATTTTCAAATGTACAATCAAATTACTTTCAAACGAAGATGACGGTTGATTTAATAACTATCATAATTAGCTTCTGCACCGCGTATAGTTGTATAGCAACTACTTACCAATACACGTCGTGTTTTATGCAACACCTATTACTTTTGATTGTTATTCATTACACTATTTGAGTAGCTAATCCAGCTGCCATGTTGTAACTGTGGATGTGAGCATGTCATTATAGATATCTGCATTCGTTCGACCGTGATTATGCATGTGAGCATGGCATTGTGGGAAGTCTGCATTCGTTCGACCGTAAATGAAAATAACAGTGTCTAGCAGGAACTATTTCATAGTTCTATCCAGCTTCATTTGTGTAAACGAAAAATTAACCGATCTCTGAACAGCTGAATGCCATGTAGTGAGTGGCTGTGTCATATCGTCACTCACGTGTTGATCCACTTCAACAACGTCTTTGTGGAAATACATTGTGAATAAGCAGACAGCAGTAACACATCGTGACGTGTGAATATACTCTAAAAACCGAATGTTTCGTTTTATGTTACAAAACCGCGGTGAATGGAATAGTATTACTACAGGAGTATTACAATTATTACAATGAAAATTAATAGTGTGCTGAAATGTATTTTTTTTTCAAATATAAAAGTGCGCATCTCTAACATTTGTATCTCGAATTTGAATACTTCTGAACTTTAAATGTGGTCATGAAAATAACATCAGGTTTGGATTTTGATCTGGATATTTTGGTTTTGTAACACAGAAAATGAATATCTAGCGTTTCACGTTTCTGTCAAGTTATACGCTTCAGTAAATGCAAGTAAATTATTCTAAAGTTAGTTCAAATGCAGCAGTTAATAAACTTCCAAATGCTAACCCAAATATAAGTTATGATTTAATATGAAATAGTACTTTCTCAAAGTAAGCAGATACCAAGTAAATTAATATAATTTAATAACTATAAAACAAATCCTCATTGTTTACTCAGGATGTGTTCATGTCAATCAGATACCGAGAACAACGTAAACAAAATAATAATAATTAATATTCACTAAACAATGAAATAATTAGCATTTATCTGAACACGTTTAGAGGAATACTAAACAAAAACATTCGTGCAGCAAAACAAGTATATTTTGAGTTATACAGTAACCAGTATAACAATGACGTAAGAAATACATGGAAAACAACAAATAATTTTCTCTCAGAGACAAAACCACCGAACCAATTTCCAACATCCTTTAACAAAAATGATAAAATAAAATTACCAGACAAACAAAAAATATTGCTAACAATTGTAATATTGTATTTCACAAATTTAGCTCATGGTATTCATTATGATGAGGAAAATGTTTAATTATTATTTAAATTAACACACAGACAATATTTGGATTCCATAACATTGATAAGGATACAGGTCATAAAACAATACAAAGTCTCCCTACAAAACTAGTTGTGGATGTTATGTTTTTTCTTCTAAGTTAATTACAATAATTGAAACCGCAGTTAACAAATCATTAACTAAATTAATAAACCAAGTGATCAATATATGAATATGTTTCCTGATGAAAATGAAAATGTCTAAAGCAATTCCTATTTTAATAAATATGATTCTACTTTATTTAAAAAATACAGAACTATTTCACATCAATCAGTGAAATAAAAAGTATATACTCATAGAAGAAGAAAATTCCTGGTAAAATATAATGACACGTATATATTCAAAATTGTATTTTATGTCGCCAAAATCATCAACACTAAATTATAAATAAATGAACGGACTCACTATAATATTCATTGTATTTGCTAAAATGTTGCTTATATTTATCATATTATATTAGTGAATACGAAGAGCACTTACTTCCATTATATATATATATATATATATATATATATATATATATATATATATATATATATATATATATATATACATTTATATTATTTGTGAATATGCACATGCCTATTAATTATATTTATTGTATTCACTATAATAATTATTATAATTACTCCTACTTTCTGATGTCTCAAATGAACTTAATTTTATTGTTCTTATAGTTAAAGTAGCATTGAAGGTTAATTTTGTTAGTGTTTATAAGAGACTGTGTAATGATAATGGAAAATGTTTTTTAAGACAAAATATTTACGCATGTGTTAATATTTAGTATGTCTCGGTGCTATTTGATATGTTGTTTAATGAACTATGCCAGTAAAAAGTTCGGTTGCATACGATCGTGGGAAATGCAGCGACATGGTTCCATACCCATGTAATCGACACCGGCACAACCCCTGATGACGATGATCTTACATTTCAGCGGCATTCCCACTAATATTCTATTCCCACGAACTGAGCCTCGCCGATATTTGCACGTCTTGAGAAATTATCGGCAACGTTTTACCGGAACTGGTCGTACTACAGCTAATACAAATGAAACTATTACCACAAAAATGAGTGGAATAGAGTATATTACACAGTTAAATAATTGTACCAAGGGGTATACATGTTTTGTTGATAACTGAAAAAAGGAATTATAAGCAATTCGCTTCTTTCCTGCTTAGTGTTGATTGTCTATCATGATTTGTATGTCTATATCATGTGTTTATATTTAATATTGTTTCGGATAATCATTCAATAAAGCAAATGTTGCTTTTAGATGTTTCTTTCAAATAAATGAAGTTAATGCGATGAACTATTCAATTCTTATTAGAGCCTAACTACTAGGCACAGGCACAGGCACAGGCACAGGCACAGGCACAGGCACAGGCACAGGCACAGGCACAGGCACAGGCACAGGCACAGGCACAGGCACAGGCACAGGCACAGGCACAGGCACAGGCACAGGCACAGGCACAGGCACAGGCACAGGCACAGGCACAGGCACAGGCACAGGCACAGGCACAGGCACAGGCACAGGCACAGGCACAGGCACAGGCACAGGCAGATCTCGTTTTCCTGAAGGATTTATGCTGCGTGATATTTGTTAAAGTGTTTTTTTAGGAATTTCCTTGCATATTCACACACATACGTTAGCTAGATAGACACAGATATAGTTACACGTGTATCACTGTTTTGATACTACGAGATGTTTCCCACGGAGAGAGAAAAGACTCTCGTGAGAATCCTTATTCATATCGAAACATGGATCACTTAATTCAAGTTAATTGCCTTTTTAAAAATTACTTTCCATTCAACCACTGATACCTTTGGAATCATGTGGCCGGCGAAAATTAACTTCACATGAGTTGGCCCTTTGGTTATGAATACGAACATGCTTTGATGCCAGCGTGTGAAAAAGAAGGCGCGCTCATTTGATACTTGGGTATAATAAAAGTCACTAATTGCATTCTTTTATACAGATGGGCGTTGTGGGTCCTGAACGAAATTTGACCTTTAAAGAGCTCACCAGATTGACTAGATCCACTGCTGCTGGCAAAGTACGCTAAGCCAAAGCTACCTTCATGAATTTTAGTCGACTACCCTAGAATCCTAGATCTCCTCTCAAAAATTAAGATGGATTGAGCTCGATTCGATTACCTTTAAATCGACCAAAATAATAAATTGTTAATCCACCAAAATATCAAATTTCTATGCGCTTTTGATAGGCTTATGACAATAATATGATTAGACATTTAAGTATACAGTAGTAACACATAAGTAATGCTATTTTATAATATCATTACATATTTAAATATACAGTATCACATAAGTTATAGGGGCCTACTATGTTATTTTAACTTGACAGCAGATTATATCTACGCCCTAAGTTCCATATAGTAACAAGTGGTTGTATATGTTTAACTATAATATATATATATATATGTGTGTGTGTGTGTGTGTTTCTGTGTGTGTGTATATATATATATATATATGTATATATATATATATATATATATATAAATTATATATATATATAAATTATATATATATATATAGCATGATAAATTAAATCGGGTTCTCTGGACTACGATCGTGGGAAATGCTCGGTCACGGTTCCCTACCCATGTAACGGACACAGCATCTGATGATGACGATTTTACAATAAACGTCAATCCCACTAATGTTCAATTCCCACGGATGGGCCCGTGTCGTTGTCTACAAGTCTCGGCAAATTATCGCGAATTCATACATCGAATCGCATCCGAAACGGTTAAACGGAAGTGATTTATCTGTCATCGGCGTGCGATTGTTGCCCGCGCCCCGGTCACATCCAGAACAAGTTGCTCTCCCGCGCAGACAATGCCGTTAATGAAATGAACGTTATCTCGGCTGGGGAAATGCCGTTATCCTTTGAGACAAGTCGCACGGCGGAAGGACAAGATCTTATCTTGTCACGCTTTTTTCCGTTCCTGCCATTGTCCGAGGAAAGTTGTTTGCCGGGGCGTGACAACGCTTGTACATCGCACAGCTCCGTTCCCACACAACGGCCACGTGAGAGAGGTAGTTGGTCCTCCCTGATAAATGGGCCTACCATTGAGTTGCATAAATATAGACCTTCTTGTTAAAAAAGGATAATGTTGTTAAAGTTTTAAGTGATTTAAACATCATAATATTATTATTGTTTATTGATGTCTAGACTTTTAAAATATATTTTGAAAGGCAAAATTAGAAGAAAAAAAAGAACCAAGACAGTGCTATAACAGCAAAATGTTTTTACTTATTTATTATTTCCCCCGTGATACGTAAATTATATTCCTTTTTAATCATATATAATTCTTAGAAATTGTTTTTACTGTACTCTCTTGTACACCATATTTACTTGTTACCTCTCGCGCTGTCGAACACCACAAGAAAATGTCACAATGAGGGATAAATAAAGGTATTTTTTATTTATATATGTTTTTATTTGAAAACGTACCGAAATGGCCTTACTTTATACGGTTTGGGCAGCTTTTATGCTTATATTGTTTGTTGCTGTAGTAGGTGTAGATGCTAATAAAACACCTCTCGTTCACATAACACAGCAAAATGTCATTGTCTTCACGATGAGTTCGCTGTTACAATGTTTACAATATTTCCTGTGTGTAGCTATTTTTATTTTTGCCTCGTCGAATCGAATCGTCGGTATATCACATAATAATTGTTTTTACCTAGTTTTCATGTAAATGTCAAGAGCATTACAATATATACCAACATAGTATTGTTATTATTGCAGCTGCGGGATTATATTTTACGTGAAACAATGGATTAACACAGTCATACAGGGATACATTAATTATTATATACGTTTTATGTCGTAGGAGGCCTTTATCAAAATGAACGTCGTCTTGGGAACGTGACAGCAATACGAAGTGTGACAACGACATAGGTCCAAATTTGTTATTACGAATAGCGTCACTTATATACTAGATCGGCGACCATTAGCTAAGGAACACAGTCATTGTGTCAATCAATTTGTATATCATCTACCAGACCAATTACTGTATGAACGAAAAATAGTATAATGGATATTTGACTTTTTACGAGGTAGTTTTGTGTGTGTCTTCAACTGTCTTAATACGAAACAGTTGCAACATCAAACGATATTTGGCACTGCGTGTACGGAATTATATTTGAGGACAATTTTGTTATATATTTCGTTACGTGATCGGTACCAGATGGATAAAGACGAGACATCACTACACACATACACACATATATAATATATATATACATATATATTATGTTATGTTATGTTATGTTATGTTATGTTATGTTATGTTATGTTATGTTATGTTATGTTATGTTATGTTATGTTATGTTATGTTATATATATATATATATATATATATATATATATACATATGTGTGTGTGTGTGTGTGTGTGTGTGTGTGTGTGTGTGTGTGCCAGCGTGGGTGCGAGCGTGCGTGCGAGCGTGCGTGCGTGCGTGCGTGCGTGCGTGCGTGCGTGCGTGCATGTGTTGTTTTCAAATGGAAACACTCCTGTCGTTTCATTCCTTGCATGCACAAATGACACGTGAAGTTTTGTTTCACGGCGACTGGCCCAGAATCACAATAAACACCCCGGTCCACCGACACACCGACCACGTCTTGTTCACGGCGTCTATTGTGTCAGGCGACACGGGCGATGGGAAAGTGGACACCCGTGAGGACAGCTTATACTCTGACATCAACTGGAGGCGGATGATTTCTCCCTGATGATCAATACCCGTGGGAAAGTTCTGTGTGATGTTCGTTCCCGTAGGTTGTGACAAAGCTTCCCTGTTTCCGTGACTGTCATGCTTCCCCTCCCCTGCATCCGTCTGTCCCAATGTTCCACCCTCCTTGTATCAATCCCGCTTTGTCGCCTCCCCTTAACTTAAAGGAGCACAGCTAAACTGTAGACTAAAAGTAATGGTGTCTTCACGTTATAGCTACTTCCCGTTATAGCTACTTCCCGTTAGAGCTACTTTTTATTCGCGTTATAGCTACTCGTTAAGTTTGACAGTTGAACTAGTCCCGTTGTAACTACTTTTTATTTCTGCATTTCACAATGTAGCAAGATATGGAAGCATTAACTATTTCAGTCTGGTTTGAGACGCTGTGACATCTGATGAACCAGTTGTTTTCTGCAATGTCTTCACCAGCTGTGTGTGTGTGTGTGTGTGTGTGTGTGTGTGTGTGTTTGTGTGTGTGTGTGTGTGTGTGTGTGTGTGTGTGTGTGTGTGTGTGTGTGTGTGTGTGTGTGTGTGTGTGTGTGTGTGTGTGTGTGTGTGTGTGTGTTGATGTTATAGTTGGTGGACAAACATCCATCCCAGTGTCATACAGATGACAGTAATTCCAGTCCCAGTGCAGTTAGCAAGTCACCCTCATAGCTGCTTTGGTTGGTGGGTAGCTGAGCTGAGACATGTTCTCCATGACTCATTGTGTTTAGTATCACAGAAGAGTCTGTCACAAGTATACCTGGATCGACGTATAGAAGATGGATGTGATTGAATATGCAACAATCAAAGTTGGGAAGCATCCTGCTTTGTACCGAGGCTACAAGTTCCGTTGTAGACGTTAAACATTACCAGTTGTGGAAATTCTTCAATGGGGCAGACTTCCATCAAAGCTATCCACCCCTCATGGACATCGGCTGGACGGATATGCGTCAATTCAGCAACAGAACGCACATGCTCACGTACAACACTATCATTCTGGGCGTACTACACACATATACCAACAGTAGCTTCCCCCACAAACATTGATATCATGTCTGGTGTATGTCCAGTCGATGTCCATGAGGGGTGGATAGCTTTGATGGAAGTGGCCCCATTGAAGAATTTCCACAACTGGTAATGTTTAACGATTACTTTGTGGAGACATGGCTTGGTGAAGATGCAAAGATCTCAATGGAAATGTGGAATGTCTACACAGAAACTGAGAGAAGAACAAACAATCATGTCGAGGGAAGGAACTCCAAATTCATGAACGTGGTGGGGAAACATCATCCCAACATGTTCCAGTTCGTGGAAGCTCTAAAGAGAGTGCAGGCAGCAACAGAACTGAACGTTGCACAACATGACACTGTTTTGCATATGTCTTTTACGTTATATTTTCCACTTAAAGTAAGTGATAGTTACATTTATAATTATATTATTCTTATGACTTTTGAAATGTGCCTTTTATTAATACATTTCACGTATAAACCTTTCAGCAGTCTGAAATAGTTAATGCTCCCGCTTGTTGTCCCCTCCTGAATTGTGAATTAAATAAGTAGCTATAACGGGACTAGTTTGCCTGTCAAACTTAACGAGTAGCTATAACGGAAAAAAACGGTCGCTATAATGGGAAGTAGCTATAACTGGAAATAGTTATAACGGACCTAGACCACAGTAATTACAAACAATGACATGTCCGCAATTGGACGGGGCTATTCACACAAATGCTTAGCGCATAATTAACAGGTCACGATCATTCGTTCAAACTAGGCTAATGAGTTTACTGCTTCAACAAAAACAGAACAAAGTGTTTCAAAGTACAGCTTATATATATATATCAATTGACAGGTCAGAATAACATTCGTTCAACCGAGACTAATGAATTTACTTCTTCGATAAAAACAAAACAAAGTGTTTCAAAGTACAGCTTATATATATATATCAATTGACAGGTCAGAATAACATTCGTTCAACCTAGGCTAATGAATTTACCGCTTCGACAAAAACAAAACAAAGTGTTTCAAAGTACAGCTTATATATCAATTGACAGGTCAAAATAACATCCGTTCAACATAGGCTAATGAATTTACCGCTTCGACAAAAACAAAACAAAGTGTTTCAAAGTACAGCTTATATATCAATTGACAGGCCAGAATAGCATTCGTTCAACCTAGGCTAATGAATGTACTGCTTCGACAAAACAAAGTGCTTCAAAGTACAGCTTATATATCAATTGACAGGTCAAAATAACGTTCGTTCAACATAGGCTAATTAATTTACTGCTTCGACAAAAATAAAACAAAGTGTTTCAAAGTTCAGCTTATATATCAATTGACAGGCCAGAATAGCATTCGTTCAACCTAGGCGAATGAATTTACTGCGTCGACAAAAATAAAACAAAGTGTTTCAAAGTACAGTTTATATATCAATTGACAGGCCAGAATAGCATTCGTTCAACCTAGGCTAATGAATGTACTGCTTCGACAAAACAAAGTGCTTCAAAGTACAGCTTATATATCAATTGACAGGTAAAAATAACGTTCGTTCAACATAGGCTAATTAATTTACTGCTTCGACAAAAATAAAACAAAGTGTTTCAAAGTTCAGCTTATATATCAATTGACAGGCCAGAATAGCATTCGTTCAACCTAGGCGAATGAATTTACTGCGTCGACAAAAATAAAACAAAGTGTTTCAAAGTACAGTTTATATATCAATTGACAGGCCAGAATAGCATTCGTTCAACCTAGGCTAATGAATTTACTGCTTCGACAAAAACGAAACAAAGTGTTTCAAAGTACAGCTTATATATATCAATTGACAGGACAGAATAACAATCGTTCAACATAGGCTAATGAATGTACTGCTTCGACAAAAAAGAGAACAAAGTGTTTCAAAGTACAGCTTATATATATATATATATATATATATATATATATATATATATATATATATATATATATATATATATATATATATATATATATATATATATATATATATATATATATATATATATATATATATATATATATATCAATGTGCAACATATGTTATTCCGCAGATGTTGTGCATGCGAATATTTCACAAGTACTTTGGATTCGCGCGGGCCCAGATTCGGAGTTGAACAATGCACGACACCGGGCTAGGTCCCCGGTCCCGCCAGCCGTTCCCACGCCCCTGTCGGACGCTGTGGCTACTCGTCGTGTTCAGTCTCCGTGTGGGTGTCGTCGACAGTTCCCTGCCTCGAGTCGCCGTTGAGTCGGCTCCGGTCCGCGGCCGTCGATCTTCAAGGCCACCCAGACTGCGTCGACTAATTGCTTCAATGGCTAATCACATTACCCGATTAATTAACCGCGGCGGCGACCGACGACCGTTTTAAGTACGGGACGACTTACAGGGGGAAGGGGGACTCGTCGACGACTTCCTTCCCGATAACCCCAAGTTGGTTGTCATCCGCGTGGCGCCCGGGCAAGACAGCTGGCGACTCGAACGGGTGTATGGGTGTGTGTGTGTGGGGGGGGGGGGGGTGACGTCACAGTAGACCAACCCGATAGGTGCTGCCCCCAAAAGGCAGCTGGGGACATAAACGACGGGGGTTGTGACGTCACAGTGAACCAGCCTGTATTCAGGACAATACGTTCGATTCAGTGACGGAATATTTAGAACAGTTTATATTCGTTACTCCATCAAGTTCACGGTAAAGTGTTATGACGTCACGACCCTCTAAGAGGCTAGGCTAGTTGTTACTGTAACAGTCGCAGACCTTTTAATCATAAAACTAATAGCTATATGCTGACAATGCACACATCACATTGTCGACACGGCAGACTTACAAAGATAGCATAATCATATTTTGTATGATTAAATTAACACATGTTATTTTTCTTTGGTAGTCATTCTGGTCAAAATGACACTTTCAAATGATGCTGTACATCGTAAGTTGCCATTGCCAGTGGTTTCTCTTTACAGAATTTACTCATCCTTTCTTTCGTTCGTGCATTCTGTATGCATCCGGGCACACATCATGTTGTTGGCGTTGTTATTTGTATCCAACAACAGCACTGTCTATTGATGGGCGGGCGGCTATAGTGGCTTTCCAGAAAGAGAATTCGTGCGTGAAGTCAACTCAAACGCAGCTTAGCAACATCGAAACAAAGGCGCCTCTAGCGACTATAACTTGTAATTGCGGACCCCATTATTACCTCAACACAAGTCCATGATTTCTTTGGGCTCCTCTCAACCGAAGTTTGTTGCCATCAACGACAAATCTATCGCTAATCGCTAAACCGTGGTTTTGTCGTTGTCTTTACATATACAGTGTACATCCTCCGTGTTCACAAACTACTCATGTTTCCTACAACAACGAACTACGCTACGCAATACGATCAACCACATCAAATTAGCTACGTTGTCGATCAATGCTATTTGTACTACAATTAGCATAATCGGAAAACGATAACTCTGGACGGAAAAGCCCAGTGTATGTTTAACGTCGGTTCTGTCAAACATGCGTGCGTGCAGTGAAACACGATATATCGTAAATTTCTAATATAAATGCGTTCAGAGCGTCTAAAGCGACTGGTCACTGCAACAGGAAACGGGAAATATGTAAATGAGCTGACGTACACGAGTCCGTGTGCAATGAACGTAGAATGTCCGTAAACTCGGTAACTCAAGGCGAAATTCATAAATAAAACTTACTTTTTACCATGACTAATTGATGGATGTATACTTTCTGTAGGGGACGATTCTTAGATTATGTGTGGTGCGATTTGCATAATAAAAACATAGTTGTCTATATTTACAGTTTTGTATAAATCAAGATGATTCCATAGCTAAAAAACACAATGCTTACGTTAGCTAGATGAAACAGGAATATGTTCTGGGATCCTTGCTTGAAAGAGCACGTCGTCCAGTAATTCTCGCAATTCCAATTGGTATCGATGTTTGCAGTATTAATATATTGATGTGTAATATAGGAGGTGTCTTCCCGTTATACCTACTTTATATGCCCGTTGTAGCTACAAGTTAAGTTTGACAGTTGAACTAGTCCCGTCATAGCTACGTTTTTATTTCTCCATTTTACATTGGAACAAGATAGGGAGCATCCATCTTCATCCAGTTGATGTCCATGAGGGGTAGACGGCTATGTGTGTCCCACTGAGGAATTTCCACAACTGATAACCTTTAACATTACTTTGTGGAGACATGGCTTTGTGATGATTCAAAGATCTCCATGGACATGTGGAATGTCTCAACAGAAACTGACAAAAGAACAAATAACCATGTTGAGGGATGGAATTCCAAGTTTGCGAAAGTGGTGGGGAAACACTATCCTAACATTTTCAAGTTCATGGTTGCTAAAC
>OZ024861.1:30428475-30435975 GCA_964017155.1 Oasisia sp. SBJ-2009 | reverse complement strand
ATGAACTAACAGGAAATGTTAGAGATACGCTAAGCGGTAGATACGGTTGGCGTAACAAAACCAAGTGACTTAAAATATAATAGTTAATTAGGATTAAAGTTAGTTTTGCATATTAATTAACCTTGCCGATTGTCATGTCCAGCTATTGGCAAACATCTGTCTTGGATAGCGTGTCTCACGATTCGTTAAAAACATACACTTACATTGTTTATAATTAATTATATTTTTGTGAGAGTCAGACAGACAGACAGACAGACAGACAGACAGACACAAACGGGCAGACAGACAGGCAAAGTAGCAATAGAGGGGTAAACTTTGTCAGTCAACAGTGTGTTCACGCATAACGTAATACTCGAACGGTCTATAGGAATTCGTGGTGTTTACGAAGCATGTGTTGACTCTGTGTTCTGATTCGCTAACACAACGGAATGGTGATTGATACCATCTGAATAGGACAGTGGCGTGTCGCGGGTTAACCCTTTTATCAGAGGTCGCGTACTCGTTTATACAACCGGGGTAACTCGAGCGATGCAGAGTGAATAAAACTGAGCTGTTGTCGGATTGTAAACGGACCGGCGATGTCAATGGGCCGGGGGGCCATCGTAGAATATTGACCCCTGTGATAACTTTTTAATGTTTAATCTATTGACCATTACAGAATTGGTTTAATACGTAAATAAAAACTAGTTTAGTTTGAAAAGAAATTATTGTAATAACGCAATTTATGAAGCAACCACGGAAATCTAAAATATGTTGTAGAATGGAAATTGTTGGTATATATCGTTACAGTTTGGACACATTTGACCACCGGCCGGCCGGCTATGGTCATTGTGTCAATATAGTGACCAATGACCAGCATAGTGGCCACTATGAGGATGTAGTGGTTGGTTAAGGCCACAGTACGTAATCCTGTAGTGTCCGTCTAGAACCATTACGTGTGGCCGGCTAGGACCACTCTGTGGACGTAGTGACCAATGGTCGACTAGGGCCAATGTGTCGCGTGTAAAGTGACGAAGGCCATAACGCTGATAACACGCCCTGGGCGGCCATAACAACGGGTACTAAACCCACTACACTAGTGGGCGATTGTTTCAAGTGTGACATGGGTGGACGCCCTGTCACAGTTATTTAGTAGCGTACGTCGTTAAGTGCTGCTCCGTTGACTGAAACCTGCCCCGTCGTAAGAGCCACTGAGCGTTTAGCAGGTTTTATTGCGTCGGCCGTGACAGCTTCCGCACATCCGATCAGATCTGTGGCGTAGCTAATGATCAGCGTCTGCACTCGCACGCCCGTGCGTTTAAAAAATTAGTTCCGACAACGGTGGATGGATGGATGCTACTCGTTGGACACGTGATATGGCAGTGGTTTTCTAAAGCTCTTGTCGCGAGCGTGTGTTTGCGTTGGGTGGCCACGGGGAAAAGCTTGCATCTCTTTTGCAAGTTGTAATAATAGGTAGTAAAATATGTTACAACCGACCGCAATGTGACTTGATCTAAATCCGTTCGTAGTTAGATAAATACCAAACGGATTTATACATTCACACGAACGCACGTACGAACGCACGCCCGCATATGCACACAGACACACAGGCATACAGACACACGGACGCACGGACGCACGGACGCACGGACGCACGGACGCACGGACGCACGGACGCACGGACGCACGGACGCACGGACGCACGGACGCACGGACGCACGGACGCACGGACGCACGCACGCACGCACGCACGCACGCACGCACGCACACACACACACACACACACACACACGTTTGGTATGGTTTAGTTTGGTTTAGTTTGGTTTGGTCTGGTTTGGTTTGGTTTGGTTTGGTTTGGTTTGGTTTGGTTTGGTTTGGTTTGGTTTGGTTTGGTTTGGTTTGGTTTGGTTTGGTTTGGTTTGGTTTGGTTTGGTTTGGTTTGGTTTGGTTTGGTTTGGTTTGGTTTGGTTTGGTTTGGTTTGGTTTGGTTTGGTTTGGTTTGGTTTGGTTTGGTTTGGTTTGGTTTGGTTTGGTTTGGTTTGGTTTGGTTTGGTTTGGTTTGGTTTGGTTTGGTTTGGTTTGGTTTGGTTTGGTTTGGTTTGGTTTGGTTTGGTTTGGTTTGGTTTGGTTTGGTTTGGTTTGGTTTGGTTTGGTTTGGTTTGGTTTGGTTTGGTTTGGTTTGGTTTGGTTTGGTTTGGTTTGGTTTGGTTTGGTTTGGTTTGGTTTGGTTTGGTTTGGTTTGGTTTGGTTTGGTTTGGTTTGGTTTGGTTTGGTTTGGTTTGCTACTTCTCATTAGCATACGAAATTAACCCTGGTAAATTATAAATTTCATAAATATGAAAAATCCTAGGCACAATTAAAAGAACGTAAGCCTGAATTTAAAGAAAATTAATATTAAGACCCGTGAATTAATTTCACGTTTTTGTTTTTTTGTTTTTGACAAGCCTAGACCTCTAGAATATGTATTGGGAACAACCCGTACATTGTCAGCAGGTTTAACAAGATTTAACAAGATTGACACCCGTTGCGTGCATATGTATGTTACAATGACTAGCTATATAGGATGCTTTAATATAAGCTATGCACAATGAGTGCATAGCTTATTTTAAAGCATCCTTTAGTAATTTAACAAGCTGTCACTCAGCAATAGTTACAGCCTTTTAATCATATTCAAGATAATGTAATACTATAAATTGTATACGCGTTGTATTGAAGAGTCTGCATTGCCTAACTCTTCAATATCGGTTCAGTTACTAACCCCCCCCCCTCACCCCCCACCCCCTTTAAACGGGGCGGAATAATGGGGCTAAGCGCCTGTTCTTCTGACGACTGAACTTATTAATGATGTGTCCAGCAGCCAACTCTGTGTCCTTGTGGACGTGCATCAAGCACTCAGTTTACATTTTAGAGCACAGATAGTACTTGAGACGCCACATTGGGCTAAAAGAGCGCTCATCTGTGACTGTCGATACAGACATCACCATCAGTATGACGACTGCAGTGTACATGTTGGGGTATAGGTCGGGATTGATTTCTTAATCGTGTGGTCGAGGATGTCTTGTCTTTCAGCGACATTCATCATGTCCCATTGTAGAAATATTGTCAGAGGAAGTAGATCGACTTTCAAGTACATGCTTACTCATTGCCAATGTGATGATGAAGTAAAACCTTTGGATTGACAACAAGTAGTTCCGGGATTTGCCATCCCCATCAGCTTCCAGATACTCCAGAGCTGACGCTACAACTGTGAATCATTACTGAATGCAGACTTGAATGTGTAGCCTACAGTGCGTTGTCACAATTGGAGCATCTCATTTCACAGAGCAACTGAAGTTTGGTCCTGTTGGTCATCCCAGCTTTTGCTTCTAATCTTGACATTTAGCCTATGCACAGTTAAAACATTGATACATGTATTCTACTTAATTAATATATACCCAGCTGCACTGCATTGCCATGATAGCATACAGACCGCAGCTATTTATTTAGTGCACACAAGTCGGAAACTTAATACGATGTTGTCCAAATGCTGATAAATTGTTACAATTAATTCATGATATTTTCGTTGTCAAAAGCTATGAACATATCTGGGCATCCTCTGGCCACCGTTTGAAGTGGGCATTTTGTGGGCATTTTGTGGTTGCCTTGTTGATGTGGAAGCACGTGTTACGTGCGTACGGCTAGCTACGCCCCTGTATAATATCCTGTTTAGTGTTATAGTTTTTTAAACGTTTAAAACAGTTCAGATCTGACCAGACGGGAAATAGTCGCGCATGCGCAAATAGCAAACAGATCACGTTCGTTTTGATACGCACAGGTTGACGTCACACCTTGTACGAAAGCACGCAGCTATTCCTCGGAAGCAAGCATGCACAACGAAACGAATCATTGAGTATCGAGTCTGACAGCCCAGCGGCGTCAAGTGATTTGATTTGACGGAAGTGTTGACGTTGTGTGTGGAAGGACGGTGAGCCAGTGCCCAAAGTACACAAACAGAACATTGCACAAACAAACGTTTGCCCTGTGGCTACGTGGAAGGCATTAACGCTAAAAGCCCTTACATAACACCGTGCCGTTTGCCTTTCAGTGTGAGGGCCGTTACGAGGGATGTGTGTGGGGATAAGGAGCCCTCATAACGAGCCCTCATCAGGACGTGATTGCTTTAAGAAGTACTCAGTACTCTCTAATTACAGAAATGGTGGTCACTTTTCTGTGGGGTTTATATAGAACTAGCATGCCTCTAGTTCTCATGTTTAATCGGTATGTTTCACTGTCCCCTTAACTGGGAGTTGCCGGGTACGGGTACGGGTACGGGTACGGGTACGGGTACGGGTACGGGTACGGGTACGGGTACGGGTACGGGTACGGGTACGGGTACGGGTACGGGTACGGGTACGGGCACGGGCACGGGCACGGGCACGGGCACGGGCACGGGCACGGGCACGGGCACGGGCACGGGCACGGGCACGGGCACGGGCACGGGCACGGGCACGGGCACGGGCACGGGCACGGGCACGGGCACGGGCACGGGCACGGGCACGGGCACGGGCACGGGCACGGGCACGGGCACGGGCACGGGCACGGGCACGGGCACGGGCACGGGCACGGGCACGGGCACGGGCACGGGCACGGGCACGGGCACGGGCACGGGCACGGGCACGGGCACGGGCACGGGCACGGGCACGGGCACGGGCACGGGCACGGGCACGGGCACGGGGGAGCGGGATGGAGAGAGAGAGAGAGAGAGAGAGAGAGAGAGAGGGGTGGAGGGAAAGAGAGAGATGAAGATATGGAGAGAGGAAGACAGATAACAGAAAGACATAATTGACCATCATTTCCCGCCAATAAAACAATCGGCTTATCTGGTTCCTATCAGGTCTCCTCTTCTCAAATGTGTCCCTTATCTGCAGTTCTCGCTTTAATCACCCTGCTCTCGTGTCGATCCGTCGACTGTGTTGTGTATTTTCTTATTTCCACGCGTAGATTCCATCGCCTCGGTGGTGTCAAGTTGCCGCCTACGACAGTCGACTTAGGATGGTCACAGTCACTCAAAGCATCAATAGACACTTCTTTCGTATGCACTTTGCCGTTCTGAGAGAACGCATATCGTATGGCACTTTCACACAATGTTCGACTAAATTTAACACAGATAGAATCAAGTCTGAGCTGAAGGCAATCACCTCGGCTCGTGCGTGGCGCGTTTCTAGCACGCGCCTTGTCATTCAGGACACGCGCGGCGCTATTTCTGGCGGGATCAGGGCGAGGAACAGTCCGTATAATGAGCGGAAGTCGATGGCTAATCTGTCGGTGCAACTCTGGTGGTCGCTAATAGATTAGTTACCTTCTAAAATACCTTGTTGGTAGTCTAGACTCAGACTCTCAAAAGGGCTCTAGAAATCAAGTCAGGGGTGCCTAAATAATTTTTTATTACGTTGTAAGGGTTTGATATCATAGGGGATCTCTGGTCTGAAGGGTAGCACATACCATGTGATGTAAACTCCTTTTCTGGGGTCGTGGATATTACGCACAATAAATACTGCCTTGTGTTGTTGATCTGGGGAGTTTGCAAACATATCAAAAAACACTTGTACAGAAGGATTTGTTTTAGTTAAGTAATCAACTCCTTTATACAGACACCATTGAACTGGTGGCCTGTCTGATGTATAAATGTAAAGTCTGACTGAATAAAGATTTATGTCATTTAACCCGGTAACCAATTTAACTACTTCTTTCAATTAACAATTTGACTTTTCCACTTACAGAAGCATCAGTCCGTTGAATTTATTTGGTTGTTCTCAAGTTTGGCCAGATAATTACAAGTACCGGAAGCTGCCATGTCGTCCCTGTCCCCACACCCACACGGGTGATGGTGTTGCTAGGAGGGGCAAGTTCGTCTTCGTAACATCTACGTACGGTTATTCGCTCAGCTGTCATTGTGTGAAAATGGGCATTTCTCATTATTAGTTTTTTGAAAAATATAAACAGATGAAGTGAATGTCGCAAGTTATTGTTTGCTTATTTTAACACATCACACGCACACACGCACGCGCGCAGGCACGCACGCACGCACACACACACACATATATATATATATACACACAACCACGCACGCACGCACACACACACACACACACACACACACACACACACACACACACACACACACACACACACAACCACGCACGCACGCACGCACGCACGCACACACACACACACACACAACCACGCACGCACGCACGCACGCACGCACGCGCGCATTGCAGAAAAGTAGCTGAAAGAAACCAACACCACTTACGTGTTACCCTTATTATAATATTTCATTACATTTTATGCTGTCAATTATCTGAATGTGGTCAATAAATCAATGGTGAAGTGTGTTTTGTTTGTGTTTTGTTTTTAAATATTTGATAACCAATAAAACAAGACCGAGGTTTTCATCTTTCATTTCATTTACTGTTTTGTTTTCATAACACGGCCAAAATCATGTCCACACACTGTGTGGAACCTGGGCAAATGATCACTTCGCCGTTCTGAGAGAACGCATATCGTATGGCACTTTCACACAATGTTCGACTAAATACAGATAGAATCAAGTATGAGATGAATCACCTCGGCTCGTGCGTGGCGCGCGCGTTTAGCACGCGCCTTGTCATTCTCAATTTCTGGCGGGATCAGGGCGAGGAACCGTCCGTATAATGAGCGGAAGTCGATGGCTAATCTGTCAGTGCAACAAACGATCACAGTGGAAACTGATTTTTGCCCGCATGCATTCCACCCAACGCAGTGCATTCCACACAGCGCAGTGCATTCCACCCAACGCAGTGCATTCCACCCAGCCCAGTGCATTCCATCCAGCGCAGTGCATTCCATCCAGCACAGTGCATTCCATCCAGCGCAGTGCATTCCAACCAGCGCAGTGCATTCCAACCAGCGAGTGCATTACAACCAGCGCAGAGCATTCCACCCAACGCAGTGCATTCCACAGAGCGCAGTGCATTCCACCCAACGCAGTGCATTCCACACAGCGCAGTGCATTCCACCCAACGCAGTGCATTCCACACAGCACAGTGCATTCCAACCAGGGCAGTGCATTCCAACCAGCGAGTGCATTACAACCAGCGCAGCGCATTCCACCCAGCGCAGTGCATTCCACACAGCACAGTGCATTCCACCCAGCGACGAGCATTCCACCCAGCGCAGTGCATTCCACACAGCACAGTGCATTCCACCAAACGCAGTGCATTCCATCCAATGCAGTACATTCCACCCAGCGCAGTGCATTCCACCCAGCGCAGTGCATTCCACCCAGTGCAGTGCATTCCATCCAGCGCAGTGCATTCCATCCAGCGCAGTGCATTCCACCCAGCGCAGTGCATTCCACCCAGCGCAGTGCATTCCATCCAGCGCAGTGCATTCCACCCAGCACAGTGCATTCCATCCAGCGCAGTGCATTCCATCCAGCGCAGTGCATTCCATCCAGCGCAGTGCATTCCATCCAGCGCAGTGCATTCCACCCAGCCCAGT
>OZ024861.1:30301776-30428275 GCA_964017155.1 Oasisia sp. SBJ-2009 | reverse complement strand
GGATTTCGAATCTCAACTAGATGACTCACTCGAACGTATTTGGTATTTCCAGGGATGACAACGACATTAGTAGCAAACACCTCCTTAAAACAGCCCACATAGTAAACACTAATCTCGGTGACTTGAACATGCCACACTATCTACACTTGAAACACTTAACATATTTACTTAAAGTAGGTTTAACAACGTAGACAACTTCGGAAGAATAACATTGATTATAGAAGTGACAGTTTGTAACGGAATTGGAATATATTATGGCCCCAATGTTCCAATATGCAAATCTTGTTCCTAGTCATGTTCACCAATAATATTTATTTTATGTACTGCCCCGGTACATTGTGGGCAGGATCTGACTCGTGTCACAATGCTTACATAGATGTTTACAAATACCAGTCAAACCAAGTGTGCTTACATTACAAGTTTAAATTCCTCTTTCAATAACTGAAGGTTTATTTATATCATATTGTAAACACGACTACATTTTATGGATTATTCATATAATTATGTCTTACCTGAACAATCTACAAATTTTCCAGTCTCCTCTTTGCATTTGTCTGGCACCGTTTCTTCTCTCTGAAGTAATCTGCAATGACAAAGAACATCAGTGTTAAAACACTTGGTCGTTTATTACAAGCCACATAAATCTGATACAATCGTAGGCTAGGCAGCAATAAAACTGCTACATGACATACACCATATTGGACTTGTAAAGTACACGTCACGGCGATAGATGGGTGTGGCTATTTTATCCTTCCCACCAGCAGCTGGGCTGACAGCAGGCTGTAATACAATATCTTGTTATTTCTCCTTGCTTTGGTCACAGTCGTATTGTTACTCAACAGTCTAAATATAGCATGTTTCGTCATTGCATGTTGACATGGAAAACTACCAAGCTCTGCGGGACAATCCTTGATAGTAAGTTCTGATCTACGTATGGCATGAATCTCTACCAAATTACTTTCTGAACTTTAGCTTTATAGACCAATATGCTTTGTTTGCTGGGATCTGAAATGTGTGTGAATTTTCGGTTTACGTCAAACGGCAGGTCAACTGAACGTTTGCAAGCAATGGTAGCGACAATCATAGGCTGTACAAGAAGCTGTTTACCGTCTTTCCCGATCGCGTAATAACGCTACTTATGCAGAGCACGCTGACTGGTTCACGTGACCATGGGTGACAGACAGGCAAGCACTTCAAATAACCTAAGGGATGGTGTTGTGTGTACGGTCATGCGTGTCCTGTGATTGACCAGTCACACGTGACGCACAAGCGTCGAACAAACAAGGCCACACGTTGAGGACTGAAGCTACGCGGTGCTTCACACCTACTGTATGCTTTTGTTATGGTTATATTAAAAATGGAATACCTGTTTCAACTTTGCGCTTCCAGTAATAACAAAACATAATGTGGACCGATTGATTTACCCCTTCGATTTATCTCTAAGCGCATCTAAACAAATTTACCAACTGCAGATGGTCAGCCACATTAATATCGGAAACCACAAATAACAGGACAAGTTCGCTTTGCTTGTTATGATAGCCACCAACTCGTGAGTCACAGCCGCCATATTGCCAAAACGTCTGTGAGAGATGATAACGTCGAGCATTTTACAATTTAGGACAGTGAACATGTTGCAGGTGTCTATCATATGCATTTGCACCAACGTCGTCGAAGGATAGATATGCAGCATTATGTACCATATTACAAAACTGCATGCAGTATAGCCCAGGGTATTTTAAATGTGTTGCAACAGCTAGCGTAACTAGGTCAGTGACGACAACGGGCGTTGGGCGAGTAATCACCAATTCTCGCGTGAGTTTGACTGCCTCAAAACAGCGTCGATTGCCAAATTTACATCTATAGTTCGCATTCGACAAAATACGTCGTGGTGAATCAATGCCAGACGCACAAAAGAAAAGCGTAATGTATGCCAGGTACGGGCGCTGCTTCTATTCAAAATCTACGCGCAAACGCAGACCACAACTTTCACCGCCTATGACGTATGTACCCTGGTCGCGTAAACAAGCCCAACTGAACTATGTACTGTGGCGATGAGCGCGCTATCCAGGGGTGTTTAGGGGTGTTTTGTGTTGGCGGTGGCGGCTCGGTGTTGACCTTTACCCCGTTCCAGGGACCGTCGTACGCCGCGCCGACGCTGGCTGTCACTCAGTGCCAACGACGTAGTACTACTGCCGTACGCGTGAGCGCACACGGTTGAGGGTCGCCTCATTTCAAACTGACGAGAGCTCAACGGTCGCCTCCGCCTCCGACAATTAACCTATTTGCGCCTATTGAATCCGCTCGCTAGTGAAGCCATCGCGCGTACTACGAACGAGTACTAGTCGCGCTACAATCCACAATCACAACACCGCCTTACAATAACAACACACAACATCGTCATCTTTATCGCGTGTCGGTCACGTTTTTAAATAGCGTAAACACTCCGCTTACCTGGTATGTGTCGTTGCGTTGAACGCGAACTTTTCCGTTGGGTTTTACACCTGTCCGACGTTTGCTGATTGTCCTGTGAACACTCCGACTCGCATGGAGCGACACACTGTGCATCCGTGACCATCGCTCGGCTGACCGTTGTCGTTGGCGTCATACCGTCCAGTGCGTAGGCTTTCGGTATGTTTTCGTTGCCTCCCATCACTCGCTGCCATTCGTAGCGTCCTCGCATCGGCGTTTCCGACTCGAATTCAAAGTTCCATTTTTCCGCCTGCTGTTTGAACATGACGGCCTTACTCTCCTCCAACACTCGCTTCAGTTCGCCGTGGTCCACCTCGCCGAACAGACGCCGACACACATTCGTCTTCGACATCACTGGCGATCTGTGAAGATCAAGATGTCCTACGGCCAACGACGTCGCCTTGCAGTTGACGCTCATCTCCGATAGCACGTACTCCTAACACACAAACACCGCAATCAATACACAACCTGCCCCCTCCAACTCCGCCACGCAACTGCTACGCAATCTGCCTGAAGCCAGACCAAAGCCTGGCGAGCGACCAAGCGACCAATGGGATCGCTCACACGGCGATGACGCGAGCGATTCATTAGCATAGAGATAGCTCGCGCGCACGACCGCCGTCGACGACACCATTGGACAGCAGCAGCGTGGTGGGCGTGGCTTAGAACGATATTTTAACCCACGGTCTACCCTGAGGGTTAGGGTTTCAGAGCGCGGTACAGAGTCTTTAGAAACAGATAAGTAGTGCTACAGTACTGCCCCCTTGCGGATCGTTAAAAGTTACACAACGTTACAGATCACGTGCTCGTCCACGCACGCATTGGAGTGATTTAGTACAGAGTAGAGAAGTCAGTAATTGCGTAAGTAATATTTTAGTGTAGGTGTTTAATGTTTGGGTGACATGTTCGGCTTTTATTTTCCATGATAAAAACAACTTTTTAGGTAGACTTAGTAATCGTTGACTTGTTAAAAAGCATCGACAGTAAACGTCATAAAACGGGCAGTTGTGGCCACTTAGGCGCATATCACTAAAACGTACTGGAATGGAAATATTTAAATTAACGTTATTAAAAACAAATAAATAATTAGAAAGTTAACGTTAATCAATAATCAAATACACAATACCATTGTCGTTGTATCACCAGGACAGACATGGTTAATAGATACGACAGCTATGACGTCGGTACGTCAGCACGACTGTCAACACGAATACCAAAGTGTCAGCGTGACTGTATTGATGACAACCACGACAGTCATAATGTCAGTATGATTGTCATGATGACACTACAACAGTTGTAGTGTCAATATTACTGTCATGATGACACTACAATTGTCGTAGTGTCACCACGACTGTCATAATGTCAGTGTGACTGTCCTGATGACACTACAACTGTAGTAGTGTCAGTATTACTGTCATGATGACACTACAACTGTCGTAGTGTCAGCACGACTGTAACAGTGTCAGGGTGATTGTCGCAGTGTCATCATGAATGACATACTGTCAGCACGACGGTAGTAGTTTCAGTATGACAGCACGACTTTCGTTGTGTCAGCACGATTGCCGTGTAGTGTCAGCGTGACTGTCATGCATGGCTGTCATTGCGTCAGCGCAACTGTCATGGTGTCTGATTGACACCGACGGTCGTGTTGACACCAAGAATGTCAGACAACCACCAAGAATGTCAGTGGTCAGACACCAAGAATATCAGTGGTCAGACACCAAGAATATCAGTGGTCAGACACCAATAATGTCAGTGGTCAGACACCAATAATGTCAGTGGTCAGACACCAAGAATATCAGTGGCCAGACTACACAACCTGGTCGTAGTTTTTCCAAGTAGTGAAGCAACGCGTTATTAAAAAATCCAAAGCCAAAGGGGGCATGACCGTCCTGACATGTTATTGACCAGGTGCATACAACGGGCACATTACCGTCGTACGGCCAACGATTCAACGTGACCGTCATGTGACCAGTACGACATGACGTCAGCGTGGCTATCCCACTGTGTTCTATACAGCTGGCCATTCGTCTCGTGTCCTTCACTTCAGTTATCACGTTACCAGAACCAGTCACTGGACACGGATCACTTAACTGGTGGTCAGTTGAGTCGGTCCACACAAAAAACTATCGCCCATGAAATTACACCTTCCAGAAACACTCCCCCGGACATACATGCACCACAGATCAACACGTCCGCGCGGACAGACAAACACTTTCTATATACACTAACGTACTCACAGGCATATTGTTCACGCTTGTGAGAGTGTTCCACGCTTGTGACAATGTGTCCCCGTCTGTACCTCCTTGGTGTGACAAACTTGTCTACGTCGCCCTGTTCCTGATACCCGTGGACGGCTGGAGCTGATTGCCGCCTGCGACCGTTGCCTGTCGAGTCGAACCGCGCTTTGAGTAGGTTGTCCGAGCGAGTTCTTTCTTACGTTTGAGCGTGCCGCGCTGACGGGCCCGAACACGTTTGTAGCGCGCGACACTGCCGCACCGCCCACTCAACGGCGGAGTGCCTGGCCACGCTGAACTCGCCCAGACTTGTCGGCTGTCGCGTCTCATGACATCCGTGTGTCGTTGTCCGCGCCTCTGTTCTTGTCACAGGTCGCGGTGTACAACATATGTGTACGGAATCGGCGTACATGTCATGTCTGCGATCCACTAGTGTTTTCATAAACGCCCGTCGATTCGCTGTATGTTTCTGTAATCAGGCGCAATGGAATCGGCTGTAGTTTGTATTATGTAAATGGATATCCATGTAAACAAGTGTAATTATCTTCCTATTGTGTGTGACCCTATGCTGTATATTGTGGTGTCATTTATGCAGCTATTTATGCCAACGTGGTTTGGTATGCCGATATCGGAATGTATATTTATTTCTACGCCTAGAAAGTAGGCGAATAAGCAGTGTTTTGTTTTTGTGTTTATAAGATGACTCACACATGTCATTGACGACACGGACACTTACACTATTGTGTGCTCTAAAAATAGTCATATTAACTCGAGATTATGAAGTCCCATAAATAACATAGTTCTACAAGTTTAGGCCCGAAACACAATCTGCCCACGACCATTCATTTGATATAACATTGACAAAGCAAATAAGATTCAACAACACTGGTCTCTACGTAGGGTTATTTAATAGATAAACCTACTCACGGGCATACATGCAAGCACGCGTCAAACTCGATCGGAAGCACACGCTTTTGTGCACGTACGTTCGTATGCATGCATTTATGTATGCACCGTAGTAAAGCGTAGTCATACATGTACGCATGCACGTACATATGACCATATGATGTGTGTACATGCATGCACGCATGTACACATACACACACGCACGCACACGCACACATACGCGCGCGCACACACACACGCACGCACACACGCACACCTACTGCACTCATATATTACGCGTGTAGGTAATTTTTTATTAATCTGACATCAGCCCCAAAATTACAGCGCTGTAGTCATCCGTCGATTGTTCATTCGATACACCGCCGTATTATGTGTGGTGGCCGGCGCAGGCCGGATCTTGTGTGGCCTGGGGGAGGCCCATTACTCAGCTAGCATATGACTCGACCAGGCCCAGATTCAACTCCGAATCTGGGCCTGCGCGACTCGTAACACCTTTAGAAATAATGATATGCGTTGTGCATAAAAAAATTCTAAAGGTGTGTGGCTGTGGATGGTGACGCACGTGTGCCACCTGGTCGGTTTCAAAATTGGGGTCACTTGACGTCGACCATGTCTTTCAGGAAACACACCAACCTGTTCTTTTGAATATTGAGTGCAACACTATACAGGGAATGTACGCCCGAAACCCGCACACTTCCTAAGCAGCTGCCAAAACCCCTGTTCCATAGGCTGATAGAGAGAAAGTAATATTATAGTGGGGGAAATGGGGGGCGGCGTGGGAAATTACTTTCAAATGCACCCGACACTCGTTACAAATGTCGACTACTCTCATGGTATCTCACTTTCGATCTCGGACTATGACGTATGACACCAGACAAAATTCGTAGAAAATAAATCCGATTTTACATTCTTTTAGGAGATACATAACGGGGCACACTACAAGGTCTAGGGAAAGGGCAAGTTCCAAATATTTAGACCATTCGTTTCATCTGTGTTCTGACGACAGAAAGGCTCGCTACGAGTGATCTGTCTAAATGGAAAGAACCAGCGCAACATAAAACAACACGTCACATTGAGGTACAGCGCTTCATCAGGCTGACCCGGAGACCACCCGCGTAGCGTGACGTAGGCTTCCTTCACGAATGACCCTTAATTTGTTTAAACGTACCCGGGCCATGGCAACATCATGCCGATATCATGTCGACATTGACCAACGCAGCGTGTTAATATAGCCTGACGCGTCGGCCAGTCTATAACGGACAATAAACGCTTATTGTCTGTGATACGTGGGTTGTGCTGTTAAATGATTTACCTGACAGATTCTGTAATATTTCAAAGATTTATCAGCAGAATCGACGTCTTTGCTTCAGAAGCCAAGACGTCGGTATACTTGAAGTTACGGCGCTCAGTGGAACTACGCTAATCGATCACGTGTGATATATGGGATTATGGTTATTCTATTACCAGGAAGGATGCGCGTTGATTGTGTTCTTTGACATATGATCGACTGCATAGCAAAATCGCACGTTTTTATTAATAACTACGAGATCTAAATATTATTGATCATGCGAATTGCAGGAACTATTTTAATAAAATCGGTGTATGCTTGATAACCATCATGGCGTCGATGGTCTTATAACAGGGAGACACTGGAATGCAGCCTGACGCAGGGAAGGGGATTATTGAGCCAGGGCTTCAATTTTACAACCGTTTTTAGGTTGTCTACGCCTATTACGTTATGTCATTATACTTTATTTCTACTAACGACTTGCGAGATTCTGGACTAGCCCGTTTTGCCTCTTTTCAAAGACGCCAGTCATCTCGACAAATGCCCCAAAACTCTGCCTTGGAAAACGACGGACACATTTTCGGTATATTTGTTTACTTATTTGAAAACGACATATTTTAGACTCTACTATCAGAGCTGTCCGGCTTTGCCCTCGAAAAAAACAATGTCCACGTAATGTAACATTATGTGTCAATGGATATTTGAAATAATAAATCTTAGTGAACACTATCGAAATTACGTGCACTGGGGTGTGACCAACCCATCACTTGCATTGTAATCTAACCTTAACTCTGTATGTACTGACAAATGCATTGTTGGCATAATTTTGAACACAGATATAATATTAATGTCATAAGGTATCGTCAACGTCCGTGAAATAAAGATGTGTTATCTAAGTTTTCCGAGGTGGACAGTCGAGTCATTAGTTGTGTCCACAGTTCGCTATGACGTCACGGCCCTACTGTAGCAAGTTACCATCCTATGTCAAATGAAGTGACGAAAGTATTACATTTATTTCTTCCTTCTTTCTAGTCGACATAGTTGACATGATACTATACACGCGCGCGTACGCACGCACGTTTTCTCCCTCTCCTCTCCCTCATCTCATGTACATACTCACACACGCACGCACGCACGCACGCACGCACGCACGCACGCACAAACACACACACACACACACACACACAGACGCACACACTACGCGCACCCACCACACCACACGCACATTCGCACACACGCACATACGCTCACACGCACGTAGGCACGCACACACACGCACACACACACACACACACACACACACGCACACACACACACACACGCGCGCGCGCACACACACGCACGCACGCACACACGCTCATACGTACGCACGCACGCACGCACACACACACACACATACACACACGCACGCACGCACGCACACACACACACACACACACACACACACACACACACACACACACACACACACACACGGTGGTTTATTGACGAAACGTTCAAGATGAGTTGACGAAAATTACAGCGATGTGACCTTCGTCTACCATGCAGTGTGAAATGGGAACCGCCATTCCCGGTATCTGACCGGCGAGACAGGAGTCGGCCGCCAACAAAGGGTAAACGTTTTCTCGCGTTAACATTATCCTGCAAACGAACCGTTGACATCCTCGCGCGCCAGATAAAACCGGAAGGTTTTGGCAGGGATTGGTCTCGTCTTATCGACTGTCGCTCGGCGGCGTAACTTCGCGCCAAAAAGGCACATATCTGATTTTACATCACAAGGAATCGTCAACGTTAATTATGATGTATTAACTATTTATAACAGGCGGCGTACTAAGAATATGTGGTAGGTCACATTATAAAAATATCTTAACAAGTTCTATGTAAATGTCGCCCAATACATAACAACTGAACATATTCCGGAAAACATCGTGAATCATCCCAGCATCCAAACAATAATTGCTCACATCCCACCCCAAACACACTGAAGGAAGTGCAAGTTATTCCGGTGAATAAAACAAGATCCTTTAGACAAACAAAACCACATATCGATTAGAATCCTCCCGGTCATCTCTAAACTATTTGAAAAATCCATCAACCTCAGGTTAAGTACTCGTTTAGAAAATGGACAGCCGTGATCATGTCGCATCCATTCTCATAGACAAACACCTCCGATTGCCTCCTTCAAACTTGCTCTTAGACAAACTGCAGGCTTACGGACTTTCATATAAATCCAGTAGGCCTACTCTAATTAATAGCTATCTCAGCAATAAATAAATAAATGTTCGGATTATGTTTCCAGTATTCCCTGCGAAAAGATCAAACTCCGGCCGTCCCTAAGGCAAACACGTCTAAATGTGGATTTAAATCCTTCGTGGATGATGAGCCCCGGTTCTGGAACAGTCTACCAAATGAACTTCGATAAAGTGACAGCTACGACGTATTCCGCAAACTGATCCGGAACTGGGATGGTCAACGGCTAACATGCCTAACGGCTAACGCCATAGCAAATTTAAATTATATATATATATATATATATATATATATATATATATATATATATATATATATATATATATATATATATATATATATATATATATATATATATATATATATATATATATATATATATTGTATTTATTGTATGTGGTATGCATGCATGCAATTAGTTGGTATTACTCATTTTACTCGTATATTATGCTTTAATTTTAGTTTTTTACGGCTTTTACGTTTCTATTTCTTTTTGCTTTACACTTTTTTGTCGGAAAATAGCTCAGATGAGCTAATGTTGAAAAATGCAAGTGTAAACCGACGTTAAATAAAGCTTCTTGTATCTTGTAACTGTTTTGGTTGTCGAAGCACATGAGTTAAACGAAACCTTTTAAAAGCACCACGCGCTGAAGACAACAAACTCTCCGTAGATCGTACAGCGATCGTTCGGGCCGCGGTGTTATTGACACGCGACCGCAAAAGGTGTTATTATAATCGGCTCAACACCTTATGGCGTGCTTCGATTATCCACGCCTTGTGAGGTTAAGCGAAACCACACCTTATCATATCGACGTTGTGTGATTGCGATAATTATAATCCAGTGTCTGTGCGGTCGCTGTCTCGCCGCCCAAACCTGTCCCAACCCGTCAGCGATGTCCAGGTCTGTAGCTACTCGCCGCATTCCGCACGATAGTTGTTAGCGCGGGAAAAACTAGCGCCATCCAAGAAGCAGACGACACTGACACGGTAAATGACCTATATTCGTACGTCGCGGTAATGTTGGTGATGGAGGTACAGGATATATGGGGTTTATATGATTTCATTGCGACTTGATACTCGCGACCGCTGCTCACTGCAATATAGTACAAGAATGGTGCCTTTGTTGATAACAATCTGACTGTCGTGTTATATGACAAACACGCACACACACCCCCGGGCTAGACATCCGGACGCAGACTAGGAAATGTCTGCTGCACCACTGTGTCGTTATCTAGTACTGGTGCATCTACATGTTGTGTAAGGTAGATTTAGTCGTACTCGTTAATAGCTAGTCTGGTGGCAAGGCTTGCTAGCTTGGTCTCACACTATCGTACAACTGATGTACTATTATAATGCAGATTTGTGTTCAAATGGAAGAAAGTTGTGTTGTGATGTCGTTAATAAAGTTATTGCAGTAGACACGTGGCGTGATAGGATGTCAACAGTACGCTTGGGCCTCTACTGACTTAAACTCAACGGTTCTCAGGTGTCTCAGCAATTTTTTTTATCGGAGTCTCCACACAAAATGTTACTTAATAGCACCCCGTCCGATGTCGCATATCGGGCTGAAACTCTGCCCCAGTATTAACTTGGTTCGGCAACCATACTTTTATACTTTTGGCGAGTTGTGCAGTTGGATGTTTGCCCCTCATACTACCTTCTGCAACTGGATGTTTTGGTTCATCTCGACCCTATGTAGCTATCATAGAACCCTGTCAATCAAGCCTTCTTTGACGGCTAATTTACGATAGGCGTAGACCTATACGTTTTTGAAACAGAAATTCTCTCAACGAATTCACAGATAGCGCCCGCACGTGAAAACCCAATATGTGACCCATATTTACAAAACTAGTCACATGTGCAACAAAAAACCCTTAGTTGTTCATATGGTTAGAAAGAGGAGAATACCTGCTTTCTTGTGGTGCAAACATTATTTAATTATGATAATTATGAAAAAAATTATGTCGTTTGTCGCCGCTGCGGTTAATTAATCGGTTAATGTGATTAGCCATTGAAGCAATTAGTCGTCGCCGTCTGGGTGGCCTTGAAGATCGACGGCCGCGGACCGGAGCCGACTCAACGGCGACTCGAGGCAGGGAACTGTCGATGACACCCACACGGAGACTGAACACGACGAGTAGCCACAGCGTCCGACAGGGGCGTGGGAACAGACTGGCGGGACCGGGGAGCTAGCCCGGTGTCGTGCTTTGTTCGACTCCGAATCTGGGCCCGCGCGAATCCAAAGTACTTTTTGAAATATTCGCACGCACGACATCTGCGGAATAAGAGATTTTACACATTGATATATAAGTTGTACTTTGAAACACTTTGTTTTGTTTTTGTCGAAGCAGTAAACTCATTAGCATAGGTTGAACGAATGTTATTTTGACCTGTCAATTGATATATAAGCTGTACTTTGGAACACTTTGTTTTGTTTTTGTCGAAGCAGTAAATTCATTAGCATAGGTTGAACGAATGTTATTCTGACCTGTCAATTGATATATAAGCTGTACTTTGAAACACTTTGTTTTGTTTTTGTCGAAGCAGTAAACTCATTTGCCTAGGTAGAACGAATGTTTTTCTGACTTGTCAATTATGCGCTAAGCATTTGTGTGAATAGCCTCGTTTCATCGCGGACACATCAGCGTATGTAATTACTTTTAGTCTACAGTGTAGTCGTGCTCCATCAACTGACTACTAGTTAGGCTCAGAATGGCAAACATGTACTACTTCATACTTAATTTCTCTGTCGCCTCTTACGCTTGCTAACGGAGTCGAATTTTGCCCGCGGCACCTAGCCTGTAGTCGCGACGACCAGTTGTGGGCTTGTGGCGTGCTTGTCGTCATCGTAGCGGGCGTAGAAAATAGAGGGTCTATTCATGTTTGTTAGCAATAAACCGCCCTGACACTCGATCAGGTTCGTGAACAAATAAGAGTAAGACATGGTTGTGGGTGAACTTGTAGATCTGCATTGTTTTAATGTTATGCAATAACCACAAGTTCAAATAATCACCATACATAGTAAACATGTGCAAGTAGACAGACAATCGCCACATAACAATGCAAACTCCCTGAGCTACAAGTCAGACTACCTACTAACTAACATCTACATAATATATTTATACAATAATCGAAAATTTAATACAAACATAAATAACACAGTCAACTAGGGAGGGCGGGGGGAGCCTAAAATTCACCGGGTAAAATTATAACAACACTGTCGATGGATATCGATTAACTGAGTAGAGCGGCTGCTGAAGCAAGATATGCCGATTTGCCGCCAAACACCCATTAAAATAGGACCGTGGCGTGGGCCGATAGGAAGCGAAGGGAAGCACGATAGTCACAGAAACGGAAGTTTTGCCACAACCTACGGGAATGAACATCACACAGAACTTTCCCACGGGTATTGATCACCAGGGAGAAATCCTCCGCCTCCAGTTGATGTCAGAGTATAAGGTGTCCTCACGGGTGTCCAGTTTCCCATTGCCCGTGTCGCCTGTCACAATAGAACCCGTGAACAAGACGTGGTCCGTGTGTCGGTGGACCGGGGTGTTTAGAAGCGGTCCGTGTGTTGGTGGTTATTGTGATTCTGGGCCAGTCACCGTGAGACGAAACTTCACGTGTTATTTGTGCATGCAAGGAATGAAACGACAGGAGTGTTTCCAATTGAAAACAACACCCGTACGCATAACCATGAGCACGCATACACACGCGCACGCACAGAAGAAGGAACTGAAATTCACCCAATTGATCAATATTACATTAGGCTTTCCATAATAAAACATCACACACACACACACACACACACACGCACGCACGCACGCACACACGCACGCACGCACGCACACACACACACACACACACACACACACACACACACACGAATCGTGATTATGACATGTTGTGTAGGTAAACTTAATCGCACTCGTTAATAGCTAGTCTGGTGGCAAGGCTTGCTAGCTTGGTCTCACACTATCGTACAACTGATGTACTATTATAATCCAGATTTGTGTACAAATGGAAGAAAGTTGTGTTGTGATGTCGTTAATAAAGTTATTGCAGTAGATACGGAAGCGTGATAGGCTGTCAAAATACGCACAGACCCCTACTGACTTAAACTTGAGGATTCAAGTCACAACATACGAGGCAGTTTCCCAGGTGTCACAGCAGATTTTTTATAGTAGCCTCCACACTTAATGTCACACACCCCACCCCGTCTCTCGGCGCATATCGGACTGAAACTCCGCCCCAGTATTAACTTGGTTCGGCAACCATACGTTTGGCGAGTCTCAACGGGGTGCTGTTGGATGTTTGTCACTCCAGACTACATTCTTTAATGCAAGTGAATGTTTCGGTCCATCTCGACCCTATCTAGCTACCATAGAACCTTGCTAAGCAGGCCATGTTTGACGATTAATTTAGGCGTTGTTGATAGGCGGCACAGGTTTTTGAAACATAAATTCCACGAATTCGCAGATAGCGTCCGCACGTGAAAAGTCAATATGTCGTCTGTCGGCACGCGGAAATGGAAATTGATGTATTGAGTTTTGGTGTATGTTATTATATTTTGTGGTAGGCCTACACACTTGCCTAAGACCCCACGACCAACCGCCCACACACAACCTCATTTTTCTACAATCTAAGCTCTAACATGATACCCCTTAATTCCTACTACAACCAGACACTGATTTGCCATTGATGCCGTATTTTGAAACAAGGCCAGTGAATGAAGTTGGATGTAGAGTCGAGACATCTAGCGACCATCGTAAACATTACTCTGGAGTGAGTCGCGGTTAGAGTATTCGTATCGTTTGCCCATTCACTAGTCACAGATGGCTGATACGGTTTAAATAAATGATCAATTCTACACCCAGTGATTGCCACCTAATGCTTTGCAATGCGAAGCAATGCTCGTATCTCAACAAGCAGGGGCGTCGATCCGGTTTTAAAAGTGGGGGGACGGGGGACCAATTTATATACACTTATATGTATGCATAATATATATATATATATATATGACCTGAAATAAACATAAGTATTTTTTAAATATAAAACATAATTCATTGTTGGTCTGGTGCTAATTCTAAACTAAAAAAAGCCTTTGTGTTCTGCTATTTATAATAGTTATGTTGGCAACATATATTTGAAGAGGGGCCATGGCCTACCCCAAACACTGAACATTTGGGGGTAGACTTTGGACCCAACACTGCTTGCATGATAGAGTGACACGATGCAGAGCGTACAGGGGTGCCTGTGTAGGACTTCCCAATCCCACCTTTTTGGCAAAGAAATTTGTCATCACTAAAATGAGATCAAATTACACAAAGTGCATAAATTATCTGGTTCCGCCGTAGGCGATATAAATATCCACAAGGGCGACTAGGCTGCAATCCAAGGGGTGACAGGGCAAAAAAATAATAATAATCTATTATGTGCTTGATGGCTACAAGGGTGCACAATTACGGAGCCCGGCATGATGAATATTTACTGGACTTAGATCAAGTTGCGGGCTGCTGCCAACCAAGCAATTTATTTAGTGATTTTCCACTAGGTAGTCGGAAGTTTAGTTCTTATTATTAATTTTACTACTAGACCGATGTTGGGGTTTTTAAGAGAGGGGAGTGATCAGTCTCGCTATATATGCCTATAAATTTGTTTTATGAACTGAAAAAGTATGAGGACATTTCCTATGCCGTGGGCTGGTCAGCGTCCCCCTCGTGCCCCACTGATCGACGCCCATGCTCTGCCTGTGTAGAACTTCCCAATCCAACATTTTGGCAACACAATTTGTCATCACTCAAATGGGAATATGTTACACAAAGTGCAGGAATCCGCCGTTTCTGCCGTAGGCGATAAGCATCAAGTAGGCGAGGGGTGAAAGTGCGACACAAATTTCATCATTTAAAATGTGCTTGATGGCTAGAGCCTATTAATGACACCAACACAAGGTTGATAGAGCCCGGTAGCGGATTACATTTTTCCGGTAGTTATAAACTTTCCGATTGGCCTTTCTGCGTATGCGCGACAAATAAAAAATCATCAATGTGCAGCGAAATAACAAAGTATTTTTTGTATAAATGCCACGGGCTGTTCGATAACTCTCCTGTGATGACAACTGTGAAGAGTTGTCTAAAATTTCTTTCAATACATTAAAATATTACTTTGTTTAACAAAACATGCCTCAAAACTTGTTTGCCTCGTGTTAATTTGCGATAAATAACTTTGCTGAACTTCATATCGCGAGTTTATTGTCTAGCTAGTCCTATGTAGCAGCTTTTAAGAGAGATGAGTGTTGAGTATATGCCTCGCATTTTTTCTGAACTGAAAAGTGGGGGGGGGCAATTCCTATGCTGTCCCCCACCATGAAAAGTGGGGGGACGCGTCCCCCGTCCCCCACAGATCGACGCCCGTGTCAACAACATATCCACTATAAGACCAGGGACGCCGTTTGCCAACCCAGGATGTCTACAAACAGTGCTGAATTATCCACCAGGGCCGCACCAGTTCTTCACAGGGCGGTTAAGGATACACAATGGATGGACTTCATTTGGGAGTATAGTCATCACATTGGGAACATTCTTACAGGACATTGGAAAATTTGTATTCCAGTGCCTGGCCATCCCCTGAAAAAGTTGCCATACTCTTTCACATGAATAAGTTGCTAGTCCCTCCCAATTGAGACCCCCTGGAGATGTTGTCAGACCTTCCCCTTGGATAAGTTGTCAGACCTTCCCCTTGGATAAGTTGTCAGATCTTTCCCTTGGACAAGTTATCAAAACTTCCCCCTGGAGAAGTTGTCACACTCTCCCCCTGGAGAAGTTGTCACACTCTCCCCTTGAAGAAGTTATCATACCCTCCCCCTGAAGAAATTGTCATACTCTCCCACCAGAGAAGTTGTCACACCCTCCCCCTGAAGAAGTGGTCAGACCTTCCCCTTGGATAAGTTGTCACACTCTCCCCCTGAAGAAGTTGTCAGACCTTCCCCTTGGAAAAGTAATCACACCCTCCAACTGAAGAAATTGTCAACCCCCCTAGAGAACTTTTCAGACCCTTTTGCCTAGAGCAGTTGCCAAACCTTTCCTGAAGAAATTATTTTATAGTACACAACAAAACAAACAAAATCTATATTAAATCACCCCTAATCTTAAAGTGTAAAATGCACAGTTCCAGTAGTCATAACATAGGTTTTTATTTTGTGAAGTTCCACTCTGAAGTAGTTCCACCATACAATCATTGATCGTAAAGTTCATAATACAAAATCTATTAAAGCGAACACTACATAATTCTAGTGCGTAACTCAGCTGTAACTTAGCAAGAACATAATGTATTGAATACATACGGTAACTCGTTTGTAGAAAAATAAAACCTGTGGCATTTCATATAGCACATAGTGTCAATGAACATTATTATAAAACGATATGCTACATTTACACATTACAAGTGCGCTATCGTAGAAAACATTTGCGAATGTTTGGAAATGTACTACATTTATTAATACAAATCAGTTGTTTGCAACATGACTCTTATAAAGTGGTTGGAAATATCATGTAACATTAGGGTAGGTGACAGTCAGAAAACATACGTACCATCTTTACTGTATAGGTCTATTTACACTGTAATCTTATTACAGTGTTTGTTTAACCATGAATAAAAAAATGGACAAAACATAAAATCTTGCACAACTAGTATGCAAATACTAATCTCTATCACAACTGTATGTCTTGTTTTTATGACCATTTGCAAATTATTATATTATCAGTTTATTTAATGACAATTTGTTAAAACCAGTGCAACCAAATATTAATTTTCAGTTGTTATAGTGTGTATTATGTACTTTTATATGAATTATGATTAAAATTTAATGTATTTTTTCCTAGTGTACTGTAGCAAACACTGTGCAACAATATATATTATTATGACACCCACTGCTGAACTTCCTTTCCTCATAGATTCATTTACTCCATCATATTAAATAAACCACATTAATAACCTTGGTTGTATGCTAATTTTTATCATAAAACATGTCTAACAGTTTAAACTATCTATTTTAACGTAAGGACTGCCCAAATAAGATTAAATTAGTTGGGCAAGTTTTTTATCTGTCAAACGCAAACATTATTTTTGCCTTGTTAAACAAATAATACGTATATCGGAAGAACACATAGTTTATACTTTATACCACATTATTTTACAATAAAAATTAATGAAAACAAACATTTAAAAAATAAAACTGATACAATATTACATTACACAGATCACATTAGCAAACATCTTGCTTCAATGCCTTATGATTAAATTGCCCACATCAACACAAATTTATTTCAATGTTATAATTATAAATTTACCATGTTGAAACCACGGTAGCTCAACTGTCCTAATTTTAGACCAAGTTCGTGACATATCTAACTCATGAAATGTGTTTATCGCTAAAAATTGCAAATTTGGCCAAGCATATAGGTTTAGTAAGAGTATTCACTGTGGTTTTGTACATCACTGGACACAAATAGCGATGTACTACATCACTTGTGCTGGGGCGTTTAAACATACTGCTTTTCAGGCAATGATTTTCAGAAACTTGCTAATTAAAATAACTTACGTTCACTGAAATAGCAATCCCGCTGGCCACTTGTTCAGATTCACTTCTCAGATGCTATATTAAAAGACCACATCAAACCAACTACCACAATTCCCGTTTCCGATCACTCTTCGTTTTCCTGCTACCCAAAGAATACAATATACATTTTATTACACATATTCCCACTTATTCTAATCATCCACTTTGTAAGATATTTCACTTACGCATTCGTAGCATCCCTGGGGCGAATCCACTTTTGTATAATACAGTGCTTTAAGTAAGTTATTAGTTTATTACTTCTTAACTCATTTACAAGAACATGTTAAAGGCCAGTGTTCTCACTCATCCAAGCAACAAGCTACTTCCTTGCATGCAAACATTACTTTCATTTTCTCTTTGTCTTACCGGTATTGAACAAAACCTCCATCTCATAACCATGAACATTACACAAGATTAAATTAAAAGAGAGCAGTGTCATTTCTAAAATAGCAAATCTAAACAATGGCTTGAAAGAAAATATAACATTATGCATACATGATCATGGCATGGTCGAATGGATTAGTTCATGATCACGTGATCACAGCATGGTCATATGGATGTATTCAGGATCACGGCCTTTAATGGATGTATGTGATCACGGCTTTGAATGGATGTATACGTGATCACGGCCGTGAATGGATGTATATGTGATCACGGCTTTGAATGGATGTATATGTGATCACGGCCGTGAATGGATATATATGTGATCACGGCCTTTAATGGATGTATATGTGATCACGGTTTTGAATGGATGTATGTGATCACGGCTTTGAATAGAAGTGTATGTGATCATGGTCTTGAATGCATGTATACAAGATCATTGCCTCGACTGGATGTATATGTGATCACGGTCTTCAATGGATGTGTACGTGATCACGGTATGGTTGAGTGTATGTGATCACAGTATGGTCGAGTGTATGTGTACGTGATCACAATACAGTCGGGTGGATGTGTAGGTAATCACAATACAGTCGGGTGGATGTGTAGGTAATCACAATACAGTCGGGTGGATGTGTACGTGATCACAATACAGTCAGGTGGATGTGTAGGTAATCACAATACAGTCGGGTGGATGTGTACGTGATCACAATACAGTCGGGTGGATGTGTACGTGATCACAATACAGTCAGGTGGATGTGTAGGTAATCACAATACAGTCGGGTGGATGTGTACGTGATCACAATACAGTCGGGTGGATGTGTACGTGATCAATATACAGTCGGGTGGATGTGTACGTGATCACAATACAGTCGGGTGGATGTGTACGTGATCACAATACAGTCGGGTGGATGTGTACATGATCACAATACAGTTGGGTGGATGTGTACGTGATCACAATACAGTCGGGTGGATGTGTACGTGATCACAATACAGTCGGGTGGATGTGTACGTGATCACAATACAGTCGGGTGGATGTGTACGTGATCACATTACAGTCGGGTGGATGTGTACGTGATCACAGTACAGTCGGGTGGATGTGTACGTGATCACAATACAGTCGGGTGGATGTGTACGTGATCACAGTACAGTTGGGTGGATGTGTACGTGATCACAATACAGTCGGGTGGATGTGTACGTGATCACAGTACAGTCGGGTGGATGTGTACGTGATCATAGTACGGTCAAGTTGATGTCTATGTGATCACACCCTGCTTCAGTGAATGTACACATGTTCAGTCCGTGCCGAAGTACTTCTGTCCGAAGTGATTGGGTGCGACCGGGTGCACTTCTGACGTGAGAATTTTCAGTTGCGGAAATTTCTTGATCACCGACTTCACACCTGTAATGAAGAGGTAAATAAAAATGGGCAAAAGTGGTTTCGATAAACACTTATGTATCGGTTTGCAATGCAGATAACTCCCAAGTTGTATATTGAATTGCTAGACAAAAGTAGCACAAAAAGTATATGGATTTGTCATGTTTTGTCACAGTAAATCTCGGATGCATATAAGCATAAAACATATCCCTTTAATGTGGGCCCAGAGAATGGGAACGGGTGCATAACCTAGTGGCCAGCTGGCGCCCTCTACATGCCGCCTTCCAGTCTTAATAGCTGCAGTTATCTGTCTTGGGCAGTCATATGCCAGGCCTCCATCTAAGATCTTTGAGAGAAGAGACTTGAGAGGTGGAATTACACAATCTTTGCAAGATATTGATATTTTATATGTAAGGAGTCTACACAATGGACAGTATATTTTAAATCATTTTTTCTTTTTAATATATATATATATATATATGAATAATCTTATTTATTTTATTAATATTTTTTTATTTCACATATATAATAACCCTTTTAGAGAATATAGTTTAATTTATAAATATATAATTAACATAGTTTATACATAGCATATCTTATACAGTTTTTATCATCTTTCACAGCGTATCATTACTATCTATTATTATTACTGTTATATTACTTATATAACCAACACACACAGACTTTTAGCTACTGAGAATTATCATGTATGCACACACATGTGGACGGACAGCTGTTCCGGATTTGATGATGTTAAGTGTTACTATTTCTACAAGGTGTACAAGAGAACCAGACCCACCTTGTGGTGTACAGAAGAGGTTGAGGACGATGATGTTGTCCTCCTTCACACCATGTTGTTGTAACACGTCAATGGCCTTGATCATCGTGTTTCCTGTGCCTGCCGAAGAGAACCGACAATCTCCGTCACACTGCAGAATTCTATACACCTACAGACATGTGACAGCTGAGGTAGACTGTATAAAAATGCTGAACAGATTTTTTGTGTGGAACACATTTATAAAACTAAACTGCCAGTCTTTCACTACCATGGACACAGCAAAGAGAACAAGAGGAAACTCAATATTTGATCAGCCGAGATAAAACTGTAAACATTCTGTAATCAAACAGATCATAATTTTGTATGTTTTTTCGATAAACTGTAGAACATTCCTTTACTATTAAAACTGGTCTTTGATTTTCTAAGGCATCTCCAGAAACGCACCTTTTTATTACTGCGTACACTTAATTTATATGTTTTACAATTGAATCTAATTATTTTATGTATTTATTTCGCATTATAATTTATTATTTTAACTGTTAAACTGACATCACATTGTATTTATATAGTTTATTATCTAATTTTCAGTGAGACACTCAGCACTCACTCATGATGGGGTACATAAGCAGCACTTTGCGTTTGTTGATGTCGGGAGGGAACTTGGCGTAGTAGACCTTTGCCTCGTGCGTGTCCTCATCGCTCTGAATCAGAATCTTGCCGATGCGGATGGAACGACAACAGTCCCGGAGTCCCTGCTCCATGGCCTCGCCTGGAGCAAACACACAGAGTGACAACACATAGTCCCAGCTCCATGGCCTCACCTGGAGCAAACACACAGAGTGACAACACATAGTCCCGGAGTCCCTGCTCCATGGCCTCGCCTGGAGCAAACACACAGAGTGACAACACATAGTCCCGGAGTCCCTGCTCCATGGCCTCGCCTGGAGCAAACACACAGAGTGACAACACATAGTCCCGTCCCTGCTCCATGGCCTCGCCTGGAGCAAACACACACAGTGACAACACATAGTCCCGGAGTCCCTGCTCCATGGCCTCGCCTGGAGCAAACACACACAGTGACAACACATAGTCCCGGAGTCCCTGCTCCATGGCCTCGCCTGGAGCAAACACACACAGTGACAACATGTAGTCCCGGAGTCCCTGCTCCATGGCCTCGCCTGGAGCAAACACACACAGTGACAACATACAGTCCCGGAGTCCCTGCTCCATGGCCTCACCTGGAGCAAACACACACAGTGACAACATGTAGTCCCTGCTCCATGGCCTCACCTGGAGCAAACACACACAGTGACAACACAGACAGTCACAGAGTCCCTGCTCCATGGCGTCACCTGGAGCAAGCACACACAGTGACAACATATAGTTCCGAAGTCCCTGCTCCATTGCCTCGCCTGGAGCACACACGTGCACACAGACAGTCCCAGAGTCCCTGCTCCAAGGTATTACATCAGCATGAAACCAGTGCTGCCATCTACTGGCACCTAATGATTGTGTCATTGAAATACAGTCATGCATCATAAAAGTACTGCAAAGCATTGCAGATTTTAATTTAAGTTTGTGTGTAACGTTTCAATAAAAGTGAAAAAATTTAAAACACTATTAATTGATACAAAATTACTCTTAATTAATCTTATTTCATGTTTCTACTTCAAACTTAGCACGACAGCGTAGTTATAATTGACGTAGTTAGCATGACAGGCAGTCAACATCTCGATTCAAATATTGGTCAAGCTGAATAACCATATCTCATAATCATTCCAGGCAGTGCGAGGGGCAGAAATGTTGCCACCTTGTAACACCTGGAAAATCTAGATTAACAAACTGCATGACTGATGCAAACTTATTCTACATGATCAGATGTTAAGTGTAATGTTACAACTGAATCCATCAGATACCTGTCACACAACCAGCATTAATATCGGTAGACACTGTCTGTATGCTGTTGACAAATGACAGACAGTGTCACTTACAGGAAATGGGTGTCAACCTCTCCATTACAGCAGGATATTAATATCACTTTGAAGAAAACTAATCACTGTAATTTATTAGCTTATGTTATCTCACTTATTACAACAGCTGTATAACTGGGATCAGGAGCATCACAAAAGCTACAAACCACTTCTCATTATGCTGACTCCACAGTTTCCTTTCTCGTAGTGGAGACCCTCATACTGACTGCCTACAAACAACAAACACACAACATAATTCGTGAAAATTGTCATCAAGTTGTCAGTATATTATTTTTTTTCCTTCATAATTACACAACTAGCAATGTTCTACTTACTTCTACGTTTGGACAGCCTTCTTCAACAACATTTGGTACAAGACTTGAAAAAACATAAAAAAGAAGTTGCAACCGTAACATCTAGACCTTTTATTCGGGAGGCAAGGAAATGTTCGACAAACGTCGAACACAAACCAGCCATAACCAACCATGCGGACAGACACAACTGTGTGATAGACTGGGAGGAAGCGAAAGTGGTGGCTAAAGAGACGAACAGGTTTGCACGTTGGATAAAAGAAGCCATCTGGATTAGGAAGATGAAACCAACTATGAACAGAGACGAGGGGGGCTACAGACTAAGTCACGTGTGGGACAGTCTGCTCGCCACGCCATCTAGCGAGCAGTGACCATTGAACATTCAGTTCCTGAAGAGGGCCGCCGATGGTGGTCGAAACGTAGAAGTAAGTAGAATATTGCTAGTTGTGTAATTGTGAAATTTGTTTGGAATACACAAGTTGTTTAATAAGTTATAAATAAAATGTGACAAAACGAAGACAGATTGAAACATCAGATAGACTAATTTATTAGTGTTGTCCCATTTATCTGTGAAGTGTCGGGTTATGGAAAGATCGACGGTGGCCAGACTTACAAAAGTAGTGGCCCGACAGCCTCAAAACATGTGTCGGGCCATCGGGCCAGTGCCAACGTCGAGTGCTGCCATGGTATCAGAATTATGAGACTGACTATTTAAAAAATAAAACATCAAAATAACTGATACTTGTCAGCACTCTTCTGAAAATTTACAGAATAATGTATCTCCATGTACTAATAAAAAAAACACAATAGTACTGGTCAGTAATCGTATACGCAGTAGAACAATATATTTCATATTAAATTCAAGATCAGTGAAAAGCAGGTATTGACTCCTGGTCATATGTGGCTTAGGGAGGATATTTAAGTCACAATATTGATCAGTTCAGGCAGTCAATACAATTATCGTCAACATCAACATCAGGTCAGATAAATTTGAGTTCCATCAAAGAAGTTGTCACCTTAGTTTCAAAACCCTGGGAAGACAAATGGAAATGTATTTTATCACAACTATCTCCAGGACGATTACCCTGTCCACTTTCATTCTGTTGTCTTCTTCATCATTTTCATTGCTTAACCTTTCAAGAAGTCCTTTATGAATTGGGATTTGACGTGTTTCAGTACACCTGTCACAAACAATGTCACCAACTACCCACCGTCATTGTTTGCAATGGCTTTATGTTGGAATTTAGACACTCCAGTCATTTGAACTTTATAATTTCAAATTCAGCCATGGCTTATATTTTACGTGGGTATGGATGCAGTTATACAGTATTTTTCCACAACTGCTCAAGAACTGACATTTGATCAATTGTCAACACTGTCTCTCACCTGTCGGAGTGGTGACGATGCATTTCTGGTACGGCAGCTGGTTGAGCCCCTCCTCCACCACCTGGCGAATCTAAACCAGACACATGACAGGTCAATTAGTCACGGTACATAGGGCATTTCACCTAGATAAAGAGCTCTTAAGAGAAATTCATCATTAAACAAAACCTGTTGGCAAATTAAAGGAGTTTTGTTTGCTATATTACTGTGGATACTATTTCTAAGACACCACCAGTGATATGGAAATGGGGGTCTATGGTAACATGGATATGTGCGTTTTGAAAAATACTTCTTTAACAACGGATTTTGTGACAGTGTCCTTCTGGAGTTCTGGTTGAGCTTCACTGTGACACCAGGACTTCTCTTGGAAGCATTCAGCCATAGTGCAATTAACTGAGCTTAGTCTATTTGTACACAAATGTTTTGTATTGTATGTTTACACTTTACACTGATGTGTCGACTGCAATGTGTTCTGTGTTTACACTGATGTGTACACTGCAGTGTGTTCTGTGTTTACACTGATGTGTCGACTGCAATGTGTTCTGTGTTTACACTGATGTGTACACTGCAGTGTGTTCTGTGTTTACACTGATGTGTACACTGTAGTGTGTTCTGTGTTTACACTGATGTGTCCACTGCAGTGTGTTCTGTGTTTACATTGATGTGTACACTGTAGTGTGTTCTGTGTTTACACTGATGTGCACACTGTAGTGTGTTCTGTGTTTACACTGATGTGTACACTGCAGTGTGTTCTATGTGTCCACTGCAGTGTCCACTGCAGTGTGTTCTGTGTTTACACTGATGTGTACACTGTAGTGTGTTCTGTGTTTACACTGATGTGTCCACTGCAGTGTGTTTTGTGTTTACACTGATGTGTACACTGCAGTGTGTTATCTGTTTACACTGATGTGTACACAGCAGTGTGTTCTGCGTTTACACTGATGTGTACACTGCAGTGTGTTCTGCGTTTACACTGATGTGTACACTGCAGTGTGTTCTGTGTTTACACTGATGTGTACACTGCAGTGTGTTCTGTATTTATGCTGAGTGTATCAATAACAACATATGAACTGTGTTTACAAAAATGGATCACTTGCAATGTGTTCTATTTAAACAATACTGTGTTTTTTGTTTACATAATTGTTAATTACAATGTATTCTCCATTTTGACAGCTATATTAACTATAATGGGTTCTCTATTTTCAAAACCTGTGTTAATTACAATGTGTTCCCTACAGGTTTACACAAATGCTTACTGCACTTTACTTAGGTATCTCACTCCTCGAGGAGCCTAATTCACCCATGACAAGTCCCCAGTGCACACAACTCTGACCAAACCTCTCAAACCACCTCCTTGTATACCGCCCCACTCCTATATACCTCTTACATAAATGTTACCTGCAATCAAATGCTTACCAGTCTGTCTGCGTAGAAGATGAAGTCACTTCTTGTTGTCGCTCTACAGCAAACATCAAATCTTGTGTCAACTACTCCAATATGTACTCACCCAATATAACAGAAAGACATCATATATTCTTCTATAATCTATTTCATGACCAATTTCATCTGGTTGACGGTTTTGTCCTTTTGTTTTATTTACCATTCAATCCCATTCATATATATATATATATATACACGTATATATATATATATATATAGTATTGTTTGTTTGATTTATAATTTGTAATACACACAACCAGAAAGAAATGACCATTGAAGGACCTAAGCAGAGCCTATTTTTAAGATATGGGTAATGCAAAATGGCAAACACTCTTAACTGGCTAAAGAATAAACGACTACCAGTAATAGGCAGTATATGTTTTTATTTTGTGTTAATCCATGATTAAAATATTATGCAAGGAAAAATAGTCATTGAATTGTGGATACAATTTAGTCCCTCAAATTTACACAAAGCTGAATGGTTTACGCAATTGATTTGAACATCTTTAAACAAACATCACTCCCAGAGTCTGTGGCGTACAGGCTCTCGATATATACAGTCAAGAATTTTTTATTTCCCACATTACATTAATGTGGCACATGTGAAGGACAAGCTACAAAGCAACTTATCTAAACATTCTCAATCCGTCTGTTCCGTCATGGCAGTTATATTGAATACGTATGATAATTCCATAAGTTTGATTAAATTTGAATAAAACTGAATATTTAGTAACTTGATAATTTACTATTAATGTTTTTCAAAGCATATTTGGCACATGATGCTTTTTTTTAAATCATTTTATTGATATTAAATAGCATTGATCTGTTTTATTAGATGGAATAATTAATTTAAGTTTTCGAAATATAGATCACATGTAATTTATCTTGGATTCATATATGTTTATTTTGTGAAGAAATAATTGATAAAACTAATGTAACTAATAACATGCGTTTAGAAAAAGTGAAGGATGTGTACAATATTGAATATACAAACAAATTGCATCTGCCACGTGCGGATTCTCAGCAGAATTCTGGGTGGTGTATTTATTCAAGACAAGAAAACGAATCATTTCGGCAAGCTAAGTAAACCACTGGTAACATTCACAGAAAAAAATGGCAAATGCACCGAGTTACTTGGGATAAATGCGCAGATAGCCTTCCGACAAGATTTTGTGGCAGGCCTTACGGCTACGGCTCATCAGCTTATGTCAGTGACTGACTCACGCGCCCAGCCTCTGAGGTTGTTGACAGTGGCCGCTCCCACACAAAAACATCTTTAGATCAACAAACGCCTCTACAAACCTATCTCTGAGCACTGTCTGCAGCTCTTTGATCTGGTCTGTTATTCTCACATGGATGATATTCCTGCTAAAGTCTCCCTCGGCGTTATTCAACGTCGATGTCTGAATTACGTCTGGCTCCATCAGTAATATTCGCCACGATGTTGTCGGCCTAGGTCAGCCTTTTCCCATGTGGCGCCATCTGCTGACTTTCAATGACGATTCTCGCAGCATATATGATCGCCAGATGGCGCCTTATGCCCTACGCTAACCCCTGGTGGCGCTTTTGAAAATTACTATCCATTGCCTTGTTTGTTTCTTTCCACTTTCGAAGGCGCGAAGTTAGCCAGTTGTGTTTCTATCAAAGCTATTTGCATCCACAACAAAGAAAGCGTGGCAACACGAGGCATTTTGAGAAGGGTTTGCTGTTTCCGACTGCTAAGTATGGCATCGAAGAGAAAGGTGAGAATCTTGGGAGTAATGTTCGACCAAAGTCAATGCTTTTGTCCAAGACCAACTCACCAAGACTAGACTCTAGAGCAAGTCCAAAACAGCAAGGCCAAGGCGACGACACTGTCGCGAAATGTGTCGCTGTGTCAGCAAAATATCGGTATCCCGTATACGTAGGATGTGGATCGATTCGTTGGCAGCAGTATAAAGCATAGTCAACCAAAGCCGCGTGTAAGCTCGATCGATTTTTAAAGTGCAGCAATTCGTTGTGTATGGCCATACTGAAGTAGAAACATAAATAGGTTAAATTAATATGTGACATTCGCCAGGGGGCAGCACAAAACAGTCACCCCCACCTCTTGCTCAATCTATTAAAATAATATATAAACTACAATATCAATGTACTTATGAAATATAATTTAACAGGTACAACACATTGTATAGCTGCTCATTTGTATATAATAGTAATAACAATATAACAGCATTTATCTACGCCATAAATTTGGTAATTAAAACATTCAGACACACATTACACTTTACAGGACTTATAGATTTCCTTTAAAAAAGTTAAAATAGAAATGTTGTTGTACTGCACATGGTTGTTCATACATCAAACGCCAATGTTCTTAGCAATGTTCAGTGGAAGTGACCACAAAGGCATTACCAAGTTCTAATAATTTTCAATTTTTACAGCATTGAATTTCAGTTGACTCATACCCATCCATGCTTGTATTTCTGCGACATGCTTGAATGCACTTCACTGCCTGGATTTGTGTGTTGGCAGAGTGATGTGGCCGATGCAGAGAATGAAGGAACACCACCCAAGAAGGTGTCACAGGTTATTATTACCTTCATGATCATAATTGCAGTGACCAGGGAACCATTTTGCTATCCTTGTTAAGAGCTCTTAAACCCAATTCTGCACTTTAAAATAAATGTTATCCTTAACAGTGATCTTGAACTCACTGTGCATGGTCAACGGTCTTTGCAAATATCTGTTTAAGCAGACCTGTTTCCCACAAATAATTGCTGTGGTGTTCTGGTCAATTGATGACTTAGCCAATGTAGCTATATGTTGTTTTACTTTGCGGGTTTTATGCAAACAATGGTAGAGAAGTAACAGATCCTGTACATTAAATGTACTGTGGGGAGCGGTGGTCACACGGTAGAGTGCCAGATTGTCAATCGAGGGGATGGTGGTTCAATCCCATCTGCCACCGTTTCGAAATTTCGTTCACTTCACATTGCCTGTGTCTTTTGGAAGAGACACTAAAAGCCGGTGGTCCCTTCTATCTGGTGTCTATGTCAGGGGAAGTAAAATATGCCTCAGAGGGGGTAAATGTGTGACCTGTAGTGGACTCACTAATTCTAGAAAACTCCTGCGTTAGCCCAAGTTTGGGCTGTTTGGTGGAAACCACCTGAGTTCTGTTATGTTCGGTGGTTAACAATATTTCATGTTTAGTTAACATCATTAATGAACTGTTACTGTTATCGCCAAATCAGATTCACATTTTACACCGGAAAACATTTCAGAATGTAGCAGTGAGTCATGTGACCAAATTATTTATTTCTGTTACTAGGGAGCGCCACCTGCATTGGAAGATCAGGACTTCTCGAGTTCTGCTAAAACAGCCGACGGGAAGCCGTGGAACCTGAAGATTGTCTCTTGGAACATCAACGGCATCCGTGCCTGGGTCAAGGTTGGTGTCGTAAAAATCTCCCGTATGTTTAAGCTGTTTTGTTACAGTTGTCATAGACACAGAGTTAGCACAGGGGAAAGGAATGAATGTTTATTAGGTGAATGTGTTTTCCGTCGTACAGTGGGAACTCGAGAATGTTCACGTTTGGGAAGGGAGTGAACATTACTTTCCCAGTCAAGACCAGTGTTTAAAATCTGTTGGTTGTCATTGTAGGCTGTTAGGTCGAAGGTCAAATTTTTGCAGTCCAAAAATACCCTGGTTGTCCTAGTCTCGATTACCGACGTCTCGATTAGACTCCTTGAGGTGGCAACACTTTTTAGACCCTCAACTTCATTTGGTAGATTTATGCCCTGCCAGTGTTGCTATCAGGGTGGCCTAACCCTAGAATAGGCTAGAGATGCTGATTGGCTCTCAGGTCAACCATGAAATAAAAACTAATAAAGGATATACTTTTATAAGATAATAATATATAGTACTATTGAACGTATTCAACATTACATTTACATGTACATTGAACTCTACTACATTCACACATAAAATAAACAAATACAAATTTGCAGTTGTTTCATAAGCAGGAATTATGGCAGGGTTAGCCTCAATTACCCAGGCTCCGTGAGGTGGCAGCACTTTTTAACCCCTCACACGAATTATCCGATAACATTCAATAGCCGCCTATGTGACCAGAATGTCTTCTCAAGTTTGGGGGGTTGTTGTCCCAAGCAAGCTGCCACCATTGGGGGGCTTCCTTCTTGCCCCCTAGATACACCAGTATTACACAATCGGAATCAGAAGTGTTTATTGACCCAATAAAAATATACATAAAGCAATGTTCATACAAATTACCTACAGCTCAAATTATAAAATAATATTACTTATTATTACATTAGTACCACTGTGCAGCAAACTGCCAAGTAATTGCGTAAGAAATAACAGAAATGTAATTATAAGTGATTTTGAATTGTTACTGTAGGTAAAATAACCAGGGGTCGAGGAGACTGTCACTAGGACCATTTTGGTCGCTCTGGTGGCAGCCACCCCATTAATTACATAATAATTAAATATAGTTGGCTATTTTAAGCACTTCCAAATAAACACATGTGCATAATACAGCAACACTAGAATGTCATTACTTGTAACAAGTGTCACAAATCTAAACAAACAAACAAACAACACAATTAGTACATTAATTTCACTTTGAAATTAGCAAATGATTACAATCTCATAGTTAAATAACACTACTTAGTATACCGGTATGTACAATGCTACTGTCTAATTTGTTGGGGTGGAAACTTATCAGTAAGGAATAGAGTGCTGCTAGATCGTGTAGTACGGTCAGCCAGCAAAACCATTGGCACGACACTCCCTACAGTGGATGAACTCTATGAAATATATATGATGAAAAAACAAGGGACATTTTAAAGGACACTTCTCACCCATTGCACGAATTCTACCAATCTGATTCGCACAATCTGGTTGTCAGTACATTTCAGAAAGAACATGCACGAATCGTTATCGAAACACATTTCTTCCAACTTCTGTCAGGCTACTAAACGCAAAATCGGGGAGGGGAAAATGATCTGGGGGGATACAATGGGGCGCACTATTTTCCTTACAACTTTGCGCTGTCATTTCTAATTGTTACTACTAATGTCGTTGTGTTATGTGAATATTTATCACAAGAATTTCCTCTATTAGGGACTATTAAAGGTTATTGTGTTGTATTGTATTGTATTGTATTGTATTGTATTGTATTGTATTGTATTGTATTGTATTGTATTGTATTGTATTGTATTGTATTGTATTGTATTGTATTGTATTGTATTGTATTGTATTGTGTGTTGCAGAAAAACAGCCACCTGTACTTCAAGTACGAGGACCCGGACATCATCTGTCTCCAGGAGACGAAGTGTGACGACGCCAATTTGCCGAAGGAGATGAAGCTGGACGGCTACCATGCCCACTGGGCCGCGGCTGAGAAGAAGGGGTACTCGGGCACAGGGCTCTTCAGCAAGGTGAAGCCCCTCGAAGTAACCTATGGCTTAGGTGGGTGCTTATATTTCTGTTGTGTTTGATTTCTTCTAGCAAGTCTGCGTTGAAACTGAAAGCCTAATAAAGGTAAATTAAAGTAGTGGTAAGTTCTTATATATTGCAATATCACGTCCTCAGGATTGCTCAAAGCGCTTTATAGTTTACTCCGTGGCAGACGTGTTCATTTGAATGCCATTTTGGCTTCTATGGGAAGATCCATCCATGCTGCAAGTAATGCGCGAAGAGTCAAAGACTGTTCATACACAAATGCCCAGCTCTGCGCGATGTGGACTGGAGCAATATGGTGTGAAAAACTTCCAAAATGTGTCTTATTCGAAAGCCCAGTGCACTAGCCACTATGTCATTGTACTACTTATGTGGTTTTGGAGATCAGCATTGAATAAATATTTGTTATATTTATGTATTCTAAGATTATTTATCTTAACATACATTGAGTGTACTGTTGACAGATCTAGATATTTGTCACATTCAGCCAGTATGTCTTGGTTTACCTATTATGCATCAAGCTTTGTGTATATAATAATATAATAATAATTAGGTAATTTCTATTGCACCTAAATCCTTAAAAATCAAGCTCGGAGTTACTTTATTAAGCTCGGAACAATGGTACACATGTATAAATAAACCATTTGATTGGCAACCATTCTTTTGATGGTGTGACAGACTTACTTCTAGGCATCAGGTCACATGTTGGCTCGGTCAATCATTCGCTTGACTGCCAACGAGGTTTGTTTTATCAACAATGTTTCCGCTTGTGGTATAACACTACTATGGGTGTATTATACAGGGCCTTGAAAGTCTTGAAAAGCCTTGAATTTGATTGGACCAAATTCAAGGCCTTGAAATCCTTGAATTTTACAAAGTAGTCTGGAAAAGTCTTGAATTTAATTGTGGTCAATAAAATATTGTTTTGACTCAATTGTTGTGACGAATAGCAGCCAGAGAAGGAAAAGCCTATGCACAAAAATAACTTATGCATATTGGGCAATCAGCATTTCATTGTGGTCGGCACCATTTCTTTCTTAGTTGTGTAAAAACATTTTAATGTTAACTTTATATACTGCGCTTAAAAGTACATATATCGTTAAAACATATCTGTTTGAAATAGCCTTGAATAGCCTTGAATTTCAAATGTCCAGATGTGTATGGACTCTGTGTATATCTTACAGATTCGCAATGTTTACACTTAAAAGATGTCGTTTGTTGCTAGACAACATGTCGCTTGACAGATACATAGTTTTGTTGTTCTTGCAGGAGAAGAGAAACACGACAAAGAAGGCCGAGTCATCACGGCTGAGTTTGACAAGTTCTATGTGGTGACAAGTTGTGAGTACCGCAAAGAATGCTAGATTGTGCGGTTTTATGCGTCGTTCAAAAAATATGAAAACAAATTGCTGTTTCAGTCCTAACCAAAATTGCACTGACATACAAGAATACTTATGGTTTTTAAGCTTGTACATCACTCTAAACTGGTGTTCTTATTTTGTGAAAAAAATCTGTTATTTTGGAGCATTGTTTGTGAAAAGTACAATGTTTCGACCCATCACCTATGAGTCTTGGTCACAAGCTGATATTTTTATGTGATTAATAGGCAAGTGTCACCGTAACTAGTTATTTATACCCCAGGATCAATGGCTACATACGTTCGTGTATTTAGTCTGAGCAAACATCTGGCACATACTACATCAGAGATTTATGTGTGCTGGAGATTGTAGATTATAGTTGTAAATGGGTATTCATCCTTTTCATTCATTTTGGTGGAGAGGCTCACATTGTTTATCTTTTGTTTCCTTTAAAGCAAGGGTGCCAGGTCTTAGATTTGTTTCCAGTTAATGTTACCTTCTTATGAATACAAAATGCATGTTGAAGGTTCACTGCCTGCTAAATTGTGTTCATTTATTTGATTAAGCTTGGAACGACGTTCGCAATTTGGAAGATTCCGCCTGCAACACGTTCAATTGGTAGACAAAACAACCAATTTCAAAACAAAATGTATGTAATATATATATAAAATGCCTAAGAGAACTGTCATTCAAGACTAGTGGTCGATCATGACAGAGGCCACATGAAACAGGTTTCACTGAAAATGTTTCAACTTTTCCCTGTTGTCCGTAGACGTCCCTAATGCTGGTAGAGGTCTGGTGCGTCTGGACTACCGGTCCTCGGAGTGGGACCCTGATTTCCGGGAGTATCTGAGGAAGCTTGACGACAAGAAGCCAGTGATTCTCTGCGGCGACTTGAACGTAGCACACAAGGAAATAGGTGAGACTGTGTAGATGTAATGTCAGTCTTGGCCATCTGTTTAAATTATAGAATACTGAAAATTCATCACCAGAGTAGGCGTCTCATTTGTCGTGTGTTGAAAGGTAAGTTGGTCAGTGGTTACGTTAGATGGATCTGAAGTTAGACAAGAAGTATAAGTTAGTTGACACAATGTGTATCCAGAAATTGCCAGTCTGAAGTTAGACAATAAGTATAAGTTATTTGACATATTGTGTATCAAGAAATTGTGAATCAAAGTTTAACCAGAAGTATCAGTATTTCACACATTCTGTACGATGGAGTATCCAGAAATTGTGAATCAAAGTTTAACCAGAAGTATCAGTTATTTGACATATTCTGTATGATGCAGTATCCAGAATTGTGTATCCAGTAATTGCCAGTCCTTAGTTAGCCCCGAAATATTACTGTTCAGAGTTAAAAATTCTGCTTGCCTGCAATGACTGAATTGATCACCAGACAAGTGAAATTGTTACTTCTTGTTATTAGTGAGACAACTTAGTTAGCTGTAGGGCTGTTCTTCTCAGCTAAACCTACACAGTCTAGGCTAGCGCTGTGGCTAAAATATGTTTAGCCAATTTGGCTAAAGGTCAGAAATTTGTTTAGCCAAATGAAATTCTCTTTTAGACCAAATTACCTGGTTTAAAAATGCAAAACAAGACATAATATAATATTCTATACAATATTCACAAGAAAAAATGCCCAGTTTTAATTAACTAAACATTTATATATTTAGCTAAACATATATAACGCAAACAAACATCCAGTATAATTTAACAGAACATTGTTTAACCATAAAATGAAAGCTGAACAACTGTTGTGAATTTTGCAAAATATAAAGAAACAGCACCTAACACATACTATTAATGTAATAACATTTACATTACAGGTGTGTATAACATAAATTGAAAGATACACTTTTATAACAAGGCAAAATAATTAAGAACCACCTACTCTACTCTTGCTGCCCCGCAGTGATTCATACAGTGTATTGATAATAATTATTACGTATCTTAAGACATCACTTGACTGCTCAGTAATTGATTAATTGAATACAGTAATTCACCAAATTAGTTAACTGTGACCGACTGTAATCCTGGCCTGGGTGACGCAGGCTACATGTGATAAAACACGTTTTTGACATGCATCTTTCTATCTGTAACGTTTCTGGTGTTGAAACTTGTCAAACATACATGAATTACAATCTATATTAGCATTTTATTGAATAGTTACCAGATGGCACATTGATTAATCATTGACAATGCCATGTGACTGCGCCGGCGATGCTGAGCGATAATATGGAACCTGTCAGGTACAGCGTTGTACTTGTCTCAAACTTGTAATTATTGTCATCAAGTAGGCCCCCATTGTCTAGTAAACACAATTCTTGATTGATTTAAGCCCCCCTATTGTCTATGAGCATGGCTAAGTGGAGGGATTAGCGACCTATTGTTTACCCAGTGGATCACGTTACGCCGACTGGTTATTTGGGTCAGTTGAATGTGGGATCGTTTTGGCAACTTCAACAGAACTGGGTGTTGGATAACGCAGTCATGTTTTGCTGATAACATCAATAATAATGACAGAAATAACGTTTCGCCAATTTGGCGAAGAGTTTTAATTTATTTTCGCCAAATAGAAAACTGTTTCGCCTATGGCGCAAATGGCGATCGACAGCGCTAGCCTAGACAGTCTAACATGCATTGCCTTTGACAGAGTTATCAGCACAAATTATTCAACTATAAATAGTGTTAATTGTTTACGGATAAGTAGGTTTTGAAATGTACTTATGGGACAACGTAAATGTTGTATGGACAAGTATTTTCTACTTGTCTCCAGGGCAAGTAAAACATTTCAGGAATTTTGAACCCTACTGTTATTTCACTTATTTGAAATATTGTGTATCCAGACATTGCCAATCCGAAGTCGAACAAGAAGAACGCCGGCTTCACACAGGAGGAACGTGACGGCTTCAGTAAGCTGTTGGAGGGAGGGTTCATTGACAGTTTCCGCTCCCTCCACCCCGATGAGGCCAAAGCCTACAGCTTCTGGACGGCCATGGGCAACTGTCGGGCCAAGAACGTCGGCTGGTCAGTGAAAATGTTTTCCCATCTACCTAATTGTTTAGCAAGGGTAGTCACGTGTTCTCCTCGTTGTTCTCGCTCAGTGCCGCTTCTAAAATCATTGCATTGGCTCCCTGTGCACTAACGCATCATTTTCAAAATGTGTACAATAGCCTATCAAGCACTCTCATCTACACAACCAGCATATCTAAGTTCAATGCTAACTCCAGCAAAAAAATTCCAGACAGCTATGCTCAACCAGTAGTAACCCTCTTTACATCGCTCGGGTGAAAACGAAAGCCGGGACCAGAACTTTCTCGGTTGCCGCACCAACGGTGTGGAATTCGCTTCCTGCCAGTGTTAAATCAGAAGGTAATATAGTTTCATTCCGCTGAATGTCTAAAAAAAACGTCTAAAAACTTATCTCTTTAATGCTGCCTATCCTCCTTAGCTTCCTAGCATCTTCATCCATCCATTGACGACTCACGCATTGCATTTGGTTACGAGTTTGCTTAATCCCTTGGTTTTGTTGCGCCACTGAGCTTGATCTTCGAGGATATTGGCACAAAATAAGTCATTATTATTATTAATATTTTGTCTTCATCATCGTCATGATTGTGCTGCTGTTGTGTCCCGTGGTACCCATCCAGTACCTGGTAGTGACAGGTAGTCATCTAGTTCGTCTCGCCAGTCTTCCTATAGATCGTTTCCCTTCCTAAGGTTTCCAGTTGGTGATACGCGATGTCCATCGGTTATCTCGTATCCTGCTGACGTGCCCTGCCCAGGTCCACTTCCATCTTCTGACTTGTTCAGTCACGTCTGTGACCTTTGTGTTTTGTCTTACCCAGTGTTTGTTTTTCTGTCTCGGTATGTGATGTTTAACATGCTCCTTTCCATCTTTGTTTGTGCTGCTGCTAGCTTGTTCTTTGCTTTGGTGGTGAATGCCCATGTTTACGTGGCCTATATCATTGCTGGAAGTATGCAAAAGTTGTAGAATTATCTCTTCAAGCTTGTTCCAATGTTACTCTTGAAGATGAATGGCGAATGCTGTCCATCCGGCCGTTTTGTCTTGGGACGATTACATTTATCTTTGTATTTCTTGTTATGGTGTCTCAATAGTGACTTCTTGTTCTTTGTGATAATTTTTTCTGTAATGCACGAATGGTATCGGCAGGTATTCCCTTGGCATGTGCCTTTGCACAAATGGCATGTCATATGTTGAAATTACACGTAGTTTCCTGCAGGTTGAGAAAAATTAGGCCCCATCTTGCTTGGCCACAATCATGTGGCAGAGAATTGTATTACTGTGATTTTTTTATTTTGCCGCTGAGCTGTGTAGTACACCTGTTGTCCACTAGAGTGCGCCACAGTCAAGATTAAATGAATCGGTGGACATTTCTGAGCATACTGATACTTGTGTGTTATATCCCTTAGAAATATTGTGCACAGACTGGCCTGAGTGTAACTAAAAACTCATTAGTTGCAGTATTATAACATGTCTGATATAAATAAAGTTTCATGTTCAAATTTACTGTAATATTTAAATGTTCATGGTCACATATGCAAAATAACACAATGGATTTGGGGCATATTAATTTTCAAAATGGGTGCATTAGACCAATAAGTTGCCATTCAGTTCCTTTAATTTCAAATACAATTATTGTCAGTGTCAAGTAACAGGTCTCGAAGTATTCCTGTTATAAAAGGCTCTGTCTGGTGATGTATGTGACTGTGAATAAATTACAATTGTTTCCTGTGGCAGGAGACTCGACTACTTCGTCATATCAAACAAACTCAAGGACAACCTGTGTGACAGCGTCATCAGGAAGGACGTGTACGGCAGTGACCACTGTCCAGTGATGTGTCTACTCAATGTGTGATGACCAGTCTGTTGTCACATGTTTGACCACTGCACTGTCATGTGTCAGGATTGATGACCACTGGTACATAGAGTGACCACTCCACTGTAGTGTCTTCTCAGTGTATGAAGGCTGGACACTGGTCAGTCCTCAGTGATGGGTGACCATGGATGGTCATCTCATCGTGAAACTTCCAGTTGTTGCTAGTATTCAGCAGTGTTCTAAAGACAGACAAATGTGTATACCGAGCTGTATGTTGTTGCTACTAGCATCAGATGAGATCTCGCTCAACTTGTCTGCGTTTTTGTGGAGCACCATAGCTCAGTGAGTATTGCATTGGACTCTCAACTTACAGTTGCTGTGCTGCCGTCAAACCTTCGTTCACTCTGCATTGGTTCCGGTCACTCAGCCGTGTGAGTGAATACCTGGCTGTAGAGAGAGGTGGACATTCGGTTACGAATAACCTTTGCACACATTGTTTCCGATGTGCTGGATGCTTACCGGAGAAGTCAAGATGGTGTTTTACTGAACAGGTCTGCCAGGGAAGTAAAGTATAATGTGCAGTCATAAGAACTGGATGCCACATTATCGTCATTATGTAAGAACTTACATTTTTTAGAACATTGTCATCACAGAGTTAAGTAATCTTTTTGGGTCAGTGTTTAATAAAATGTTCAGCACAAACTGGACCAGACCAGACCAGACCAGACCAGACCAGACCAGACCAGACCAGACCAGACCAGACCAGACCAGACCAGACCAGACCAGACCAGACCAGACCAGACCAGACCACCTCTCTTCTATGATTAATGGATTTTAATTAATCATATTTAATGTCACTGTTGTTCATGGTAAAGGTGCTAGTTTTGTCATACTGTGTTTTATACTGCTATATGTTCTCTGTAAGAACTTATTTTTTTCATAGAACTACTATTAAACTGATGGTTAGATACAGAAGCTTGTTATGGTGTCAGTTTTCAGGGTTTTTGTTAAGACTAATAAGAGTGATTTACCTGGCTACAAAGGCTAATGTACCTGTCTGCATCGTAGATGAAGGCAGATTTTTGTCGAAGACGTCAGCTAATGACAAATCTGTTTTTGTGTTAAAGATTGTAGTGTGGAAGGTGATTACGACTTGTAGCCCTTGCTTTGTCTCAGAAGAAAGGCTATAACCACATCACACCTGGCAGATATATCAGCACACTTCAGTACCTCACTAAGAAGTCAACAACTAACCTGGCCTCGATTACTCAGGCTCCAAGGCCGACTTCGATTGAGCTACGTGAGTAACTCGCGTAACCCGAGTCCGAATCGAACAGCCGAGATCACTCGAGCACGTGACCATATTTTACCTAGATTAGCAAGGTGAATCTTCAAGGCCGCTACTCGAGGCGATAGCGAGTTTTACAGGATTCACTCGAGTAACTGACGTCATTGGCTGTAACAGCCAACTGGGAACGTAGGCCTCTACTGCATGTGAAATTAATTTAACATTACATGATACAATCATTTAAATATGGATTAAAGTCACCACATTCTATGAATTATAATTTAAGACCAAGAAGATGAATGTCACAATTTACACACTAAACAACTGGTTACTTTATTTTATTTATTTACTGAAGGGGTTTATGTCCGTGATCACGATCATCAGTGTTCAGTTGGATTACGTGTGTAGTACTGAGCGGCACATTGTAAATTATCATAAACCGGATACCACGTTGGGGTTACGCAAGTAACTCGAGTAGCTCAATTGAAGTCACCCCATGAGGTGGCAGCACCTGTAGCCTCTCAAGGAGATTAATGCTCTGCCAATGTGGCCACCAGGACGGCCTTACCCCTGAATAGGGTAGAGATGCTGATTGCCTCTCAGGCTAACTTTGAAATAAAAACTAGAATAAGGATATACTTTTATAAAACAATACTATTCTGTTAAAAGTAATCAACATTAAAACTTAGTCACACGGAAATACAAATTTGCAGTTGTTTATGAAGCAGGAATTATGACAGGATTAGCCTCGATTATATCCGTGGATGGAAGCACTGTTTAGTCCCTCACATGGACAACATTCAAAAGCTGGCTAAGTCACCAGACTGTCTTTCCGGTGAAGTTACACAACCAAGCGAGTCGGTTAAGTGAGACTAAAACTAACCTGTCCTGGCGTGTTGGTCACAAAACGTCAAAAAACTATTTTAGAACCAATTTATTTGAAGTTATTTAAGAAATCGAACTTGGCAAACAACTAAAATTTGAAAAAACACTGACTGTCGAAACTGAACAATCTGCCCGACCTCCCCTCTCCTTTTTGCTTTCATTTTGCATATTTTATTTTTTTCGTAGATAATCCATTGAATAATGCTGTTTATTCCTTTGTATCTGGCCCAATAGTTTAATATGAACACTTTTTATTATGTATGTTATAATATTTTATTATCAAAGATTAACTGCTTGAAGGCACAGGTCACCGAGAAAGTTAGGTGACTAGAATTTCAGTTCTTATATAGCGCAGTATCTAATCCTCAGGATTGCTATAAGTGCTTTCACCCTTTACTTCCTGGCAGACCTTTCAATTGAAGTCCATCTTGACTTCTCTGGGAAGCGTCCAGCCATGCTGCAATTAATGCGCATTAACTATTCTTACACAAATATCCGCCACTGTTTATAGCCAGGTACTCATTCATATAGCTGAGTGAACTGGAGCAATGTAGAGTGAAAAATAATTGGCCCAAGGTTTGACATGGCAGCACAGGATTCAAACCCGGGTTCTTTCAGTCAAGAGTCCGAAGCTCTAGCAACTGCGCTACTAATAAACTATTAACTAAAGAAACACTATCTCACGAGAGAGAAACAGCTGCTACTGTGTACAGTACCTCTGGGATGGAGTACACAAACACAAGAGTACAAACTTACATTTTAATATTGCATATGTATTATGCACAATCTCAACTTTGAGCAGGTTGAAAGATCAGGTAATATTTATCATTACAAAAGAGTTCAGTCTCTCGCATACATACATCACACATGCTGACAGAATACAAACAAGGCAATGCAGCATTCACTGCTGTATGAAATGTTCTTCGTTTGAGTAAATGCTTCAACGTCTCTGCAACAAAACATGTACACCTCTCTGATAATGCCATTTTCAAAACTGGTCTTTTCATCAGTGTAACTATTGTCCACAATTTTGATTATCCAACCCAAAATGCTGAATACCTTGTCCGAGATGCTTACTTACTACCCTTTCCAGTGTTTGTATTCATGTGTGAGAAACTTGTTCATAATTAATGATCACCTGTCTCACGATTGCTATTGTAATCATAATGTAATCATAATGAGTATGACAACAGTAATGCATATCACGATTTGTTTGCATCTGACATTTTCTTCGTAAGTCCAAATCAACACAACGGAACAATAACAGATCACAGCCCCACCTGCTGGTGGTGGGTGAACTACACACTGATTGTCACTGAGCACCGGAGAAGGCAAGACCCGAACTTGAAAAGTTCATTGTTCATCAAACGTCACTGAAGACACCGTCGAGGCTGGTCATGGGCGAATATCTCTCTATCACTTGTGTGACACTAGCTAACATGGCAGTCTGACCTTATGGCCTCACTCGGCTAACACGGCGGCCTGATCTGGTGGCCTCAGTCAGCTAACACAGCAGCTTGAGCTCACGGCCTCACTCCATTACGGCAGCTTGAGCTTGTGGCCTCAGTCAGCTAACAAGGCAACCTGAGCTATTGCTTCAGTCGGCAAATATAGCAGCCTGAATTCATGGCCACATGCAGCTAACATGGCAACATGAACTCACGGCCTCAGTCAGCTAACATAGCTGGAGATCATGGTAGTTGGAGATCATGGCCTCAGTCAGCTAACAAGGCAACCTGATCTTGTGGCTTCAGTCAGCAAATATTGCAGTTGTAGCTCATGGCCTCAGTCAACTAACATAGCAGCATGAGCTGGTGGCCTCAGTCAGCTAACACGGCAGCCTGAACTCATGGCCTCAGTCAGCTAACATGGCCGCCTGAGCTCATGGCCTCAGTCAGCTAACATGGCCACCTGAACACATGGCTTCAGTCAGCTAACACGGCAGCCTGAACTCATGGCCTCAGTCAGCTAACATGGCCACCTGAACACATGGCCTCAGTCAGCTAACACGGCAGCCTGAAGTCATGGCCTCAGTCAGCTAACATGGCCACCTGAACACATGGCCTCAGTCAGCTAACACGGCCGCCTGACCTGATGGCCTCAGTCAGCTAACATGGCCGCCTGAGCTCGTGCCGTAAGTCTTCGTATCCGCCCGCGACTGCTGACGCTCATCCCAGGAATACTGTCGTCATTGTCATTGTCATTGTCGGACGTCACCGAGTTGTGGTCAGCGTCGTGGTCAGCGTCGTGGTCAGCGTCGTGGTCACTGTCCTCGCCGTACCTGACCGTCCGTCGTCCCTGATTCCTGGTCATCACCGCACGTCCACTACTGTCCTGACCGTTTCGACTACTACCACCGCCACGGAATGTCTGCAAGGCAGGATGCCTGTCGGTCACAGTCCTGTGGCTGCTCTCCGTCGTACGCATGTTGTAGCGCGTTGTCGCCGTCGTCAGCGACACTTCGATGTCGGTCGTGTCACCGCTTTCCGACGCCGTGCCGCTGTCTGACGAGGCGTCATCGACGACGTGATTGTTTGTTTTTGCAGGTGGCGGAGGGCGCGTGTCCTCCTCCGTGTCACTGTTGTCGTTGTCGGAGGAGCTGCTGTCGTCGGAGGAGAACTGAGCGTTGTAGCGCCGGCGCTTGATGGAGCCCGTGGCGCTCCGCGTGCTGTACAGCTTGCACCGGCCGTTCTCATGGGCGGGCCGCGACCGACCTACAACAGTAGTGTGTGTAGAGAGACAAGAGGGAGATAGTAATAATTGTAACACTTCTATTCGTGAAAATGTTCATCAAGTTGACAGTACATTATTCCAAACAAATTTCATAATTACACAACTAGCAATGTTCTACTTACTTCTACGTTTCGGTGGTCGAAACGTAGAAGTAAGTAGAACATTGCTAGTTGTGTAATTATGAAATTTGTTTGGAACAATTGTTACACTTCTATGGCAACTATGTCCTTGAAAATTCATTCTCGTAGGCGCAACATCATTTGGAGTAATTATAAACATGGACAAGCAAGTTGTCATTGGTGCATGGAATCGCCAAAAGATTTGGTGGAAAAACAATAAAAAAAAAATTGTTTTGAATTGTTTACGAAAGGTGGCAACACTTTCAGAAGATTTAATTGTAATAGGGAGTTGATTCCAGATTGTTGGCGCACATACTGTTAACACACGTTTGGCAATACTGAGCTTAGTTTTAGGAGCAAAAAGTTGTGATAGCTTGAGATATCAGAGAACTGTAGCAGACTAACTAAGTATGTCGATACTTAAGATAAAGAGAGAGGGAAGGGAGAGAGGGAAGGGAGAGAGGGAAGGAGAGAGGGAAGGGAGAGAGGGAAGGGAGAGAGGGAAGGAGAGAGGGAAGGGAGAGAGGGAAGGGAGAGAGGGAAGGGAGAGAGGGAAGGAGAGAGGGAAGGGAGAGAGGGAAGGGAGAGAGGGAAGGAGAGAGGGAAGGGAGAGAGGGAAGGAGAGAGGGAAGGGAGAGAGGGAAGGAGAGAGGGAAGGAGAGAGGGAAGGGAGAGAGGGTGGGAGAGAGGGGAGGGAGAGAGGGAAGGAGAGAGGGAAGGGAGAGAGGGAAGGGAGAGAGGGAAGGGAGAGAGGGAAGGAGAGAGGGAAGGAGAGAGGGAAGGGAGAGAGGGTGGGAGAGAGGGAAGGGAGAGAGGGAAGGAGAGAGGGAAGGGAGAGAGGGAAGGGAGAGAGGGAAGGGAGAGAGGGAAGGAGAGAGGGAAGGAGAGAGGGAAGGGAGAGAGGGTGGGAGAGAGGGGAGGGAGAGAGGGAAGGGAGAGAGGGAAGGGAGAGAGGGTGGGAGAGAGGGAAGGGAGAGAGGGAAGGGAGAGAGGGTGGGAGAGAGGGAAGGGAGAGAGGGAAGGAGAGAGGGAAGGGAGAGAGGGTGGGAGAGAGGGAAGGGAGAGAGGGAAGGGAGAGAGGGAAGGAGAGAGGGAAGGGAGAGAGGGTGGGAGAGAGGGGAGGGAGAGAGGGAAGGGAGAGAGGGAAGGGAGAGAGGGAAGGGAGAGAGGGAAGGAGAGAGGGAAGGAGAGAGGGAAGGAGAGAGGGTGGGAGAGAGGGAAGGGAGAGAGGGTGGGAGAGAGGGAAGGGAGAGAGGGAAGGAGAGAGGGAAGGAGAGAGGGAAGGGAGAGAGGGTGGGAGAGAGGGAAGGGAGAGAGGGAAGGGAGAGAGGGAAGGGAGAGAGGGAAGGAGAGAGGGAAGGAGAGAGGGAAGGAGAGAGGGAAGGGAGAGAGGGAAGGGAGAGAGGGGAGGGAGAGAGGGGAGGGAGAGAGGGAAGGGAGAGAGGGTGGGAGAGAGGGAAGGGAGAGAGGGTGGGAGAGAGGGAAGGGAGAGAGGGTGGGAGAGAGGGAAGGGAGAGAGGGAAGGGAGAGAGGGTGGGAGAGAGGGAAGGGAGAGAGGGTGGGAGAGAGGGAAGGAGAGAGGGAAGGGAGAGAGGGAAGGGAGAGAGGGAAGGGAGAGAGGGAAGGGAGAGAGGGAAGGGAGAGAGGGAAGGAGAGAGAGGGAAGGGAGAGAGGGAAGGGAGAGAGGGAAGGGAGAGAGGGAAGGGAGAGAGGGAAGGGAGAGAGGGAAGGGAGAGAGGGAAGGGAGAGAGGGAAGGGAGAGAGGGTGGGAGAGAGGGAAGGGAGAGAGGGAAGGGAGAGAGGGAAGGGAGAGAGGGAAGGGAGAGAGGGAAGGGAGAGAGGGAAGGGAGAGAGGGGAGGGAGAGAGGGTGGGAGAGAGGGAAGGGAGAGAGGGAAGGGAGAGAGGGAAGGGAGAGAGTCGCTGCTTTCTTGTATATATCAAGGGGCTAATCTGCCCCTCGACAAAATATTGCTGGTTCATTCATAGATTGTTTCTAAGACAGTGTTGGACTTACGAAGCAAACCTCATAATATACCTTTATTTATTTATTAATTCTGTTCAATATCATGCGCGCAGACACAAACATTTATTGTCGCGTTCTCAATTAAATACTTGACACCATAAGTGGCCCAGTTCTATATACAGTAGAACCTGTCTTGTAGGGACACCTGTCCGGCCAAGCAAAGGTGTCCCTACATTGCAGGTGTCCCCTCATCAGAGGGACAGGAATTTGCGGCATTTTCCCCCAAACATACAATCTTTATTTACATCCACATTACAACATACATAAATCACTTTTATGCCCACAGTTATAATACCCATACAAATGAAGTGTAATAATATCTCATTTAATATTACAGTAGAACCCCTCATTTAAGACAGTTTTGGATTAATTCATAATAATTAATGTCCATAATAGCATGTATGCTTTTGAAAACAAACTAAGTATTAAAATGCACAAAATACAAATTAGAAAAGAATAAAATGAGACGACACATTAACAACAACATTTTAATTTATTTTGTGTGTGACATGTTTCATTATAAGTTTAATTTTGAATACTTTTTAATAAATTATTATTATCTGATTGTGATTTCAAATTTGGTCTGAGGGGCTAAAAAGTGCTGCCACCTCACAGCGTCTTGGTAATCACGCAGCGGTCGCCATTTTGTTTATCGTTTCAGCGGCGCAAATCGATCATTTACTTTCTAATCTAACCATGAAAACGACTTCTTACAGCCGTCAAACTTCTTGTCTGATAACTTGTATACACATGCACACGCTAGGTTACAAAATAAAACAATTAAAATTCATTTAAAGAATTCAATTCACAAATAAAAATCGTGGTAAATCGACATCACGGCGCCGGTAACGTGCAGACCGTGGATTACCGTGGCGTAACGTCAATATTTTATCGCGGCATCACTACATAAATGAGCTTCAGAAATTTTGGTTTTACCTAAACTAACATGAAACTTAGTATAAACTCAGTAGGCCTATCTTATGTTTGTTATCGCTCGACACAACTATAAACTTGGAGAAAAATTAAGTAAGTGTGGATAGATCGATTGCGAAAGTGGGTGTAAATTTAAAGGTGCTGTGGGTCGAGATCCCGCGCGCTTTCTCCGTTCCCAGCATACATTGTACTGAACAGGAAATGATCGCCGCCATCTTTAAAATATTATCGAAATTTAACTGTCCGCTCTAGCAGGTGAAAAATAACAAAAAAATCGCTGTCCGCGTCCACCAGGTGGCCGCTCATCTCAGGGACATTTCCGTTGAAAAGTGATCGGGACATCGGAACACTGTCCGTACATAGCAGGTGGTCGCTCATCACGGGGGCCGCTGAAGACAGGTTCTACTGTAATCCAATGGTATGTTGTGGACTACTTGACATCTGATCAGACAGATTTTGTGAAGGAAAACATGCCATATTTTACCCATTAAATGGGAGCATGGGTGTGGAAGAATATGTATTATCCGACATGTTAATAACAATTGTAGGTTCTTGTAACAACTCAAAGTCACAAGCTTGCCTGCCAGGCCTCAAGAAATATATTTGACACAAGATTAATGTGTCTATGTGCCAGCTTGTGCCCTTGAGTGTGTTTTCTCTTACTAATACTTACTAGATGATTTCTTTACTAATGACTTCTTTTTAGGAGACGGTCGTATCCGCCGTCGAACCTCAAAGTCCGACTGTTCCTTTTCCTCTGTATCCTCGTCACTGGCCGAGTCGTCCTCCACTGGTGTCACCTGCCAGTGGGCCCGCTTCACGCCTGAATGAACACGTCACACTTCATTGGATACTTCACTGAATATGTCACAGAACACACCACACTTCAAAGGCAGACTGAGTGAACATGTCATACTTCACTGAACATGTTTTACTTCACACCTCAGTGAATATGAAATGGATCACTGAACAGGTCACACTTGACTGAACACCTCAATGAATATGAAATGGATCATTGAAAATGTCACACTTCACTTAACAAGTTACACATCACACTTCACTGAATATGAAATGAATCATTGAAAATGTCACACTTCACAGAACATGTTACACTTCACACATCACTGAATACATTACACTGCAAATGTGCCTTTGTACAAGACAAAAAGTGACATATCAATTAACCCTGCGACCGGCCAGGGCTGATTAATTGGCCCTAGACACCTTCCCGCATAAACACATTTTTCGTTTGCGTAATCAGTAACCGACCCGCGCACATTTGGCATCATCGGATAGCTGACAGATTTTTCAAAATGGGGTATATTTATTCATGAGCAGTTTGAATGACAGCGAGTTACATGCGGCCGGACAAAACACGTGATAAATTTGATGCCCAAATTTGGGTGGTTTACTACGCCTTCCGTGACGAATTTACGCACCCATTCATAAAGGCCCGACCCCCACATACGTGGTACCAATAGAAAGCTCTGTTCTTGCCCAATCAGGGAAAAATAAACACGTGAATGAAACTGGTCCAGCGAATCAGAAGCAAGCTTTCAAACACCGCATCATCTTCTCGCCGGCCCAGACGTAAACAACAACATGGCGGACAGTCGTGTCGAATGAGTTTCCAGATCCAAACGTTTACTTCGGAATATCTCAAGTTACCGCGTCTATATTTCGACAAGACAACTGACAGTATTCAAGAATGTGTCTATTATACTAGTTCAAATAGTTAGAACAACTTCGGATGCTTTTTTGTGTGAAAATTCGACCATTTGTCAGCGCCACATCTCGCCGTTCGCGACGCGGGTTTGCGCCGGTGGCGAATGTAGCAGCAATCGGCCGGCCTAAAATGGCCTACCGCGATGTCGAAAAAAATTCGTACAAATAAAAGTTCTCAACGGATTTGATTCATTTTTTTTTTATTTGGGAGCTAATATGTATGGCTACGTTTGTCTCACTGGAAGTAGAAAATGTGTCCGCTCAGTAATTATTTAGGAACGGGATAGTGCGTTTATTTTTTTCATATTTTTTTGAATGACGTTCAGCTAATAATATCACCGTGATTATCTGACATAATAGAGATAGCATAATTTTATTATAATAAAGAATTCATTTCGCAGTAAAATGATATATAATTCATATTTTTATGATAAGTATTTGTAGAGTTATGATTTTTATTGTAACAGTATGCAAAACTGAATTTTCGCTGGCCGGTCGCAGGGTTAATAAACCACATCAAACAACATTACCAGCCTTGACCTTGCCAAATACGAACCGTTTCTGAGCGAGCTGTTCCTTGGCTGGCTAACACTGCTAGCAGCACTGTGAACTGTGCGAGATCGGGTGCTGCGATGTGGCCTCACTACCGCCAGAGGGCGCTCATAGCCTGATGTTGACGGCTCGTCTGGTTGTGGTGTGGCAATGCTTTGGTTTGTAGCTTCTGATGATAACCTACATGTGGTGAACACAATCATGTGAATTGATAACCTACATGTGAACACAATCATGTGAGTTGATAACCTATGTGTGGTGAACACAATGTGGTGATCACAATCATTTGAGTTGATAATCTACATGTGATAAACACAATCATGTGAATTGATAACCTACACGTGGTGAACACAATGTGGTGAACACAATCACGTGAGTTGATAACCTACATGTGGTGAACACAATCATGTGAGGTGATAACCTACATGTGGTGAACTCAATCATGTGAATTGATAACCTACATGTGGTGAACACAATCATGTGAATTGATAACCTATATGTGGTGAACACAATGTGGTGAACACAATCATATGAGTTGAGAACATACATATACACATTTCATGAAACATGACAAAAACTTGCTTATGCTTTGAATGCAGTTTTTGATCAGTTTGAAAGTTTCTACCCCACACCTTATAATAATTTAATTAACTTCACTTATATAATAATTGACATACATCATGTGAAAGCTGATACTGTGCTCTCTCCAATGGTACCAATGCCTCAACATTAAAAATGTGACTCATTTTGGGTCACATTTTACTGAAGGAAAAGTGAAAGTGAAAACTGAAAAACATTCGCACCTTCGTGTATGACCACGTTTTGCATATTTCCTCGCTGTTTTCCATTTAGTGAACACATCCTTGATTTGTTCCTCGAACATCGCAGCCAGCCTCAGTGTCATGCCACTGATCTGTGATAGAGTCATGTGATAACATAGCAGTCATGTGATATGTAACACACCCGTCACATTACACGCATTTTGTGACACATTATACATAATTCATGTGATGTACATCAAAATATTTTAGAAACACTCATTAAACACACTATCTCTCACTAGAGTGACTCAAATAATTACGACATTGACTGTGATTAAAAAAGCTTATTTTCATTTATCTTAGTTTATTCACAAGACTGCAAGAAGTTGACTAATGCTATATTTAATATCTTATTTTTCTATAGTAATTTTACCAAAACAACTCAAGTAAGAGAAATGGAAATGATGATACAAATCCAACGACTTTTCTTCATTGTAGATAATTTAACTTACTTTGGAGCTTATTGTCAAAGATGAGTACAACGTTTCGATCCGTCAGCTACGGACCTTGTTCACGTACTGGTGTCACGTGTGTTGCCTCAGATTTCATACTCATCTTCGACAATAAGCTCCAAAGTAAGTTAAGTTTTCTAAAATAACCATTCTTGGAGCCATGAACAATATATTCAATATAACGTTTCTTCACTTACTTTTGACTTCTTCTTTGTGTTGTATTTTTTGGAATTGTTGAAGATGAGTCTGACGTCCTTGCAGAAGTCAACAGGACTGAGGTAGACCTCTGACTGTAGTCTCTCTTCAACGACTGACAGGTCCATTGGCTCAGCTATCACATCCAGGTAGTCCTGTCACAAACACAACACATGGTGACATCCAAGTAATCTTGTCATAAACACAAACTATTGGTGACATCCAGGTAGACTTGTCACAAACACAAACTATTGGTGACGTCTAGTTAGACCTGTCACAAACACAAACTATTGGTGACGTCTAGGTAGACTTGTCACAAACACAAACTATTGGTGACGTCTAGGTAGATTTGTCACAAAGACAAACTATTGGTGACGTCTAGGTAGTCCTGTCACAAACACAAAACATCGGTGACATCCAAGTAATCTTGTCATAAACACAAACTATTGGTGACATCCAGGTAGACTTGTCACAAACACAAACTATTGGTGACGTCTAGTTAGACCTGTCACAAACACAAACTATTGGTGACGTCTAGGTAGACCTGTCACAAACACAAACTATTGGTGACGTCTAGGTAGACTTGTCACAAACACAAACTATTGGTGACGTCTAGGTAGACCTGTCACAAACACAAACTATTGGTGACGTCTAGGTAGACTTGTCACAAACACAAACTATTGGTGACGTCTAGTTAGACCTGTCACAAACACAAGCTATTGGTGACGTCTAGGTAGACCTGTCACAAACACAAACTATTGGTGACGTCTAGGTAGACCTGTCACAAACACAAGCTATTGGTGACATCTAGGTAGACCTGTCACAAACACAAGCTATTGGTGACGTCTATGTAGACCTGTCACAAACACAAGCTATTGGTGACGTCTAGGTAGACCTGTCACAAACACAAACTATTGGTGACGTCTAGGTAGACCTGTCACAAACACAAACTATTGGTGACATCTAGGTAAACCTGTCACAAACACAAACTATTGGTGACATCTAGGTAGACCTGTCACAAACAAACTTTTGGTGATGTCCAGGTAGACCTGTCACAAACACAAACTATTGGTGACATCTAGGTAGACCTGTTACAAACACAAACTATTGGTGACGTCTAGGTAGACCTGTCACAAACACAAACTATTGGTGACGTCTAGGTAGACCTGTCACAAACACAAACTATTGGTGACATCTAGGTAGACCTGTCACAAACACAAACTATTGGTGACATCTAGGTAAACCTGTCACAAACACAAGCTATTGGTGACATCTAGGTAGACCTGTCACAAACACAAACTATTGGTGACATCCAGGTAGACCTGTCACAAACACAAACTATTGGTGACATCTAGGTAAACCTGTCACAAACACAAGCTATTGGTGACATCTAGGTAGACCTGTCACAAACACAAACTATTGCTGACGTCTATGTAGACCTGTCACAAACACAAGCTATTGGTGACGTCTAGGTAGACCTGTCACAAACACAAACTATTGGTGACGTCTATGTAGACCTGTCACAAACACAAACTATTGGTGACATCTAGGTAGACCTGTCACAAACACAAACTATTGGTGACATCTAGGTAAATCTGTCACAAACACAAGCTATTGGTGACGTCTATGTAGACCTGTCACAAACACAAGCTATTGGTGACGTCTAGGTAGACCTGTCACAAACACAAACTATTGGTGACGTCTATGTAGACCTGTCACAAACACAAGCTATTGGTGACGTCTAGGTAGACCTGTCACAAACACAAACTATTGGTGACGTCTAGGTAGACCTGTCACAAACACAAACTATTGGTGACATCTAGGTAAACCTGTCACAAACACAAACTATTGGTGACATCTAGGTAGACCTGTCACAAACAAACTTTTGGTGATGTCCAGGTAGACCTGTCACAAACACAAACTATTGGTGACATCTAGGTAGACCTGTTACAAACACAAACTATTGGTGACGTCTAGGTAGACCTGACACAAACACAAACTATTGGTGACATCTAGGTAGACCTGTCACAAACACAAGCTATGCCTATTGGTGACATCAGACGAAATACTGATGACATCCAGGTAGTCTTGACAAACACAAAACACCAGGGACATCCAAGTTGTCTTGTAATAAACACAAAGCACTGGTGACATCCAGGTAATCATGTCATAAACACAGAGCATTGATGACACCCAAATAATCCTGTCATACACAAAATATTGGTGACATCCAGCTTGTCCTGTCACAAACACAAAGCATTGATGACCGTCAGACTTAGACTGTTTATTTACTTTAAGATGCTCTTCATCTTGTAGAAATGTCTGTCATCATTTCACTGAGCACTGGCGGACATAGATGGATAAAATGGAGCGGAGAAGACAGACTCACCGGATAGTCAGCGACGTCGACCGGAGCACGGAATGGGTCGGAGTCCTCTGACTCCAGAATGGTCTGGAGGAGTTGTGCGCAGTGTTCCTTCCAACTGTCAACTGACAGTGACCGTCGGGTCCGCCTGCCTCGCTCCTGTCACAAACACATCATTACCCTCTGGACACAAACACGCCCCACCCCGTACAAGGCAAGGACTCTCACGCTGCTCCTGTCACAAACACATCACCTCTCCAGCCAAGGAGAATCCCACCCAAATCTTGTCAACTTATAATCCTTAACCCTTAGCAACAAATGGAAAGTTATTTATAAACAATTAAAACATTATTTTTTATTTTAAATGTTTAAGCAATTAAAACATTACTTGAGCTATGTTAAACTGATATATCAATCTAATTTTTATTTAGTAAAACGCGACGTGTCCTCAAGTGTCACCAACTCACCTGTCCCATGGACGAGCCACCGACCCGACTGTCCACATCAATCTCCTGGACAGAGTCTGTGCCCACTGAGTGGACAATGGCAAAGTCCACGTCTCGGGCCAACTCATTGTAGATGGACATTGGGTCTGTACAGTGGACATCGCTGCAACAGAAACGTAGGGTTATCTAGACACCGTCCACCCCTCACTTGGATGGGTAAAGTTTGTTTGGGACGGGTAGAAATTAAAATGGACTGGTACAAATCTTGGGGGTAAATTGTCTTATTTAATTTTATATTTTCAGTTATACTTTGAAAACTGGTTCAAATCTTGGGGGCAAATAATTTCATTTAATTTTTATATTTTCAGTTATATTTTGAAAATGGGTGTCCCACTGGTGTATGCATAATGGATGGATTGTTGTGTTATTTGACATATAAACATGTCTGCACTGGCTTCTTTCTATCCATGCAAATTCACACAGGTGTTTACATGGACGGGTCTGGACTGAACACAAGGACATCACAACAACATCAGTATATCCAGAGTTAGTGAATCATGGACCTGGGTCTCTTCAGAGCCGTGCCATGATGTATACTGGGTGGCGCCCTCACATGGATGGAACCAATTCATTTTGCTTATGTTGTGTTCATTATTACAATGTAGTGATGTCTGTGTATTGTAGTGATGGTTGTGTATTGTAGTGATGTCTTTATTGTAGTGATGGCTATGTATTGTAGTGATGCACAGCCATCACTACAATACATAGACATCACAATACAGCCATCACTACAATACACAGACAATACTATGATACAACTATCTATCCAAAGAACCTCACTGTGTATGTACGTATAAGTCAAACAAGTGGGTGACACTTTGGCTGTCTTTGCTTTGCACACAAGCACATCTCGGAATAACAGGTCACGCATAAAGTTGCCTCGTAATGCAAATTTTCGGTACTTCTCACAAATCTCACACGCACATGTACACAAGCATTCAAGTGTGACCCAGTGCCTAGCTAAAGAGTGACAGACAGACCTGATGAAGCGTAGAATCAGTTCTGTGACGAGTCTGGCGTACTTGACGATCTGACTGCGAGGCTCGTTGAAAGTGCGAGTGTTTGTCTCCAGATACCTGATGTCATACTGGATGGACGTCACCCGCCTGTCAACAACAACGCAGGCATTGTTGTCACCAACATGTCATAAACTCAAAGACAATTTTGTCATCTATCTGTCGCAACAACCAAGACAATGTTATCACCAACCTCTCATGACCACAAAGACAATGTTATCACCAACCTCTCATGACCACAAAGACAATGTTATCACCAACCTCTCATGACCACAAAGACAATGTTATCACCAACCTCTCATGACCACAAAGACAATGTTATCACCAACCTCTCATGACCACAAAGACAATGTTATCATCAACCTCTCATGACCACAAAGACAATGTTATCACCAACCTCTCATGACCACAAAGACAATGTTATCACCAACCTCTCATGACCACAAAGACAATCTTATCACCAACCTCTCATGACCACAAAGACAATGTTATCATCAACCTCTCATGACCACAAAGACAATGTTTTCATCAACCTCTCATGACCACAAAGACAATGTTTTCATCAACCTCTCATGACCACAAAGACAATGTTATCACCAACCTCTCATGACCACAAAGACAATGTTATCATCAACCTCTCATGACCACAAAGACAATGTTATCATCAACCTCTCATGACCACAAAGACAATGTTATCACCAACCTCTCATGACCACAAAGACAATGTTATCATCAACCTCTCATGACCACAAAGACAATGTTTTCATCAACCTCTCATGACCACAAAGACAATGTTTTCATCAACCTCTCATGACCACAAAGACAATGTTATCACCAACCTCTCATGACCACAAAGACAATGTTATCACCAACCTCTCATGACCACAAAGACAATGTTATCACCAACCTCTCATGACCACAAAGACAATGTTATCACCAACCTCTCAAGACCACAAAGACAATGTTATCACCAACCTCTCATGACCACAAAGACAATGTTATCATCAACCTCTCATGACCACAAAGACAATGTTATCACCAACCTCTCATGACCACAAAGACAATGTTATCACCAACCTCTCAAGACCACAAAGACAATGTTATCACCAACCTCTCATGACCACAAAGACAATGTTATCATCAACCTCTCAAGACCACAAAGACAATGTTATCACCAACCTGTCACAACCACAAAGACAATATTATCACCAACCTGTCACAACCACAAAGACAATATTATCACCAACCTGTCACAACCACAAAGACAATATTATCACCAACCTTTCACAACCACAAAGACAATGCAGATGAAATAAACGTACAACAACAAACTTAACAAGACCGGTTCTTCCCACTGACTATCCTAGAAACACTGGCTACATATGAAAGAAAAGCACCAAAAACGCACATTTTTAAAGCATATTACTGCTGACATTTTAAATATTCAATGACATTGTAAAAAATTTGTTTCAAATATTTTATCTTATTTTTACTGTATTGACATTTATATATGCCATCGTTTAGTATGTGTTTTGCATGTAAATAGAGTATTAATTAGTTTTATTTATTTATTTTACTCATCGTCGTTAATTCTACATAATATTTAATTAACAGTTTTAATGTGAATAATTTAACGTTTCTATTTTTTTTTATCTGAAACTTAATTTTACAGTTGTATTTATTATTATTAATATAAGTTTTAACACATAATAAATAGCTTTATATTTTATTGTACAGCGCTTTGAGCATATTTGGATACTGTGCTTTATAAATAATAAATATTATTATTATTTGTATTATTATCTTTGCCCCTCACCTGTAGTATCGGTTCTCGAGCCTCGCTTTGATAGTGCTCAGATCGATGGGGTACTCGATGACCATGGCGTAGAAGGGGAATGCGTTGAGATCGACGGGGACAAGGAACGGTTCGGCGCAGGACAACTCCATGATCTGCTCCATGCCGTGGGCGATGCGGTCACAAGCGACATCTCGACCCCCTGACGGCCACTCGGAGGGCTTGGGGCTGTACATGAGGCACTTGAGCTCGTGGGACGTGACAGGCATGCTGCCGTCTATGTCTCCTGGCATACCTAGAAATAAAGTAAATGTATTGTGGTATAATTAACTTACTTTGGAGCTTAAAGTCGAAGATGAGTACGACGTTTTGATCCATCAGCTACAGACCTTGTTCACGTACTGGTGTCACGTGTGTTGCCTCAGATTTCGGCGGGATAATTTGATTGTAGATGGCCATATACATCAGACAGAGAGCCCCTACCATGAATAGAGATCAGGGATACCATCTGCCTGCCATCTACAATCAAATTATCCCGCCGTAATCTGAGGCAACACACGTGACACCAGTACGTGAACAAGGTCCGTAGTTGACGGATCGAAACATCATAATCATCTTCGACATTAAGCTCCAAAGTAAGTTAATTATACTACAATAAACCATTCTTGGAGCTATGAACAATATATATTCACGATAGTAAATGTACTTTGTTACATGTCGTCTCTGATCGTCACAATATGTGCCTTGATTACCCAGGCTCAATGAGGTGGCAGCACTTTTTAGCCCCTCACATTCGCCTGGTAGATTTATACTCTGCCGATGTTGCCACCAGGGCGGCCTCACCCCAGGATAGGCTAGAGACGCTGATTGGCTCTCAGGCCAACTATGAAATTAAAAACTAAATAAGGATATAGTTTCATAAGAGAATACTATAATATTAGAGCTATTCAAAATTAACCTACATTAGCCTACATTAACATAAAAATAAACAGAAAAACAGAACTGCAGTTGTTTATGAAGCAGAAATAATGGCACAATTAGCCTCGATGACCCAGGCTCTGTGTGATGGCAGCACTTTTTAGCCATTCACGGAACACATAAAATAGCCAGCTAAGTGATAAAACTGTCTTCTCGACAAAGTTACGCAGCCAAGCAAGAGTCGGCTAAGCAAGAACTACACAATATGATGCTTGTTACATGATCAAAATAGGACATTTTACATTGTAATAATTACAGCACTTGGCTAGTTACACTGCCATACTTAAATACACGGTGTGTTACACTGTGTCTGTCATTTTAATAATGCAATGGTCACTGTCATACACGTGGTTTATTACATTGTATTCCACTCAAAACTTCGCTTATTACATTGTCATGCTAACTACTGTTACCTGGCAAAGTGACAAACTCATGCAGTAGTACACAAAGCACAGTAATCTTTGACGCCATATGCAAATTTGTCATGTCAGCAGTTTGTCAACGCTATGAAAGATGCCAGATGACATGACACCATTTGACATAACACCAAAAACAACAGCACTGATTGGTCAGACAAGGAGCAAAGAGGGTGTTAGGCTGAACGCCCCATCCCAAGGCTACCTGTCTCAGGCCAAGTAAACGTAAGTTTTTGCACAGTGCAATATCCATTCCTCACACTGCTCAAAGCACTTTTTCTCTCTCCCAGATACGGGACAGGGCCCTTTGCAGGGCGTTTAAAGTCCAATGAGAATTTGTGAGTACACTACAGGTTACACATTTACCCGCTGTGTGAAATCTTTTACTTCCCCTGGCATAGACACCAGATAGAAGGGACCACCGGCTTTTAGCGTCTCTTCCGAAAGACACAGGCAAATGTTTTGAAATGGCGGTATGTGGGCTTGAACCACCGTCCCCTGGATTGACAGTCCGGTGCTCTACCAAGTGACCACCGCTCCCCACTTTACACTTTACATCCCTGGCAGACCTGTTCAATCAAACACTATCTCAACTTCTCTGGGAAGCACGTGAGAATGTAAGAAGGTGGCTTGTAAAAATATCCACCACTGTCTATATCACAGCTGAATGAACTGGAGCAATGTGGATTGAAACCAAAAGTTTCACAAGACAGCTCAAAATTTCAACCCAGGTTCTCTTAGTCGAGCATCTGAACCCCTGCTCTCTAAGTTGGTTGGGCTACTTACGGTTGCTGTCGATTGGCTCCAGGTCCCACGGACTCATGAACTCTACTTCTCCATTGTCCCACCTGCAACACATTACACACTGAGGTCACATGACTATCACATGATAATAATAAAGCTTTATTGCCATATTCAACATTACATGATGAATTGGAATGTAGTCTGGCGTTGACTCATATATATAGTGCCTATATATACAATGAAATAAAATATGGCAAATAAATATAAGATATAGATATAAGATATACATTATACATAATTTGTTCTTTAAAATGAAAAATTATTTTAATATAATAAATAAATAAAGACAAATTTAAATAATAGATTATCTATTTAACAATAATTGTGGTGTAAGTTAGTTAATAAATAAATAACTAAATTTTTTTAAATATAAATTATCTTCTAAAAATATAATTTAAATTAGTAGACATACATTATAAGAGGACTAAAATATAATTTAAAATTATATTTACAAATGATCCACCTACAGGACGTTTGGTACAGCCGGGAAAGAGTTGCATGGTACAATGCAAGAGCCTGATCACAAGTACACATAATAACAGAGACCTAGCACACGAAAGGTCAGTGTGCATATTCTCTTTCTACTCGATAACCGACATACTTAGTTAATCTGCTACATTTCTCTGATATCCTTAGGAACCTTAGATTATATATTGGCAAACTTGCTTTGCTTATAGTTGCACCAACAATCTGGAAACAACTATTACAATTAAATCTTCAGCAACTATAGCCATCTTTCGTAAAAACAATCAAAACATAATAAATTATTTACTTGAAATTGCTTTTCTGCCATACATTTTTGGTGGATGCGTGCTCCAATGACAACTTTTGTCTGTCCCCGTTAATGGTTATGCCAAACGATTTTGTTTGTTGCGTCTCTGAGCTTGAATTTTCAAAGATACAGGCGTAATAGGAGTGTTACAAGTATTATTATAGAACAAAACAAAGACAGCATTCTGTGTAGAAGGATGGACCAGCAAGGCAACTTTGACTGATGGTCCATAAGTGCATTTTGGTCTTTGTGGATTATGTGATGACATCTTTACCAATACAGTTTTATCTGTAATGTGTAGTTTTGTCTAAACATTTAGAAGGGTATCAATTACTTCTCCTGGGTCATTCAGTCTAGACAATTTATTCCAGATTCATGTGCCCCCGTGAAAATGCACAACAATTAAGTGACATTGAAAGGACTTCCAGTTTGTCAATTCATTTGTGACATTCGTACACTACCTAAAATAAATAATTAGCTATTTTAAGCAGAATTTACTGACAGCAGGGTCGGAAATTAAGGACCGTCCGCTAGTCCGAGACTACCAGATTGTGCCACGGACTAGTAAATATTACAACTCGGTAGTCCGGTGGACTATTGGATTCATCAGAATTTTCAGTGGCACCACCTGGTGTTACAAAAGTTGATAATTTTATAATTGCGTAATTTTTCGTAAGAACAGCAACGTGTATTATCGGCCAGGCTCGAAATTGGCACTGGCGCGATGACCCGACGCGTGTTTTAAAGCTGTCGGGCCAGTTCGGGCCACCAGTTTTTAAATTTAAAGGTTGACAATCATTTCGTTTTGCCCATCGCCAATCCTTTTCTTTTATGTCCTGATGTGTAATGTTTCAATAGTTTAACTAGTATGCGCAATCAGTTTAATTTTAAAATGCGTACTTATCTTTTTTTATTCGGCAAAAAAGAATCGTCGTTACACCGGGTATAACTGACGAAACCATTAGCCGGTGTAGACGTCCTGCCCTTTTTGGGTCACGTGTTTTATACGAGATCGGCATCCTACGGCACAATAACAAACCGCATGTGCTTTTGCGTGTCGTGACGAACGTTCCGAAATGTTTCTTCTGTGAAGGTATGTATTAAGTGTTTTATTGCAGTTAGCAACCAGGGCGAGTAGTCGTGGGCTAATTCAACAAGAACTGCAACTTGTGAACTTCATTATAGGCCTACTCGACGTGGATTCTCTAACTTGTTAGATTATTTTTAAAGTTTGACAGTCGGCATCGGCATCGCTTAGTCTCAGCCAGATACACTCATACAGCCTTTATTTATAAGTTTATATGTATTGTATTTGATAACGCAGGATCTTGTTCATAAGCTGTGTAATTGCAAAAGTACATATATAGAGAGTGTAGATGACGTTAGGGACGAAATGATATCTCATTGGCTTCGGAACATTGGCAGTAGCTAGGCTCCGGGTGATGGTCACCGTGGGGAGCATCCGTTATCTCGTGCAACAGAACGTCAAACGAAGAATTATGTTGGTTATCACAATTATTTAAACAGTGTTTTGTGACTCACATTTTACTATGATTGCTGGATGTTGCTGATTTGCATTATATTTTATATAATAATAATATTATAATTATATAATAATTAAAAAAATTATGACAACCATGATGGTGATGAATTTATTCAATATACAAAAAGGTAAACATGAATATAAAATGCTTGTATAGCTACTAGCCAGTGTACACCATATGCAAGTATTACACATAACATTCTTGCACTTGTTTCCATTGTGGTCAGTGATGCCTGGCTGTAGTCTATGTAATACCTGATACCTTTCAACTCACATATGCCAGCTGTTCTAATCTTTATCTTTTCATCACAGCAATATATGAATGCATAATACAACTCAAATTATGATATATTAGTATGGGCCACACTACAATGCAAGTGAGACGAGGCAGAGGAGGGACTAAGAGTAATGCAATCACTTGTGTCGGGCAAATGCATGGAGGATACATAGTTCGCAAGAGGCCAACGTTTGATCACTCCAAGTGAATTAAACATTTTAACAATCAACAATGTATACATTTTATAAATATTTTAATATGCCCATTTCAATACTCATTTGCTTTCATTAGCATTTTCATAATATCTCGGATATGGAAAACTAGGATAACCTTTGCAGTTGTGTAATGCATGTTATACTAAGTGTGTCCAGTCCAGTGTCCACACAGACTTCGGTCAACACCTTTAAAAAACTATTCAGCATACAACAATAACTCAGAAATAAATTTATAAAATCAATTATTATTCATTCTGAAGAAGGTAGACATGTTTGAATATTCAGTGAAGGAAATATACTGTTGGCATCACAACAACACCTTATTTTGTCACTTCCAACATTTACTTTGACATCCAGCTGAGCCATAAAATGTCAAATATAACATGCAGTAGTTATTACATGACATACCCTGACACAAAATTGTATATTGAAAATAAAACAGAAAATATGAATGCGCTATGCTTGGGAGTAAATATAATTCTATAATAATATATAAGATAAGGCATCCCTACATTTAAAAATAGCATGGTAATTTTACTTTCATGTAATGACAATACAGACCTAATAAATTACAACCCTGCTTAGATATGAACCTGTACATGCTGCTGTAGCCAAATATTTCTTGCTGCCTTTTTTGTGGAATGCTTTAGGTCATACATAAAATATTATGTTATACAGCTGTAGATTTATTGATTATGGCAAAGAACACTCCATAATGACAACTCTAATACCATGATGCCAGTTTTTGTTTACTGAGTTTGAATATTATGCTTTTCTTTTCAGGTCAACACTCAACAGGAAACTGAACACCACCACTAGGTCAACAAGTTAATAAGCTATATACCATCCAAGATCCCGGACAAGATTCCACAACCATGGGCTGTGCAAGACGCTGCAGATCAAATGTCATGTGAATATCAACCGAGTGATCTCAGTCATGTGTTGCATCCATAACAGACTCCCCTGTACTGATGGTGTGTGCACTGACTTCCAGGCCAGTCAGTTACCCAAACTGACTAGAGACCCATATAGAATGCAGGTTGCTTGACATGCGAATATGGTGATATCTGACTAGCTTTGCAGTTTGTGGTAGAACAGTGAGTACCATGGTCTGGCAAATATGGCATGAGCATTCGGTCAACCTCTCTCAACACAATAAGATAGGTTCGGCATTCTTTGGTGAACTTCATCGGCTTGGATATCGATGGCATTACTGTGTTACTTAGTTCACTCTCTTTAATGGTACTGCATGCCAGGTACCTGACATTTTCTGTGCATCCACATCTACCTGTGCAAGAAACAAAGTGACAATTAACATGGCTGTGACATTTATGATATCCTATGTGATGATACATTTAGCAAAAGTCTATTATAGAATTGTTTGGTATTTGGTATTCATATCGTAAACTCTACATGCCAGATATGTTACACTTTATTAAGATCTGTTAAATCAAACAACATATCTACTAATGTAGGAAGCATTCAGCCACACTTATGTTATTATGCAAAGACTAACTATATAAAGTAATAATATCTACCACTATCTGTAGCCGGTACTCTTCATACAGGTGAGTAAACACATACCCGGGGTAGTGATTGCACATGTAACTCTCAGCCACATGGCGAGGACCATGACTAGTGTAATCATCATAATTATAGTTAACTTAGTGTACTTTATTTGTTATTATTGTTATTTAATATGTACACATTACATGTATATAGTATGTATATGTACTTTGTATCTAGAAAGTCAAAACTTTCTAAGACAATTACTTCAGGAGTTAACCAGTTAAACTTTGTCACATTGTAAATATTTTGGACAAGTCATTTATAAAATCTTGTCAGATGAGTCTGCCATTCAAGCCAAAGTGAAACTTGTATGCAAACTTGTCAAGAGAAATATGTTTAATAAAACATCAATTTATGTTCTACTGCTGTAAAAAATAAGCTATTTACAGCATGTTTCAGTAATATCCATAATGCATGCATTATGAGTAAACTTTACAATTTTAGGTAAATTGCCAGGATTTTGTTCTTGTGTAACAATTGTTTCAGGATTTTGAACAATTTGCCCATGGGTGTAGTGTTAGGCACACATTTGCAGTAGGTAATGTCATTTCGGGTAAAGGCATCATTTTAAAGCCTAATAAATGGGATTAATGTTTTTTAACTAACCAGCATTTGACATACTATGTATTTGTGCTGGATATTTTTGTGAATGAATGAATCTTGATAAAAGTAACTGTTTGTTTATATATATATATATATATATATATATATATATATATATATATATATATACCAACCATACATGTTTTCAACCTTTTCCTAATTTTATATTTTACTGATTGTTTTTTTTTATCTGATGTGCATGTGATATTAAAAATAAATACATATATCATGTGCAGTGCTTGCCATTATGTTGTAGTCAATCTTGTCAAAAGTTTCAATAAAATGTTTTTACTTTATGTTGTCTTTACTTTAGTCCACATGTGATTCCAACAATATACAATCTATCCAGGACACCCATTACTGCAAAAACCTCATGCAGACAAATAAACTGTCATACGCAGGAGCAGGTTCAGAAATTAATTCTAGGGGGCACAAAAACTTCCACTGGCAGATGAATAAAATTCATATACCTAAGCTGACAATTTAGATGCATATTAACATATATAATGCTCTACTGGTTAAGCCGTTTAATTTTTTTAAACGTTACAACCGTGCATAGCTGTGTATGTGACAACAATTGTAATAATTGTTTTACCAGCAGAACTGATTAGTATAAAGAATTTGTGTTACTCAATGACAGAAGTACCGCACATTTGAAACTCGTTTTATTTTCAGGTCATAGGGAAGCCTGCACCCTTTGACTTTGCATAATCTATCCATCTACACAAATAGGCAAATAGACGACTGTGACAAATAATTATTACACATAATTTCATGGGGCTAATAATGAATAATTTTGAATATGTTGTAAGTTTGTAATTATGAATTAAATGTTTCTTCACCATAATCACCTAGTTGGCATATTTTTCTCTGGTTATTCATATGAGATGACCACAAACACAGCAAAATTGTGTGAATGCAGTGACATAGGTGGGCATTAATTAGTGCTTTCTGTAAAGATAGTTATGTATTCCACTCTACTCAGCCTGCCCAATCAGAATGCAGTTGATACCAATTATAGTGCATGATGTAATGGTATTTCAATGTATAATTTCCATAATATTAATTTCTATGTTTGTAACATAAATATGGCAACATATAATTAACCAATATACACCACACTTTCATCAATTTAAACATAATCAAAACAAACATAACATCTTTCTTGCCATATACAAAATGAATAGTTTTTAAGAAACATCTTTAAAATGCAGTTACCTGTGTCATGATGATATTTTATGAATATCAAATACCAATGATTACCTCCATTCTGGCAAGCTCCAAAAGGCATTCTTTGTACACAATGCAGAATGGTTTGCCAGTGACGTCTTCCGCTCTTGTCATCAGTGTCATGTCTTCATCGTCTGTACTCATCAGTCACAATTTCTTCAATGTCATGCACAAAAGTTCACATATAGTAACAGGCTGCAGAGTGGCAACGTCTTTGCGACATCTGAAATAAAACATAACCAAACCAGTGAGCATTACTGTAAACACCTCAAAATGGACATTTAATCATCAACACTGGCCCAAGAGGTCCTCAGGTCCTTTGGACTATACAGCCCTGAATAGTTAATTTGTAATATTGAATGAAATATATTTTTGTTAATCTTAATCACTGCTGAGTTTTTCACCACAAAACACAGCAAATTGTGTTTGTTAACTTGCACAGGACCATAACATGTCATTAGTGGTTTTAGGCAAAATAATATTACAATAAACTTACTAAAATCAGTTAATTTTAATGCCATGAAGACTAAGTGAGCTGAAAACCTGCTTAGTGTTCCTCACAACTGCACTGCAGGCATACTACTGAAACTTCATCATAACGAAATGTACCAGTCTGTGAGACTAACAGTTTTTCTTTAATATTGGTCATAAACAAAGGTTGCTAGTATTAGCGCAGTGGTTCAGGGGTAGAGCATCAGACTCTAAAATAAGAGGACCCGGGTTCAAATTTTGTGCTGCCATGTGAAACCTTGGGCAAGTTTTTTTTCACACTACATTGCTCCATTTCACCCAGCTGTATGAATGAGTACCTGGCTATAAACAGTGATGACTATTTGTGTACAAGCAGTCTTCGCAAAATTGCTACATGGCTGAATGCTTCCCAGAGAAGCCGAGATGGTCTTCGATTGAACTACCAGGGAGTAAAGTGTAAAAAGCGCTTTGAGCAATCCTTACCTTTACCTTTAAATCATGACAAAAGTTACAATTTTGTGTCATAGTATATCACGAGCAATTTATTTTTAAAATTGTGGCACCCAGGCGTATGCCATTTTTGTTGTGAAGGAAGCTCGGAAGGATATTGAGACTTATTTTACTAGTTATTTGAGTTATAGGAATGAGCTTACACATAGAAAAGGTTTTGTGACAATACAAGCTACGCCTCATCGAAATGTTTGGGTCGGAAGTTGGTCATATTTTAAGAAATATAATAACATACCATCTTTGCATATACATGTATAGATTCATAATTAAGGCAACCAGACCTGCCATATTCCTCCGATTTGCACATTTATATACCAAATATGTACAATTTATCAATTTATGTCTAAGGTATGTGTATTCTGCTCACAATCAGGGTCTGAAAACCCTATCGCGAGTGATATTTTGAATAAATCTTAATCATGATTTGTATCACCTAGCTGTACATTAACCGTACACTGTATTTATATTCTAATTGTAGTTATGTAATCTCTATATTATATAGATCAACTCACCACAATTTCACTGACACAGGCTCAAGATTGCAGAATATATTGACTAGTGAATTAAATGTAAATACAATTATTTATTTTTAACAACCTGTCAAATGTCAAAGTGCCATAACTTGAAACCTATTTAAGCTACAACGCTCAAATTTTGGATTCTTGCTAATCTTACCAAATGCAAAACTGGAAAGGCTCTCATCATACTGTATTAGTACTGATCTATTCAAAAATAATCTAAGACTAAGTCCAAGACGTCGATGACAGCAACCAATTTATGGAATTTTATTTGCGTTCACTCGGAATGACCCTAAATGGCCTAATACCGTCGACTAATTTAATAGCAAAACAATTTTGTCAGCTGGCACACGCAATATTAAAACAATGTGAAATGGTTGAAGCCGAGTAATAACAGAGTACTAACCTGTCGTACATGTCATTTGATTCCACAACTTGCACAAGTCTATAACTTTTCCAAATACACGTGTGCGCACGGCCGCTGTTTCTGTCTTTCTGCGGCTCTTTGTGCACTTCCCTGTTTCCTTGCCGATTCGGTCGCAAACATACGCGGGCGTCCCATCGTTGAACAAAAAACAGCAAAAGAACGGGAATATTGCGACTCTATAAATTATAGTAAACAGTCTATCGAAGGACTGACAGCATGGACGGGTCAAAGGTCGATCTCACTGCTCGTTTTCGCTCACGCGAGATTTTCAAGCTACAGTCTTTTCCGGATGTCACGGTAACACAGGGTGTCCGGTTCGAGTTTCGGCTATGATAGCAAATACTCTTTTTCTGAGTTTTCTGTTTATTTAATAAAAACGAAGCCACACATTTGCACAAACGAGTTAGCATGTCACAGGGGATACTTCGTAGGTTTGCTTTTTCGTGAAATTAGTCTGAAACGCGAGGAGCAAAAACAATCGAACTGATTGTACATTTTTAATATCAAGTGGTTTCAATCCCCTACTGACCACCGTCGATGTTTCCGTAACCCGACCTTTCACAGAAAAATGGAACGACTTTAATAACATGAGTCTATTTATTAAGGTTCGTTTTGTTACATTTTATATATAACTTATTATGCAATATGTCTCAAATGTTGTCGTGCGAACACAACTATTTCCATGTACTGTGGAAGTCGTATTTTATAAATGCTTGCGTGATTGGCAAATTGCGGGAGTCACTCAGTATTCACCCAATCAGCGATTTTGTTACACATTGCCGTTGGCTATGGGTGGTAGGCAATGTCGTTGTTGTCTGCATGATAAAACGCTAGTTCACATTCCGTAGTGGAAAGACATCTACGTAATTATACTATGACACGTTTGATAGTGTTGCAAACGACCATTCCTGCAGCGGTAGATTTTGTAAAACAATCTTGGAAAAAAGAGGGCAAGTGTTTTGGACAGCGTTCACACTGTCACCGGCGCACATGGGCTCTCGGCCTCGCACACAGACGCGATGTTTACGTAGTCACAGGATAGCTTGTCATTAGATGGGGCACGGGTTATATGCGTTATAGTGTTAATTTAGCTATTAATTAATATATATTGCCAACGAGCAAATCAATTGTTAATATTAAATATGAAAACACGTTTTTGTTTTATATTATTTATCGAATTTAAACTGACTTCATTATTTAATATTTAGAAGACACACAACACTGACAGAAGACGTTGACTGTTGTCATTGAGGTTAATATTAAATTTCTCATAATATGTAGTAATTTTAATCCATGTAAAGTTTATAAATAAATGTGCTAAAATTGTATAGTGTGTACATTGCCTCAGATTTTATATTACCAGACTTACACCACAATTAAAACATTTCATTTAACGTCGAGTTCTCTCTTTTTATTGTTGCAATCTGAATAATGTACATTAAAAATAAACGCATGCAACATAAGATCTTCAGAAAGTCTTCATGGTATCACTCCTGTTAAAACCTGGTCTTATAAGGTGATGGGCACTCGGTAGCTGTGATGGGCACCAGTAACTTTTTTGGGGGCAGTAACTTTTGAAATATATTGGATGCCAGTGGATGCAAAAGCTTAATGTCAAAGCCAGTATTGTGTAGAGTGGGACAATGATGCCAGTTGTGACAAGTACTTGGATGGTGCAGATTGAGAGATGTGTATTATCGTTACTACCTGGTATGTTTTTCATAAATAAATTTTGCATATCATTTGATCATCTTGACTCCGTGTTGATGAATTTGACGGGACTAGTGGATTTGGCTGCTGACTAGTGAACTTTCCTGGCCACTAGTCCGGTGGACTAGTGGTAAAAAAAGTTAGTTTCTGCCCCTGTGACAGTGTAATGAAACAGGAGGCTTTACTCACTGGACTTGGAAGCACTGGAACAGGCTGTCGGGATACTCTCTCTTGAAGGGGGACTGGGTGACAATGGTCCCCGCCCACCACGCGTCATCAATGATACAACGGAACCTATCACCTGCAACATGACACATCACCTGTCATCTAACATGACGTCACCTGTCACCGACAAAATGAGACACCTGTCAACTACATCATGACATGTCAAGTGTCATATAATATGATGTCACCTGTCACCTACAAAATGAGACACCTGTCAACTACATGATGACACATCAAGTGTTATCTAATATGTCACCTGTCACCCACAAAATGATACATCGTCTACTACATAACACGTCAACTGTCATGTAAGGTCACATCACCTATCAACTACAACATGACATGACATGTCACACGTAGGCTACAAATGACAAGTAACTTGTCACATAACACATGACATGTGACGGTAACTACAGTAATTAGTGAAACAGTAGAACATGTCATCTACAATGTGACCCAGAAACAATGCCAACTGAAACAGTTTATTTCCTTTCGTACCCTCCACATATCAAAATACAATTACAAGCATCTGGTAATATCATGAAAATGAAGATATTTCTTTAAAGTAAACAAATTGTTATGTTGTGGATCTATTAAATGATCCCATGAACAACTAATTAAATACCTTCTTTGTAGTTCTGCTGAATTGCCATGTCATAGTTTTGTCTAAGCACCAGGAAGTCTATCACATCCGCCATGTCGTGGTATCTGAAGACACAAGGCAAAACATAGACAGGATAATACATGGATAGGGCATGGAGGTAAGGAGAGATATATAGAGGTGACAGAGGTGAGACGAGACATGGAGGTGACAAAAGTGATGTGAGATATGGAGGTGACTGGGGTGGGATATGGAGGTGACAGAGGTGAAGTGAGACATGGAGGTGACAGAGGTGAGGTGAGACATGGAGGTGACAGAGGTGAGGTGAAATATGGAGGTGACAGAGGTGAGGAGAGACATGGAGGTGACGGGGTGAGGTTATACATGGAGGTGACATAGGTTAGGAGAGATATGGAGGTGACAGAGGTGAGGTTATACATGGAGGTGACACAGGTGAGGAGAGACATGGAGGTAACACAAGTGAGGTGAGACAATGAGGTGGCAGAGATGAGGAGAGACATGCAGGTGACAAAGGTGAGGTGAGACATGCAGTTGACAAAGGTGAGGTGAGACATGCAGGTGACAAAGGTGAGGTGAGACATGGAGGTGACAGAGGTGAGGTGAGACATGGAGGTGACAGATGTTGTGGAGAAGGACACAACTGTAGCAGACAAAGACCCAAACAATGATGAACCTGTTAATTATGGGGAGAATTTTGTTCAGTACTTAACTGTAAATGGACGACTGCGCAGCAGAAACTGTCTACTTTTTCATTACGTCTAAGCCTCATCAAACTCATTTTAACTACATCTGATACACTCTTGTAATTGTCTGGTTAAACTGAATTTCTTGCCATAACGTTGAACACAATTTTAACCTGGATTCTCTGCACTGGGCCAAATGTTTAATGTTTGACACATCTAGAACAGTGTCTATGACAGGAGAGGACCCTACTTGATGGTGAAGCTGCCACCCGTCAACTTGTCAGACTCGGGGTCCAGGAAGGCCAACTTGAGACACACCAGGCGAGGAGGCAGGATCTCATACTTGATCCCAATGATCTTCACCAATTCCTGCTCCTACAACACGGATCATAAACGGCGTAAGTTTTTTTTAACACAGATCATCAATGTGAACTGTGTTATCTGTGTGACAGTGGGCAACACAGTCCCAGATTGTGATTTTTGGGGCATACAACCACTGAGATTGGGGTTCTTAGACCATACACACCCTGACACAGGAATTGTTGGACATGAGGTTGGTGTTTTGGGACAGCTCATATTGAGATTGGGTTTCTCGGGCCATACATACTCTGAAATTGGGTTTCTCGGGCCATACATACTCTGAAATTGGGTTTCTCGGGCCATACATACTCCGAATTGGGGTTTCTGGGGCCATACACTTTGAAATCAGGTTTCACACGCCATACATACTCTGAAATTGGGTTTCTCGGGCCATACATACTCTGAAATTGGGTTTCTCAGGCCATAAACACCCTGCAGTTGGGTTTCTCGTGTCATAAATACCTGTAATTCGGGGTCATGGGTCATACATACCCTGAGATTGGGATTCTTGGGCCATACATACCCTGAGATTGGGGTTCTTGTGCCAGGGCTGATTCCGGTTCAAGTTGATTGTGTAGACATTGCGGGCCTTCACCGCTTGTACATAGAGTTCGTGACCCTGCCGGAAGTACATCACTTCGTCACCCATCTGGGGGACGTAGGGGGCCTTACGGGGGGTGGTGTCGGTGAGCCACTCAGGGGGGCGGAATGCCTCCGGGAGCTCGTGAATCTCCTCCTGTTGGTCGAGCACCTTTCGTTGCTGTAAGCGAAGAGCGTATTTATTAATTTTAAAAATATTATTTTAGTACTCTTTATGATGCGTTTCACCCCATTTCAGTGCTGCCATAATGGTTTACCAATCGTATGTGTTGTACCAATTTATTACTGGCTTTACTAATTGTAATAACTAATTTACTAAATAAAATAATTACTAATTTATTATTACAGTGTGTACCTAAAGACAAAGTTTTAAATTGTTTTAAATAGAAAATAAAATAATTGAATCTTGAACCTTTAAACATGACAGACATGAATTTTCACATGTTATCATTGGTAAATCGCTCATTATGTTTCTTCTTTTTGAATTAGTAAGATCTTACCTGTGTGGTGCTATTTTATGTAATAATTTATTAATACTTTGTTTAAAGCAAAGTATTTTTAAAATTATACTTTTTTTTACTAGAGTATATAATTGTGGATGTAGATGTATGTGATATTATGCTGACTCATAGAAATCAAGCTATAAAAGTTATATAGTTAATCACTTTTAAGTAATTTGAAAAGATATCTACCCTGAAAAATCATAGCTAGATTTATAAAGTGTGAAGTTGAGTTGGCCAAAAGTCGCAAATTTACCTTAATAAATATGCCACACTGTAAAATGATAAATTACACAACATGGCAACATAGTATTTCTAAGAAACATTTAAACTTAAAAAAATACATCGTTGAGATATCCAAAATGGTGCAAAACCAAATTACATTTCGCTGTCGTCTCGTTTCCTTTTTCTTCTTCGATGGCGGTCTCTTCTTCTTCCTACTTTTCGCCGTTTTCTCATCGTCGTCATCACTGGCAACTTCTTCCTCCTCCTCTGAAGAGCTCCTCTTCTTTTTCACAGGCTGTCGTTGTGATGTGCGCTTCGGAGGCTGCAGTGTTGTTCCCGCATCCGCAATCCAGTCAGAATACTCACTCGACTCACTGGAACCATAATAATTGTAAAACGTCTATAGCCCCTATATCCTTAAAAATTCAAGCTCAGAGGTGCAACAAACAAAATCATATATGCGGACAGGCAAAAGTCACCACTGAAGCATAGAACAGCTAAGACGTTATGGTAGAAAAGCAATTTGAAACAAATATGATTTACATTTTTTACGAAAGGTACCGGTAGCTATAGTTTCAGAATATTTTATTGTAATAAAGAACTGATTCCAGATTATTGGGTCAGCCACAGAGAAAGTGCGTTTGCCAATATTGAACTTAGTTTTAGGAAGAAAAATATTTCGGAAATGGATGAACTAAGGTTCCCAGAGACATCAGAGAAATGTAGCAGATGAGCTAATTATGTCGGTTGTTGAGCAGAAAGAGTACGGTATGTATCAGTAGCCAATTTTAATTTAATTCAATATACAACTGGAAGCCGATGCAACGACTTAATTAGCGGTAGTGACTGTGAGAAATGGCGGCCTTAAGTACCACGCAGGCTAAACAATTCTGGATACATAGGCGTATAGATAAATCTTTTTTGGCTATGTTCTTTAGAAGTGAGTTACAATACACAGCAGTGACAGGACACTAAAAAATAAATTAAAATATTCCCGTCCACTCACTGACATACATTGTCTGTGTCACTATGTCACCCACCTAACATAATTGTTGTCAATGTCATCGTCGTCATTCCACAACATCTGGTCGTCCTGCAGCAGAACGACACACAACATAACGTGACAAATCAACAAATGTTTTGTACATATCTGATTTTACTGTCTAGTTATCTAGGTGTTTACTATTATGATTTGAATAGTTATTTATTTACTATTATGCTATTATAGGTATTAATTTGTTTAAATTTCACCATTTATTTAACTGATTTGGTTTACAATTTTTGATATTGTAGTCTCATTTATTTTATTAATAACATAGTCTCCAATTATATCACTAATTATATCTATATATAACTTAGATTGTTTTGTAGATGACTATGTAGTATATACACACTATTGAACGGAGTCAAACTCTGGAAACCAGTTTATTATTTTATTAATGTTATTAGAGTAAAATTGTTGAAATCTCTATATCAAAATAACTTGAGATGTGTAAAATGTTGAGAGCAAACGAAGGAGCTCCTTGTCCCACCTCCTCCTCTTCCTCCTCCTCCTCTGTGTCATAGAGGGCGCGGGTGGTGAGGCGATTGCGCCCCGTCTCCTCGTACTGGGCAGCGTGGGGGTCGTGTGGACCCACCCCTCGACCCCGCATGCGCATGTAGTTGCTGCCATCACTCGAGTCATTCTACAACATCATTAACATTTGTTAACGTGATTTAAAGCGACATGGTCCACTGTTCGTGGCTTTTAATTTTTATTGCAAAATCATGTTAATAGGGAATAAATTATACCTATTATGGCTACAGACAGTCAAAATATGTTTTCATGTACCATGTAGGGGTGAAAATAGACGCAGTAAGGGGTGCTTAACTCTGTTTACACATCGACCACGAGGCGTTTTCGAAACCGTTGTAGGCGTGGTTAAAAGCCCAGAAGTAAATGCATGATCACGCGATGCAGTATCATGTGAACACAAGTTGACGCCACTAACGCCACACCCAGCCAGGTGTACAGCTCCCAGTTGGTAAAGGTCAAAGGGTGGGTGTCACTCGCGGGGATTTGATTGACAGCGTATATAAGCATTCAACGTCTAACATTACAAAGTCAGTTCTATTTCGATAAAACATTTATTGGCGGTCAGGACGCTGCAATAGATATAACTTATACTGATTAGCATGATTTTGCCAAAAAAATAAAAAGCCACGAACGGATCATGTTGCTTTAATAAGTCTTATAAATCTTGCGTTCGAAAACGAGATTGGGGGCACTTGGGGGGAGGAAGTCCATTTTCTCTATTAAAAGACAGGACTTTGTTTTGTTTTTGGTTGTAATAATTGGGCTGTTCCCAAATTGTGTTTATAGTTTATTTCCCGAAGAATAATTACAAGTAGAAGCAGTGGGACACTTTGCCGGTAAGAATGAGCATGGTGCCCCATCCAAATCATTGTCCTTGGGTGCTTTACAATACTACTTTGACGAAACATGCAATTATTCCTGCTAATAAACACATTGAAGTTCCCATAAAAAACAAACATAAATAAGCATAAGTATACAGTGTATTAAAATAATAACCATATATTAGTCAAAATAATGAATTAATTAGAATAAATGGATGAATTGCTAACTAATTAACTGTGAATGTTGAATGTCCAAAGGAATTGTAAAAAAGATACGTCTCGAGTGCAACTTTAAACTGCTCAACACTTATACCTTGGCACACTGTAAGGGGTAGTTGGTTCTTGGAACAGCACAAGAGAAGGATCGTTCACTGATTTTAGTTCAGGAAGTGGGCTGTTTAAGAAGTAACTGATCAGAAGAGCGTAGACTGCAAGTCGGGTAATTACATTATTACAGGGGATGATTACACTTGTGCTGTAAAGATTACCCTACCCCAGGGGAGAGAGGTTTCTTCTTGCGTTCAACCATAAACTTCTTCAGCTCATCCTCCACCATGTGTTGCCTCCATCTCTCATTCTGCCTGGGAACCAGAGAAAACAGGGCATCATTAACCCTTTCAGCACGTAAAGAACATGTCTAACAACCACTGTTAACCCTTTCAGACCACAAGGCAAATGTTTAATAAAATTATTAACCATTTCTGACCATAAAGAACATATACTAACTCTCAACAGCAAAGTGTATTGTGGTTAACTCTGCTTGTGCCTCGACATCCCGAATTATTACTGCCAATCAATTTTGGGATTAATGCCAAATAAATTTTGTTTTGAAACTGGATGTCTTGTTTACCGTTTGAATATGTTGCAGGCAGAATCTTTCAAATTGCAAACATTGTTCCGAGCTTAATAAGGTAACAAAACACAAACTGGCAGGTGGTAAACCATCAACATGCATGTTGTAGTCGTAAGAATGTAACATTAAATGAATGAATGAAACCTAGGAACTGGAATCCTCAATTTAAAACAACTGGTGTTCTTTGTTGCTAACAATAGATCCAATACATCAAGTCCTAAACAAAGGCAAGTTCTTATATAGCGCAGTATCCAGTCCTCAGGACCGTTCAAAGCACTTTACATTTTACTTCCCTGATAGACCTGTTCACTCAGACACTATCTTGGCTTCTCTGGGAAGCATCCAGCCATATGCTACAATTAATGCGCGAAGGCTGCTCGTACACATATCCACCACTGTCTATAGCCAGGTACTCATTTATTCAGCTAAGTGAACTGGAGCAATGTAGAGTGAAAAACTTAAACTTGCCCAAAATGTTAACACTGCAGCACAGGATTTGAACCCAGGTTCTCATAGTCGAGAGTCCGGAGCTCTACCCCTGAGCCACTGCGCTCTAGCCCTACCTCCATAACGATGTCTCGAGCGGCCTCACGACATGCTGTCTGCTGCCGCTGTTTGAGATACGGGTGCTGCCACCTGGCATGTCTTCAGCAACGTAAATGCCGGATCGTCTGCGACTTTCGCTGCTGCGTCGACTTCCGCGTGACGACATCCCAGCCACGTTCTCCGCTGTAAGGACAAGGAACAAATCTTGTTTGTCTTGTTGTCGCATCCTCTTAACTCATCCTTCAAACTTTATTTATTATAATCAATATATTTTCTTTTAAATATTGTTAAATAATTTATTAATATAATTTTTGTTATTTAAATATTTTATATTTAATTATATTTTAATATGTATTTGTTTATAATTACAGTTTATTTATTTTTATATATTTATTACTACTGCGATTATATTTATATTGTTTTGAACTATATATTTTATCTAAAGCTTTATTGTATGTATGTATATGATGTATATAGGCATGTAAGATGGCTCATTGAAAATCACAATATACCACGTGACATGGTTACCATAAAGAAATAAAGCTTTTACTTACTTACTATCCTCTGAGGCATATTACATATATTGGTGGGCTGATAACTATATGGGTATAAAATACTTGAAAATATAATCTTGCCAAACTCACAAGTGGTGTATTTACAATATCTGCAGTACTAGCGGACTGATTCAAATTTCTACAAAATACTGAAAATAATAAGATGCCAATTAAAACACACCCATTGCCTAATAAATAAAAGTACTAGTTATCGGAAAATTAATGTTAAGCATATTATCATCAGTCACAAATAACTATGATCAAATTTCAACAGACATATCTCCAAAAGTAAACACAGTCAACAACAAAGTTTACACTGGTGGTTTCATTTGAAATTGCCATTATTTCATGGCGTTTTCTTTCAAAAAATGTACTAGCGATTTATATAAATGTAGATTATTTCAAAGATGTTTAACCCTGCGACCGGCCAGGGCCGATTAATCGGCCCTAGACACCTTTCTGCCTAAACACATTTTTCGTTTGCATAATCAGTAACCGACCCACGCACATTTGGTATCATCGGATAGCCAACAGATTTTTCAAAATGGTTTATATTTATTCATGAGCTTTGAATGACAGCGAGTTACACGCGGGCGGACAAAACACGTGATACATTTTATCCATATTTTTTTGGATGACGTTCAGCTAATAATATCACTGTGAATATCTGCCATAATAGAGATAGTATAATTTTTTGTTGATAAAGAATTCATTTGGCAGTAACATGATATATAGTTCATATTTTTATGATAAGTATTTGTAGAGTAATGATTTTTATTGTAACAGTATGCAAAACTGAATTTTCGATGGCCGGTTGCAGGGTTAAACAATTTCGTGGCAAGTGCTAATGTGACAGGAAAAAACCCTACTGCCCTACCGGAGCGTTGTGGGGGATCTCCTCGTTCGGCCGCCAGTCTCGCATCCTGAGCTTGCTGCATGCGCTCTATCATGTGATCGATGATGTCACGGTTCTCCGTCTCAGCCTCCGTAGGTTCCTCCGCGACTTGCTCAGGAATGTCCTCGTCCATAACCTCGCGACTGCCTGTGAAAGACAACACACAATGACCTCATCTATGACCTCGCGACTGCCTACGACAGATAACACACAATGACCTCATCCATGACCTCACGACTGCCTACGACAGATAACACACAATGACCTCATCCATGACCTCCACAACAATATGAGAGACTTACCATTAGTAGCAACAATTCATTCAAACATTCACAATCAGGAGCAACAACAACTTGTTGCAATTACCATTAGAACCGACAACAAGGGACTTAGAAGCAACAACAATAACAGACTCACCATTGGGAACAAGATAAATCAATCACCATTCAAAGCAACAACATTCTAAGGAACTTGCCATTGGCAGCAATGATCAAAGTCACCCACCATTAGGAGCAACAACGAGATGTCACTCACAATTAGGAACAACAACGACATCACTCACCATTAGGAGCAACAACAAGAAACAAGACGTCACTCACCATTAGGAGCAACAACAAGAAACAAGACGTCACTCACCATTTGGAGCAACAACAAGAAACAAGACGTCACTCACCATTAGGAGCAACAACAAGAAACAAGACGTCACTCACCATTAGGAGCAACAACACACAATACGTCACTCACCATTTGGAGCAACAACGATCTGCGGCACCAGCTGTTGGTCTGTGAGGTGTTCACGCCCCGGCACCAGCCGCTGGTAGTGCGGGGGGTGGGGGTTGCCATCAATGTCGACGAGGAAGGGCGGGGGCATGAGGTGAGGTGCCTGTTGTGTCTGTTCGTCCAGCACGTAGTTGCTGCCGTCTCGTATCAGGGGGCGGTAGTCGGTGTGGAAGTACTGCTCCTCTGGTAGCTGGGACAGAAACAACAGCCGTGACAACCTACTGGACACAACGTCAAACCAAATCAAGATACCTCTATCGGTCCCTCGTGGGGAAATTCTCTTGACGTGTTCGAGAGATAAAATGATTACCAGTACTAAATAAAGTACAGTAAAAACAAATTTTAAGAATTATATATGATTTAAAATACAATGGGCAAAAGCAACTGTTAAGATTTGTTTACATATCATAGCAAGAGTAGTTCATCATCACTATCTAAAGGGGAACAACAGTGGGGCGAGAGAGGGGGAAGGCAGATCATTTGTGACTCATCTTAACAAAATCGGTTGGATGTCGGTAATTTTCAAAATTGAGTTATTAGTACCACTGGAAAGAGCATAATGTCTGCTTTCATATGGTATATCATGCTAGAAGATATCTCGATTCTAGCCGAAGTTATAGCTTGACAAACATGTGTGGGGTAGAAACCTTCAAAGTAAGAAAATGGCCTTCAAAGTTGATGCAAAATATTTGTTAAGTTTCATGGAATGTACCTTAGTTACCATGGACCGATCTTTTTGAAACTTGGCATGTTGGAAGATAATGTCATTCTTAAGATACCGTGTTAATATGAACACATTTTTATTAGAAAAACAATGCCTTGGTTAGGATGGACATATCTGGCTGAAATTTGGACAACTCAAAGATAGTATAATTTTCATGATATTGCATTTGCTTTTCCCAATTCCTCATCCGGAGAATCTGACACCGTCTCTACGGATCGGTCAGCGCGACTTGCGTAGCCGTGCCGTAATCATTCTCACGAAAGTCGAATTCAATATTCGTCTTCGTCAGTGATGTAGTTCGCAAAATTGTCATCCTCGTCATCGTCCGCCACGCTTTCATCAGTCACTTCCTCCAAAAAGTACTCCGGTCGCCTCAATCAAACTATCTAGTTGTGCCCGATCACTTGCATCAGAGTTTAACAACTTCGCCACACTGCACGCCATTTTTTGCTTCGTGTTCACTCGCTAACTAGGTCAGCAGTGACGCGAAGTAAATACACGGTGCGCGCATGCGGTTATGCAAATGTTCCATGCTGGACCAATGAGAACGGTTGCCGGAGCTGTTGCTACCATGTGACCCCGGTTTGTTTACCACAGTTGAACGAATAGGGGGTCTATTCTAAGCGTTCTGGAGGCCGGACAATGCATGCATTAGCATAGATATGACCATATATGGACAGATGACGCGTTAAGCTACGCGGTGATACCCGTTATGATAGGGATCGTCCCAAAATTAGCGGCAAAGAATGCGCACAATTACTGGCATTTTCGGCTTTGTTTTATGGAAATGGAGCGGAACACTTAGCAAAGCTCTACGCAAATGTCTTTAAAATATATGAAACAGAGTTAGTTAGATGATAACAAGTGTGGCAATCGATAAAACGAATACTAAAGAATTATTTTCAGGGAAAATCTCAAAATTGATGAATGCCCGATTTTTTCACAAAATCGGCATTTACGGAAAATCTGATTTACCGACATCCGACCGCTTTTGTTAAGATGAGTCACATTTGTTTAGAAGATGGATATAGGATGGAATGAATCAGTTGAACCTTTGGCACAAAGAACTAAAAACTGTCTTGCATGTTGACTCATTAGGCATTTTATCTAAAAGGTGAACCATCTCAAATGTCTAAATGCATCGCATTTTTTAAGTGCCTAGAAAACCTACAACATATACATTACCATATCAAATTACTTTTACAACATTTACACATGTACATCGTTTTATTCCTGGACCTTATTTACGATGAGGAAGACACATAAAACATAATTATTGTTGCTCAGACGGTTCAGATGTCACCATCAGAGATACAAACAATCACGCAGTCTTACCCTCTTGTATCTGTCAGCAGACCCAAAGAGATACAAACAATCACGCAGTCTTACCCTCTTGTATCTGTCAGCAGACCCAAAGAGATACAAACAATCACGCAGTCTTACCCTCTTGTATCTGTCAGCAGACCCAAAGAGATACAAACAATCACGCAGTCTTACCCTCTTGTATCTGTCAGCTGACCCAAAGCCGAAGTACATGAGGAATCCATGGGCGTCTGTCGCAGCAAAACTCTGGCCGTCTGGAGCCCATTTGCAGTCAAATACCGCCCCATGTCCCTGGCCGGGAATCTACCAACAAGAATATGAATATCGCAATATTCACACATTTATGCTAGAAGTTTTAATGCTGTATTTGTTAACATTCTCGCATGCATATTTATCGGCTAGGGATTTTTTAGTAAAAGCATCAGATGATAAAGACATTCATGCTTCTTGATTGTTTGTATAACATTATCCAGGTATTTAGTGTATAACTGTGTAAACTGACTGTTAGCTGGCAAACTGCTGGTTCACGTTTGTTGGTTAAACAGATTAGTAACCTATATATTCGGGGTTCGCATCACTATGTAGGCATTTCTGAATTACTTTACACTAACATGGCTAGAAGATATTGTCTGAGTAGACTGACTGTTAGCTGGCAAACTGCCTTGTGCATTTGCTCCATGATTTGATGAAGTATGAATATTCATATGCACTGATGGAGGAGGGAGTCTATTGTGGACTTTGTGGTACTGACGGCGTTGAAGTGTCGCATGCTGCTGGCCCCAGACGTCAGGTCCCACAGGATGATGTTGCCGTCGTGGCCGGCGCTGAGGAACACGTCGGCATCGACGGGGTTGTTTTCTAACACGTACACCTCGTCTGTGTGGCCCTGGAACACACGGATCATGGCATTCTTGGCACCCTGAAATCTGGTATATATAACTCACAACTGGGGACCGTTTCACTAATGTTGTTAAGAGTGAGGAGCGGTGGTCGCACGGCCGGACTGTCAATCGAGGGGACGGTGGTTCGATCCCACCTATCGCCGTTTCAAAACTTAGGCAATTTCGTTTACCCCACATTTGCCTGTGTCTTTCGGAAGAGACACTAAAAGCCGGTGGTCCCTTCTATCTGGTGTCTATGCCAGGGGAAGTAAAAGATCCCACACAGGGGGTAAATGTGTAACCTGTAGTGGACTCACTAATTCTACTAGAGAAGGACAACTCTGAAAACCAAGCTCGACAATACTCTAGTCACAAACATGTGGCTAACATAGAGTGATGAGCTAACCATAAGAAGAAGAAGAGCTCTTAAACCCAAATTTGCTCTTTACAATAAATTTTGATCCTTAACAGTGATCTTGAAAACCTGAAAGTTGTCAACACCACAAAGTGCCAGAGGGACATTGTTGCTGGAGTGTCATGGAAATAGTGTCCTCAGTAATACCACAATGGACATTTATGTTTAAAAAAAATCATTTCATTTAACAACATATTTTATTTAAAGATGAGTTTTCCTTAAGAGCTCTTTATCTTAGTTAAACGGTACCCTGGTCTTGTCACAAGAATCATGCACATGATAAAAATGCTCACTGAAAATCACATAACATATATTGTTTAATTTTATTAATTCAATGCTCAAATCTAATTCACAATGGTCAACACCTGAACCCATCTTACAACTATCACTGAAATCAGACATCTTTGGTCAAAAACCAAATTACTTAGCAATAAAAAAAAATCTAGCTAATGTTAATTGCATGCACAGAGTTGTTGGCTCAAAACAGAAATGTTCAGTCATAGTTTAAGCAAATGATGCCAGATCCCACTATCATTGACTTGCTAAATAGTATCCAAAATTTTGTTAAGTTACATTCAGTACTAAAAGAACATCACATTTGTATGAAGTATTACATGATCAGCAATTTAACAGTTTTCAGTGCTGATTATGTGCTTCATGAATTGTATTATTAATTTTGCTACTAGCATTTCAAAGGGTCACTGAAAGAAATTTGTTGTTTTTAATGCAATGTTCAAAATGAATAATAGTCATTGAATTATGTGGTGATTCTTTAGTTCATGTCCAAATAAAGTATATGTCTAAAGTAAAAAGTAAGCTCGTATATAGCGCAGTATCCAATCCTCAGTATTGCTGAACCAAATACAATCCTGGCTTCTCTGGGAAGCATCCAGCCATGTTGCAATTAATGCACAAAGACTATTCATACACAAATATACGCCTAGATGTCTATAGCCAGGTACTCATTTATACAGCTAAGTGAAGTTAGTGAACTGGAGCAATGTAGAGTGAAAACATTTGCCTGTGGTTTGACAGGGCAGCACAGGACTTGAACCTGAGTTTCCTTAGTTGAGAGTCAGACGCTCTCAGGACTTGAGTTCTCTTAGTTGAGAGTCTGAAGCTCTACCCCTGAGCCACTTTGCTACTACAAGTACTTGACCGCATGACAAACATCTAACTTGACCCACCTTTAGGACATGTGCGAGTTGACCGGTGTGTGAGTTCCACACCTTGAGTGTGAGGTCACTCACTGCGACCACCACGTACTGGTCATCCTGTGTCCAGCCCACCATTGTCACATATAGTTTCTCCTGAGGTATCCCTTCAGTGGTCATACTGAAAACAGAGGACACAGGTGACACTTGTCCACTGGTGACACAAGGAACACATGGACTGTCTCTGGCAAGAACAAACAAACATTGTAGGGTCCCTACTCTACTGGTAATAATATGTTTTAAACTTTGCTTGTCTTATGCAATACTAAATTAACTTTATAAAATTAATTTAATATTGCATTTAATTTATTTATTTTACTGAATTTATTAATTGATTTAACTTATTTTAACATATCTATTTATTTAACTTAATTATTTAGCTTATATCTTTATGTATTTATTTTATATTGTTAGCACCTTTAAGCAGGTTTTTAACCCAGATATGTGGCGCTTTATAAATGTTTGCACCTATACCTTTTAGGTTTACTATCTTTATATAGAATTGTATTTTTACTCTTTAATTCAATTTACAACTATTTGTTGTTTAGTTTTTAAATGATTTAACTAAATATTGTAATGTTTTAATTTCTCTGTAGATTTATTATTATTATTATTGTATTGTAAAGCGCCACAGAGCACTGTGTGATTATGGCGCTATATAAATATTGTATTTTATTATTTATTTTATTATTATTATTATGTTTCCAAATAGTAAATAATACTCACTCTGGTTGAGCATGGGCCATGTTGAGTACTAAGGCCCTCCATTCCTGCCTCTCGTAACGCCAGATTCTTGCCGTTCCATCCTTGCTGCCACTTACAAACCTTGAGCCCTGGTTACAGTACTGGATGCTGTCCACTGCGTCCTACAAGACAGCAGACAGGTTGCGCATATCTGCTGATGTTTATAGTTTACCAAAAACACATTAGATTTAATTATTTATTTTCAGAGTCTTCACTGTAGAAACTTTATCTCCCCTGAAGGTTATAATCTAGCCAAATAAACAGCACGTTTCCACACTTTTAGTCACGGTCTGGACTAAACATGCCGTGAACCCTGTTAATGATGTGTGTGTGTGTGTGTGTGTGTGTGTGTGTGTGTGTGTGTGTGTGTGTGTGTGTGTGTGTGTGTGTGTGTGTGTGTGTGTGTGTGTGTGCGTGCATGCGTGTACATGTATGTCGCTGCTGTTAAAATCAGCCAAAGTCACACATAACACATTTCAAGATTTGTAACTTTGCAGTTTGGTCATCACTGTCAACACCCACGACAATACCAAACTGAGGCATGTATACAAATGTACCTATTACTTCCAAATGGATTATGTCTAACAATTATTCTCAAAAATCAATAAATCTATGACCGATTATAGCACCGAAACACACACTGTTCATAGATGAGTCACCCATAGAGTCGAGTGTGTACTCACCACATGAGCCTCCAGTTCACATATCTTCTCTGGCAAGTGTGTGGTGAAACAATAGGTGCGGACCACTTGGTCTGAGCTGCCCGTTGATAGGAACACGCCCCCTGTAACCATGGCAACACACAGCTGTCACTGGAGGTCTCAGGGGGCAACTATTAGAGAGGCGTGAATAGTGTAGTGGTTAGCACATATGTGTGACTGTGTGACATGCCGGCAGCCTGGGTTCTATACCCGGTTATGGCAGGCGTGGTATATTTGGTGTTAAAACCTGGCTCTCAACATTGGGGACAGTGTATCCCTCGTGAATTGAAGAATCACGTTATTGCCGGTCATGTTTCAATTTGGGACCTAAAAAAACCACTGAGGACGACAAGCACCCTGGCAGTGACCACCCTCAGTGCCAGCATAGAAAAGTCAGTTTGACTAGTTCAATGAGACCTCACAAGATCATAACAACAATATATACGGACTAGTCAGTTAATAGAACCCTGCTGAGTGTTGGAAACAATTGGGGCTAGTACATGACACTGAGAGGGTGAAAGAGGGGTCTTTAGGCTGACTTACCTGGACTGAAGGAAGAACACAACATTCTCGCCCCGGCTCGAGAACGCTCAACAAACTTGACTGGCTTTGACCTGAAATAATAACATCAATAAACTTTGTTTTTACAGTGCTATATATGCTGTAATAAAATGTATTCAAGACCTCTTAAAATACATCACTGACTGCTTCCAAGAGATGTCAAGATAGTGTTCTACTGAAAATGTCTACCAATGAACATACTGTAGCATATTGTGAACAGTCCTAAATAACAACTGTTATTAATTAATATAACAAAATTCATAAATTATGATAACACTGAAGATGGCAGTAATACATAGGTAAGAGTGGACTGAGTAAATTACATTTTGTTATAAATTTTTCATAAAAACATAATAGGCTAAAAATACCATAACATACAAGAATAATTATTTAAAGTAGAACACCAAATTTCACATCACATGATCGACGGGAGAATATAAACCACCAAATATCAAAAATAATTTTTTTGTTACAACCAGTTTTAGATTAAATAAAATTAACGACATCACTTAAGTAACAATAAACCTGCAAAGTAGACCCAGAAAGTCGACTTACTCAAACTTGCGTGTGGAATAATTCCAGGGCCAGAAACAGACACAGCTGTCTGCCCCCGTCGACATGAGGTAGCGGGTGTTACCCTTCTCCAGGGGGCAGAACTAAAACAGAACACGTGACATCATCATCTCTACACCACATCACACTTTCTTACTTAAAGCTAACACATCCAAATACACATTTGAGTTAGACATATTGTATACAAAGGACCATACTACTTTATACCATTAAACTATTGTCTTAATAGGAGCTACCGACCCCAGTTTATAAATGTTATACGATTGTGGGTTTTTATTTTTTATTTTGGTACAACAAGAATTACTATAAGTGCACACATTTGTATGTATTGTAGGCCTACCGTATAGACTTATTTTAGTATGTGATATAATATGTGTGTATATATGCTTGTATAAATGTACTAACGAAATTGATGTACTTTCAAAAAATTCTATTCCTACTTGGGGTGAATAAATGCTATTGTTATAGTTATCATGACACAAAGTTCAAATGAGATGATTTATGCAGCATAAACAGAGCATACCAGGAAAAAGACACGAATGTTCCATTCGGGCACATCATAGATAGAACTATGCGCCTTTTTGAAATTTTATGTGCCTCATATTTGTTGGTTAAATTAAATTAATTAATTATAATAAGTTTTAGTTTCATTCTGGGCAATCATAGAGATTGAAAAGGGTATATAAAACAGGCAAAGTTATTTGTTAAAAATAGATCGAAATAATATATAATTTAAGACACTAACATAAATATAAATTATAATGTAGAGAATATACAATATGTATCGATAAAACTAATTTAAATAATTTTAGACATTAAAACATATTTCTGTGATTATTTGACTAAACTTATTAAAACATAATAAATAGTTTAATATATTAAAACATAATAAATAGTTTAATATATTAAAACATAATAAATACATATAAACAATTATCTAAGGCATTATAATATTTTACACATATCCATATCAGCATTACTGCATAAAAATATGATCACTTAGACAAACACCTGATGATGTGCACGAGTGGAAGGGTCTAAACTCTAGATGGTAAATGTATTTCCCAAGTGTACCCGCATGTCTCCGTGTGTACCTATGAGCCCCCATACGTATCCCAGGTGTACCTGTCACTCCCCAAATATACTTATGTGGCCCCAAGTGTATATCCGGGTATCTTAGTGAATCTGTGCATGCCTAAGTGTACCTGCATGTTTCAAATGTACCTGTGAGCCCCCAAGTGTACTTGTGAGCCCCCAAGTGTACTTATGAGCCCCCAAGTGTACTTATGAGCCCCCAAGTGTACCTGTGAGCCCCCGAGTGTACCTGTGAGTACCCAAGTGTACTTGTGAGCCCCCAAGTGTACCTGTGAGCCCCCAAGTGTACTTATGAGCCCCCAAGTGTACCTGTGAGCCCCCGAGTGTACCTGTGAGGCCCCAAGTTTACTTGTGAGCCCCCAAGTGTACCTGTGAGTCCCCATGTGTACCTGTGAGCCCCCAAGTGTACCAGTGTGTTGCAAACTGTTCCACAATGTACCGTTATTTATACATGCAAGTCTCAGAGTGTCCTGGAGACCTGGACGTCCCCACATGCACACTAAACGCATCTGTATGTCCCAAAATCTCCCCATAAGTACCCACCATATGGACACAGACAGCCAGTGGTCGTCTACACTCACCTGCAGTGAGGTGATCATGCCCGTGTGCCCCTGGAGGACGGCGATGGTGTGGTGGTGGCGGTACACCAGACCCTCACACACTTGTCACAGCTGCCGGCCGCCACCAGCCGGTTGTCGTAGCTGATGCTGATGTCTGTGATCTCTGACGCGTGACCTCGCAGGGTGGCCAGTAGACGCCCCGTGATGGCACTCCAGATCTTCACCAGGTTGTCGTCAGCGCCCCTTTCATAAACATTACCCTCAAATTAATAATAATATTTATTATTTATAAAGTGCAATATCCAAATATGCTCAAAGCGCTGTACAATAAAATATAAAGCTATTTATTATGTGTTAAAACTAATATTAATAATAATAAATACAACTGTAAAATTAACTTTCAGACAAAAAAAATGTAGAACATTAAATTATTCATATTAAAACTGTTAATTAAATATAATATAGAATTAACGACGATGAGTAAAATTAATAAACCAATAAATAAATAAAACTAATTAGTACTCTATTTACATGCAAAACACATACTAAACGATGGCATATATAAATATCAATACATAATGTGTAAAAATAAGATAAGATGAAATATTTGAAAACAAATTAATAAAATGTCATTGAATATGTAAAATGTCAGCAGTAATATGCTTTGAAATTAGTGCACAGTAAGTTAACGTTACCATGTATACTAAATAAAAGCAACTGAATAAATTATTTTTCATTTAAACCTCAATAATAATGAATATCCCAAACAAACCTCAGACAACACTTCAGTTAAATATGATCATCAAAACATGACAAATATGATGCTTTGACACCAGGAATATATTCCAATTCAAACAGAGAAACCCACTAGTCAGGCATTCTTACCTCAGTATCACACTTTAAAATTAATTGAAACTATCATGTTAGCAACACATACATCGCGTGAAAAAGTTTGTGCATGAATCGTGTATATTATTTTGTCACTTAGTTTAAATTAAGTGAAGTGCAATTTATCGGTTTTGTTTTACGAAATTCATACATGAAATGTTACGTAGCCTTTCGAAAAAGGTTACAAAATGTACTAAATAGTAACATAAATGAGAAATATGCCAGTTGATAGCAAAGACATTGAAGTGTGCTGTGGTGATGAAAAGTCAAAACCGTCAGATTTCACTGTGCAGTGTTTGTTTATACGGTGTTTTCTCGAAATCAAGTTTGCTGACATGCGACTCATTTCATTAGAACAGGTCACTATAAACACATGCAAGACGATTAGAAATCACACCAGAAGGCTGCTAACACTTACGGTGAATATGAACTCTCCCGTGCGGTCAAACATGACACAGTAGACGGAGGAGAGATGACCGAGAGACCTGCTGAGGAGACTCATCTTGGAGTGGAGACAGGGAGGGAAGGTCTGGTCTCTCCTCGCCGCACCGGTGTGTTCCCGCGCAAACAACGCCGCCGCTGTGACAGATAGAACGGTCTTAGGGATGGTCTCAATTCACAAGAAATACAGGTCCCTTCGGTTGTCACATAAGTTCACAAGACACACAGGTCCCTTCGGTTGTCACATCAGTTCACAAGACACACAGGTCCCTTCGTTTATCACATCAGTTCACAAGAAACACAGGTCCCTTCGGTTGTCACATCAGTTCACAAGACACACAGGTCCCTTCGTTTATCACATCAGCATCATTCACAAGAAACACAGGTCCCTTCGGTTGTCACATCAGTTCACAAGACACACAGGTCCCTTCGGTTGTCACATCAGTTCACAAGACACACAGGTCCTTCGGTTGTCACATCAGTTCACAAGAACACAGGTCCCTTCGGTTGTCACATCAGTTCACAAGACACACAGGTCCCTTCGTTTTCACATCAGTTCACAAGAAACACAGGTCCCTTCGGTTGTCACATCAGTTCACAAGACACACAGGTCCCTTCGGTTGTCACATCAGTTCACAAGACACACAGGTCCCTTCGGTTGTCACATCAGTTTCACAAGACACACAGGTCCCTTCGGTTGTCACATCAGTTCACAAGACACACAGGTCCCTTCGGTTGTCACATCAGTTCACAAGACACACAGGTCCCTTCGGTTGTCACATCAGTTCACAAGACACACAGGTCCCTTCGGTTGTCACATCAGTTCACAAGACACACAGGTCCCTTCGGTTGTCACATCAGTTCACAAGACACACAGGTCCCCTTCGTTTGTCACATCAGTTCACAAGACACACAGGTCCCTTCGGTTGTCACATCAGTTCACAAGACACACAGGTCCCTTCGGTTGTCACATCAGTTCACAAGACACACAGGTCCCTTCGGTTGTCACATCAGTTCACAAGACACACAGGTCCTTCGGTTGTCACATCAGTTCACAAGACACACAGGTCCCTTCGGTTGTCACATCAGTTCACAAGACACACAGGTCCCTTCGTTTGTCACATCAGTTCACAAGACACACAGGTCCCTTCGGTTGTCACATCAGTTCACAAGACACACAGGTCCCTTCGGTTGTCACATCAGTTCACAAGACACACAGGTCCCTTCGGTTGTCACATCAGTTCACAAGACACACAGGTCCCTTCGGTTGTCACATCTCACAAGACACACAGGTCCCTTCGGTTGTCACATCAGTTCACAAGACACACAGGTCCCTTCGGTTGTCACATCAGTTCACAAGACACACAGGTCCCTTCGGTTGTCACATCAGTTCACAAGACACACAGGTCCCTTCGGTTGTCACATCAGTTCACAAGACACACAGGTCCCTTCGTTTGTCACATCAGTTCACAAGACACACAGGTCTCTTCGGTTGTCACATCAGTTCACAAGACACACAGGTCCCTTCGGTTGTCACATCAGTTCACAAGAAACACAGCTCCCTTCGGTTGTCACATCAGTTCACAAGACACACAGGTCCCTTCGTTTGTCACATCAGTTCACAAGACACACAGGTCTCTTCGGTTGTCACATCAGTTCACAAGACACACAGGTCCCTTCGGTTGTCACATAAGTTCACAAGACACACAGGTCCCTTCGTTTGTCACATCAGTTCACAAGACACACAGGTCCCTTCGGTTGTCACATAAGTTCACAAGACACACAGGTCCCTTCGGTTGTCACATCAGTTCACAAGACACACAGGTCCCTTCGTTTATCACATCAGTTCACAAGAAACACAGGTCCCTTCGGTTGTCACATCAGTTCACAAGACACACAGGTCCCTTCGGTTGTCACATCAGTTCACAAGACACACAGGTCCCTTCGGTTGTCACATCAGTTCACAAGACACACAGGTCCCTTCGGTTGTCACATAAGTTCACAAGACACACAGGTCCCTTCGTTTGTCACATCAGTTCACAAGACACACAGGTCCCTTTGGTTTTCACATTCGTTCACAAGAAACACAGGTTTCCTGGGTATGGTCTCATAATTTCACAAAAACACAGGTGTCTTGGGGTGGGGTGTGTCTGAGTCTATAGCCTCTACTGAGTCTGAGTCTACTCTTGTCCTGGCATCAACTACTTAACAATTATCATTATTGCAGTTGTCACATTCTGGTTACAATCTACAAGTAAGGATGGGAATATATTTTATTCATATTTGCAATTTTTAATATTCGAACCTTTTTTCGATTAAAAAAATTACAGCTATATAAATGAATATCGCTCGAATATTTTCCTTCATGTCCTCCGCCACAAACTCGATACTGGGCGATCTTACTTTCTGACTTAATTATGTAGCTGCTGCAGAAGTGTAGTAATACTTTCGTGAAAATGTTCATAAAGTTGCCAGTATATTATTCCAAAAAAAATTCATAATTACACAACTTTCAATGTGCTACTATGTTTTGACCATCATCGGTGGCCTTCAACAGGTGTGCGCATTGGATAAAAGAAGCCATCTGGATTAGGATTAGGAAGACGGAACCAACTATGAACAGAGACGAGGGGGGCTACAGACTAAGTCACGTGTGGGACAGTCTGCTTGCAACGCCATCTAGTGAGCAGTGACCACTGAACATTCAGTTCCTGAAGACGACCGCCAATGGTGGTTGAAACGTAGAAGTAGAACATTGCTAGTTGTGTAATTATGAAATCTGTTTGGAATATACTCAATATAGTAATACTGTAAGTGTTTATTACTAAAAGAGCACAGGTACTTACTGGTGTACGCTTGGTGGGAGAGGGTTTTGGGTGGCAGGAGCGGTTGGCCATGTCGTAGGGCGCTGAACGTTGACCTCGGCCACCTACTCCGTGTATCTACAACAGAAACAACCTCAGAATCAGGACTCTTCACATTTTATCTCTGTATTTTTATTAGAAGATATGATGACATGTCTCTGTTACAACAGTATGCACAGTTACTTGGTAAAGTGAACAGTTTATGGTTTGTATATTTATTTTGTTCCTGCAGTAGCTGATATGAGTAGAGATATAAGGGTATAACAAATCTACTTGTTTTGGTTTGTATAATTTACACAAATTTATGTAACTGAACGGGCACATTCTTTCATAATTATATATGACATATTATTGTCAAATTGACTGATATTTACATTTTCACATGGAGACATGATGCATGCTGACAACTTAAAGAAAGTATTTAGTGTTAATATTATTGTTGGTTAACATTATTCTTTATTTACATTTACATTACAATTTAATTAGAGAATTAATAATCTATTGTGCAGAATTATCCCTGGTTATCTCCTATAACTGCACATGGTGATGACAGCGAAAGTTGTTGACACATGATGACACTGATAATTTAGTGACACTATCATGATGACAGATCTATGTAATGACACAGACACACGTGGACTGGCATGTGATGACACAGACACATTACAATATCATCATTATGACAGATATGATGACACTGACCAATACATGATGTCACTGTCAATATGACACAGGCACATTACAAAATCGTCATTATGACAGATATGATGACACTGACAAGTACATGATGACACTGTCAATATGACACAGGCACATTACAAAATCGTCATTATGACAGATATGATGACACTGACAAGTACATGATGACACTGTCAATATGACACAGGCACATTACAAAATCGTCATTATGACAGATATGATGACACTGACAAGTACATGATGTCACTGTCATGATGACAACAACACTTGATGACAAGTATATGATGACACTATCATAATGATGTCAACTCATGACGAAACTGACATGGCAACTGCACGATGACACTGTCAACACGACAACTATCCATGATGACACGGACATAGATATGAGACCATTGACATGACACTGACCATCGGAGGTCCTGAGAATGGACTGTCTGCCGGCACCCAGCAGTGACGTGATGACACCCTTCACGCTTGACCCGTTGTCCTTCTCCACGAGTGGACCAATGCGACGACATATTTGTAACAGGTGATCCGGGGCAATGTGGTTGTTTAGTTTTACCTAGAAAACCACACCAACAACGAGTTATCAGTTATCAATAGTCGTCATTTACCTAGCTGCCAACTTGACGATATTTGTTTCTGAATAATCTGGGCATATTGCATGGCAAAATATTTGGAAATGAAAGTCAAATTTCTTAATGTCTTAGAATCCAAAACTGTATATATATTTGAGTTGAGGAATGAAAACAGCTGAATAATAAGATATAGACCGTAGCTGATTGGTCTACGTTGTCAATAAGGTCATCCTAAGATAGCCCCTAACTTGTTCCATATAAAGTAAAGGAAATGAATCCTGCTAATAAGGTCACTTGACTAATAAGGTCACTGTTACTCAGACCAATGGTGACCTTAATATGGAGGTCCACCACAGCTGTGGCAGAGCAGGATATCAACGGATGGCCTTTAAAGTTTGCAAAGTATAAAAATTATGCATTTGATATAGGGCCAATCCGTCTCCCCAATAAAACCCTGGTATTAGATCCATGACTTTTATGTTCCAAAATTGCCAGTTGGTTCAAATCAATGTGCACATTTGAGTTAACTTTATCTTTAAATCACGATTTTTATGTTACAGAAATGAGCAACTCAAACGCTATTTTCACCAATCTGATATTCAGATATTATCAAATAGGTTAATCGTTTTGTGCATGACCAATACACATACAAATTATGTGTGTTGGCCATGTCAATTACTCAATATTGGCATGAAATATTAAATAACAAATAATTAACTAGTTACAGTTGGTGTGAATTGTGTGCAGAGAACCATCAAATATGTGCCAGTTCTTTGTTGTTATACATTATTCATACAACTTGCTTCATATGACAGGCACTGTGCGGCGGCATTTAATTTTTAATCTGCATCAACTCCACGTATAACACACAAAGCCGGCCTGCTTTACGAACTGCACACTGACAGACATTTTGTAACGGAGTATAGCGTACCAACGGGGGTGCCCCCAATACAGACCAATCAGCTACGGTCTTTAAATAACCACGCGCTTTTCTAGAGCAGCCTGTCTGTTTATCGCCAAACCAGAGGCGCTGATTGGTTGACCTAGAACCGACGGCTGACGTGCCGAGGACGACAGGCTGGCTGCTTCATATGCTAATGTCCGCTAAATTTTGTAATTTCTTCCCACGTTTCTATGAAAATAAACGCATTTACACGAAAGCGCACAACGCGTTTTTAGTTAATAGCATAACAGACATTCACTGCACACAAAATATCAGCCATGTGAAGATTCATCATTTTCACTTTGTAATTTCATTTTTTTAATTATTTGTTATAATATCTTACCAAGTTTTCAAAACTTCTGATATGCTCGTGTCCTTCCCAGTCTATTCTCTTCGGGAGAAGCTAAAAATAAAATACCGATTTAGGCGATCAGCATAAATAATTTTACTCGATACTATTACTCAATCCCGGATTCGTATCCGGCGGTGACATCAAAGTACACGTGTGCCTCGTGTTTACTAAAGCGAACAACGTGCGCCGAGAAATGAATGAACGAAGTAGTAAAATAACGACACTCACTTACCTTACTCGCTTCCAAATCCTGCTTCAAGACCTGCGCAAACAAAGGCAGATGTTAGCCCTGGTCAACCACATAATACAGAAATCGACAAATGGAATGATACTCACATTGGCTGCATTTTTACACGGCCCTGATTCTAGAAATTTGGCGATCAGGAAATAGAGTTCTGAAAGAAAACAAACACATCTCTGAAGTTTTCGAACGAGCGTTGAACGTCAAATTCACGGCCACAACTGGCTGCTAACTTCGGGTATTTTATGGAAAATTACCACTCACCAAGCTCGAGCTGGGGTACTGATTCGCCATGATCAGGTATATGTGACATCTTACTGCATGTAAACGTCCCTAGATTATACTAGCAACATTATGCAGTCGCGAAAAAGGTATCCAAAGATAGGCCGTGTAAACCATTTCTCCACATTGATTATTGAAACGATATTCGGACGTAAGTGGGCACCTGTTCGGTGTTTGTAAATACGCGAATGTATATAGTTCCTCGTATATCTACGGTGTTCCGTGACTACATATGGGATTGAACATTTATAAATTAACACTGTATAATCGTATCATATTTTATACATGATAAATGCACAACAATTGTAATATTTCAATGATATAATTGGTAAGCGCGTTGTAATACAGTGGTGATGTCGAATTACACCACGGCGATCTTGGTGACGTCAGAAGGCCTGCTCGGTGTGAGTTCGCCAAGTGGAACGGATGAACTGCGGAAGAAGTTATTCGGTGCTCTTCTTTCAAAAGGTTTTCATAATGATGTATCAAACCGCATTTCATCGGTACAATGTTTAATCGGTAGCGTTCCGCCAGGAAATTGTCAAAAAGAGGTTAGTATACGCCCAGTGACGGGAGGCGGCGTCTGAGTTCTGCAACTCGGCTACTGTCAACGTGTTTGTGACCGCTGTCATTCTTTGAATCCGTGTGTTGTAATGCTGCTGTCAAATGTCAAAAATGGTTGTCATTCTCCTGTCATTCGTGTTATCGCACCTGTCCACCATTTAAACACGTTTATTGTTGGATACCAGAGGAGAGAAGTCTTCCGATATGTCATTTTAGTAGCTCTATTCCAGTAATTGCATCATAAATTGTTATGAATTTGTTTTAGTTCATTCAGGACATTCACACAACTTCGGTCTTCATAAAAAGTAAATTTTATAGTAAAATTTATCACATCCTACCTCAGCCCAGGATAGGTATTAGGTCCAGCATAATGCGGTACTGTGGTACTTGTGTAGAATCCAGACCCACCGAAATTCTGCCATAACTCTCCCAATATTTGATATTTCATTTTGTTAATTCAAGCTAGCATTCAACATTATCCAACCAAAGCATACTTGTGTTATAAGCAGTGTGTCTTACCAGACTTTTAAGGCCGAAAAGACATGTGGTCGGCATAAATAATACTCTGTTTATCCCTCATTTCCAGTGCATATGCCACAGAAATTATATGCTGGCTAGCTCACGAGTCGAACACATTCATGAATCAAAACATACTGATTTTTCGAATATATGAAGAAACATTTGCAAAATACACCGATATTCAAAATATATAACACTTATTTTATTCCACTTGTGCAAATAAATAGCTAAAAACGTGTATCTTGGCGAAATACTTACAAAATATACCCCCTCGCACGAACAAATTTACGTGCCGCGAGTCAAAATGGTAATGCGGTGGTGGTAATAATTGCAAGATTTAATCATATTTAACAAGATTGTAATCCAAGAGTGAACTCCAGATGGCAAGTGAACAAGGAAGCCTTCAGCATATTGAAAATCCAACTCATTATCTATGTATATTTCGCTCTTTTGAGTTATTTGTGGATGTTGTTTTTAAACATGCCACACTCCGTACAGGGAGCATTATGAACTTGTGAGTATTTCGTGTAATATAAGTTGTTTATTTTGAAAAAGTATGAAGTAATTCCCAGGCCTGGGGTCAATTACATTGCAATGTAATTTATTACTGTTACTTAGTTTCTTTACTAATTTTAAATATATATTACTAAAAATATTACATGTTCAAATTGTCCTATTACTGTTATATTTGAAGCATTTACTATTACTAAAACTTTCCATCACAACATTTTATGGTAGTATGGATAAATATATGTATAACAAAGATATTAGGTATTTTGTCACTTTCATAAAGACCTTGTTTGATCTATACTACTCAAAATTTGCTAAGGATCATACCATGTTTGTAATGGAACAATCTTGAGATGGCAGCCATCCAGAGACTCACTGGAAGCATGAGACGCCGTTGCCAGGCTGTGATTGCATCATGTGGGTCACACACAAGCCACTGACAGTTGTTGCTGCTGGTAATTTAACTGTTTGGGACATTTTCATGGCTTGGAATAACATTCTGAAACCTCCATTTTTGGGGGTCTGCTTCTTTGACGACAGAACGCATGTTACCTAATATTGTTCACATTTGGTGTACAGCAATGAAATTCAGGAAAAAAACATATCCTCGAATACATGCCATTTTTAGTTTTTTGTAATACCCATGCCAAAAAATATAATACCACCCTAAATAGTGATACCTAACAAATTTTTAGTAGTATATATTGTGTACTGTTCCAGCCTCATCCTCCAGACACAGTGAACTTAGAACAATGCAGCTGTGGGGAAGTGTCAAGTCGTGGATTGGTGGTTTCTGCAATGAGGTGCTCAAAGTCGGCCCCATCCCCAGACACATTGCTGTCATCATGGACGGCAACCGCAGGTTTGCGAAGAAGAAGAGCCTCGATCGGTCTGAGGGGCACCTCAAGGGCTTCGACAAACTGCTTGAGGTATATTGAATATATTGTTCATGGCTCCAAGAATGGTTTATTGGAGTATAATTTAACCTACTTTGGAGCTTAATTGGCGAAGATGAGTACGACGTTTCGACCCGTCATCTACGGGCCTTAGTTCTTAGGTGGTTTCCTCCAAACAGCCCAAACTTGAGCTACCGCAGGAGTTGTCTTTTCTAGAATTAGTGAGTCCATTACAGGTTACACATTCACCCCCTGTGTGGGATCTTTTACTTCCCCTGGCATAGACACCAGATAGAAGGGACCACCGGCTTTTAGTGTCTCTTCCGAAAGACAGGCAAATGTGGGGTAAATGAAATTGCCTAAGTTTCGAAACGGCGGTAGGTGGGATTGAACCACCGTCCCCTCGATTGACAGTCCGGCGCTCTACCGCACAACCACCGCTCCCCACGTACTGGTGTCACATGTGTTGCCTCAGATTTCGGCGAACAGAACAGAGACCAGTGATACCATCTGCCTGCCATCTACAATCAAATTATCCCGCTGAAATCTGAGGCAATACACGTGACACCCGTACGTGAACAAGGCCCGTATATGACGGGTCAAAACGTCGTACTCATCTTCGACAATTTAAGCTTCAAAGTAAGATAAATTATATTGCTTGAGGTATGACTGACTACATACATCATTGACTGGAAGATTGTTTATTGACTCAGAGATTGGATAAACCGTTGTTTTGGTGTACCTTTGAACTTGGTCTCAAAGGATATAGGTGTAATAGAAGTTGCCAAGTCAAGTGTCATTATTATTTTGGTTTCACTTAGTTATGTCATTCATGTAATGTTGTCATGTTGTGTGTGTTTATCATTGCATACAAATGATTGATCAGTGTTATTGGTGTTAGTGATGCAGAAGGACAGAAATACCAGAGCTCTTTAAGGTCACATTGCTACTCTTAAATAAGGTCACCATAGAATGATCCCAAATTATTTCCATATATATTATATATATATATATATATATATATATATATATATATATATATATATATATATACAGTGTAAGAAATTGTAGTGTAAGAAATTAGTCCCATTAATGGGGTTGCATAAATTGCAATTCAGGTTCCATTGACCATTAATTTTTTCTAATCACTTTATGGTGTTAAATATTCTGAATGGAACAAAGGGTTGGAACTGCTCTGTACGAGACTTAGTCAAGATACAAGAAGCTTTATTTAACATCAGTTTATATGTGAATTTCATAACATTAGCTTATCTGAGCTATTTTCCGACAAACAAGTGTAAAGCAACAAGACATAAAACGTAAAAAAACATACAAAGTATTTAAAGGTAAAACATTAAAACAAATAAAATACAGGTAAATGAGTAAAATAAAAGTAATACATGCATGTACAGTGTATACAATAAATACGATATACACCTGTTCATTAAATTACACCTGTAAATTAAATTAAAGACAGGATGTTAGCTGTTTACCTGCAGATAGCACAATTGCATGACGGACTGTCCCAGTTCCAGATCAGTCTGTGGAACACGCCATAGTTTACAGTTTGTTTTGCAGTTCATTTGGCAGGCTGTTCCAGATCCGGGGCCCATCATGCACGAATTATTAAGTCCATATTTGGATATGTTTTAATCATTTCTTTATAGTACGAATCACTAGGCAATAATTTTTACTTTCAGACCCTGGAGTGGTGTCAAGAGCTGGGGGTGACAGAGGTGACAGTGTATGCCTTCAGCATCGAGAACTTCAACAGGTCACAGGAGGAAGTGGACGGCTTGATGGAATTAGCAAGACAGAAATTTACACATTTCATGCAGGAAAGGTAAGTTTTCTGTTGATTCTATTGCTATGGCTGTCACTGTATGACTGACTGAACGTTTTATTCACCATCAACAACAACAAACATACATGCACAGTACATGCACAGTATAGTGTAATATCATCACTGTTAAGACACAGTAGGATAGTGATAAGGTGCTGTAATATTTAATATTTCGTGTGATACAAAGTTTTATATTTAGAATGTAAAAGTGTCTGTTGCATGTTTTCACCAAATACAGTCGTAATCATGACATTTTGGTAGACGTTATGATTATTGTTTAACCAGTTATGACTACAGTGTAGCTAAGTATCGATCTGTTTATCTATGTAATATTATATGTTATCGTTGTCAACCATTGCAATAGAACTGGAGGATTAGCCAGTGTAGTATTTTGTAACTACATATGATAGAGAGCTGTGTCTTTTGTTGCTGCCTGGGATGGCTGATCTTCAGTAACTTGCTGGTTTAATTTGTTAATGTAAATGTGTGGAATTAGTCATTATTTCACTTTGTTACCACATGAATAATTTAAATTATATAAAACTATTTGGTGTGTATTTCTTTATTTCTTGAATTTAGCTTAGATGTGGAAGATAGGGTGAATTTTTAGGTAAACTACCACCCCAGTTCACCAGTGACCTTTATGTGAGCTATTTATTCTTGTTTAAATGACATTAAAAAAATTGACTACTTTACGAACAACTTCTAAATCTAATGATGACTTCGGTTTTTTTACCAGTTTACTGAGTTTGTAAGTTTTTTACTGGCAGAGACATGATCGAGAAGAATGGCCTGTGTATACGCGTCATTGGCAATGTGTCCCTCCTGCCAAAAGATCTCCAGGATGTCATCTCTCAAGTTGTATACATGACAAAGCACCATAACAGGTACGTGATTTTAAAATAATTCCTTCAACGCATTTTGCTGCCAGTTGTGCATTTAGCCAGAAAGTACACGCACTTGGCAGTATGTGAAAGTGTGTGTGTGGCTGTGTATGTGTGTGCGCATATGTGATGTGTGTATGTGCTTGCGTATGTTTGATTGGTATCATAGCCTCTGCAAGTTTTTGTGCAGTTTTGTTGTTGCAGCTTTCAGTGTGTTCATACTAAAAAAGGCAAGTTCTTATATAGCGCAGTATCCAGTCTCCAGGACCGTTCAAAGTGCTTCACAGTTTACTTCCCTGACAGACCTGTTCACTCAGACACCATCTCGGCTTCTCTGGGAAGCACCCAGCCATATGCTACAATTAATGCGCGAAGGCTGCTCTTACACATAACCACCACTGTCTATAGTCAGATACTCATGTAAACAGTTGAGTGAACTGGAGCAATGTAGAGTGAAAAAACATACCCAAGGTTTAGGTTTAACACCACAGCACATGATTCGAACCCGGGTTCTCGTAGTCTAGAGTCCGAAGCTCTACCCCTGAGCCATTGCGCTCTACATGTTCTGTCACAGGCTTTGGTCAAGTAGCTATCTGTCAAAATGCTTACCAACTGTCTGTGTATCTCTGAAGGTAGTAGGTCATCTTCTTAGCAAGTTATGCCTCACTCAACCAGACAGGCTCAGTAGCAGGGACATTTACTCATCTAAGGCCATATATGATAATCATGTACTAAATGAATAATATTGGTTTTGACTTAACATTAAATGTTGTTTGTTGGTGGAAACACTTAAGATGTAGATGATTAGTTGTAGTTTGTGGGATTAAAAATAGTGCAGTTTGTTAAAAAGTTATTCTTAGCAAAAATTAATTATCATGAATATTTGTTTTGCATTTTAAGACATTTCTGAATTGCTGTTTTGCACATCAGAATATTCCTGAATGTGGATTTTGGACTGTATGGTATTTCTGAAGATTTGTTTATATTACAGGACATTCGAGAATGTGTGTTTGCGTTGTAGGACGTTCCTGAATGTGTGTTTTGCCTACACATCGCGAGACGAGATCTGTTGTGCCATGAGAGAGCTGGCTCAGGGGGTACAGATGGGGCACATCAGAGAGAGGTGAGTTCACAGGTCACCAGTGATGGCGGTCTCTATCAACCCTTGTGGGATTCAGATGGGGTAGATTATAGGGTGGGAGGGAGGGAGATGGATAGACTGAGGGGAGAGTTCAGAGGTTATTGCTGATGTCTGTCGGTAATGATATTAAAAAATAAATGCAATATTTCACCATCCGTATCTTACTTCTAAATGTTGATGTATGCTGCATGAAGGCAGGACAAAACCCCCTCCGGACAAAACCCCCTTGGACAAAACCCCCTCGGACAAAACCCCCTTGGACAAAACCCCCTCCATATATAACTCCATCAGGACATAAGCTCCTTCCGGACATAAACCCCTCGGACAAAACCCCTTCATCATAGATACTAGCCTCAAGAATTATCAAAATAAGTAAACCTAGCTTGGCTTGTGTGTTTGTGCATACTATATAATATAAATGTATATATATATATATATATATATATATATATATATATATATATAGATATATATATAATTTGGTATGTAAAAAATGTAAATACATACCAAATATTTTATAATTTCTGGCATAATAAAGGTGCTATTCAAGTAAGTTACCCTCTAGTTTGAGTGAGTTTGTCTGCCTGGCAGTCTGCAGCTCAGGGCAACTTGGTAACCACTGTTACTATAACCAAGTTACCCTCCTAACTCCATTAAGTTTGTGAATGTGGCTTCAGAAAGTTGTGGAAACAAGTTACCCTCTAGTCAGCCATACCATTCGGTGGAAATGAACACCGATGGAAATAAATGCAACCAGAAGGTTGATGTTTGCAATAGAAATAAAAATACAGTACTTATTCAGTCTAGTATCACTGATGAGGGGGTTTTGTCCGAGGGGGTTATGTCCGGAAATGGCCTATGTCTAGAGGGAATTATGTATGGAGGGGGTTTGTCCGGAGGGGGTTTTGTCTGCACACCATGCTGCATACATGCATCCATTAAAACATCCAACAATGGTCAGCCCTCAGTTGTTATTGTTGTTGTGTGGCTGTGATGTCACTGGGTAGTTTTAAAGAGACAGTGCCAGCTCCTCTGCTCTTTGGCTGAGCAGTAATTTGTAACAGGCAATCTGCTGTCTAGAACGTGGGAAAGTTAAACATCAAAGGTATTGTGGTTAACTCTGCTTGCCTCTGCACTGAACTAGTAATTTTATTTTGGAACTGAATCAACTGAGTGTGTTTTAACCATTTGAATGTGTTGCAGGCGGAATCTTTCAAATTGCGAATATTGTTCCAAACTTAGTAAATTAACTAAACACAAATAGGCAGGCAGTAAACTTTCAACGTGCATGTTGTAGTCATAGGAACTTAAAATTAATGAAAATAATAAAACCTTGGAGCTGGCACCGTCGCTTCAAGTAAACAAAATTTAATGTGTTGTTGTCTGGTAGTGACATAGTGAAGTATTATTAAAACAGTGTATTTACACCAACAAATGTGTTGTTGCTACTGTTGTTGGGTGGTAGTGACACCAGTGAGCAGTCATTGAGTCTGTGTCTTTACACCAACAAATGTGTCGTTGTTGCTATCTTTGTTGTTGTTGCCGTGTTGCAGTGACATCAGTGAGAAGTTGTTGTCTCAGTGTCTCTACACCAACAAGTCCCCAGACCCAGACCTTATCCTGAGAACATCGGGCGAGGTCCGGCTCAGTGACTTCCTCTTATGGCAGGTCTGTCTTAAGAATTCTGCCTCGAACAACCATTCTTGTGCACCAGGGGTCACTGTGGTAGATTTCACCAGTACCAGCCTTTACTCAACCCCTGGCACATCCTGCTGAAAACCTCTTCTTCTAATGTCAGCCAATGAAATTGCCCACAAAGAATGTGGTTGGCCTCCTGGGCCCGGTTTCATAAAGCCATGTAACTTTACGCACAATTATCATGAATTATGCGGTCTATTGGTTGCAGCTAACAGCGAATAGTCAATGCAGCTTACAGCCGGTTTCATGAGACCAATTTAGCATTCGCGCCACTAAATCGACTTAGAATTGACCTAGGAATCCCTGTATTTGTGCTGTGTCTGAACAATCTTTTTCTTTCTAGCTGCCGCCTTTGTTGTTCGCATAGCAAATGGGAAGCTACGATGAATGTAAAGGATATCTAGTGTAAACATTAAAAATAATGTTATTGGGAGTGCGCGTGTCGGGAGCATACCATACATATTTCAACTTCGGGAATATACCGTAAATATTTCAACTAGCGTAAAGTTACGCCTACTAAATACATGGTGCAGCTAAGTGCAGCTATGGAGCAGACTCATGAAATGCAACTAGCGTAACTTTACGGCTTTCAACAGGTTATCGCCCGCTACAACGTCTTAAGTACGCTACATGAAACTGGGCCCTGTTGTTTCAGTCACACACTGTTCATGTTACATGCGATGTTTAGGACGTGAATGGGTCATTATATTGGGATTCCCACCAGTCGTGTATACGTTTACAAATTGGGGCTTGTATTTGCGCTGTTCCCACAGCTGATGCAGTAGTGACTGGCGAAGTCAACTGCTCTAATTGTATACCCGGGTGGGTCACTCGCGAGGTTTTCAGACACGATCAGCCAGGGGTGCAGTAACACAGCGCAATGACTCCTAGTTTGCAAAGATGACAACCACTGTATCTCAACTACATTGTATGTGTGACTGTGTGTATATGCAATTTTATGCATATATATGTATATATATATATGTATGTGTATATATATATATATATATTTATGATTATAATATATATATGTGTGTGTATATAAAATGAAAATGTTATATTTAAAAAGAAAAGTGAATGAATTTTTCAATTGTAGAATTATAACTAAGTAATGTAAGTAAATACCGGGCAGATGGTAATAATAATAAAATAATAATAGTAAAATACTTATATAGCGCCCAACCAATAAAAATTGCCCTCAGGTGCTTCACAAACTTATATCTAAAATATAAAATAAAGTAAAATAAACCTAAAATACACTCACTAAAACATAAGAAATATAGACAATTATGAACACAAATTCTAAGATATACTTTACATATAGTAATATGAGTAAGTTGACTAACCTAAAAATAGTAAAACAAAATCAATTGATAAAAAGATAACATTGTCTCCTTCCAGAGTACGTTCAGCGTGTTGTCTTTCATCAAAGTCTTGTGGCCTGAGTTCACTGATTGGGATTTGAGAGCAGCCGTCATATACTACCAGAAGAACTACGACGCCATACAGGTGAGAACTATTACTACATGAAGTGTTGATTGTATTCTTTCTCCATTAACAAAGATAGCTGGCTAGGAGTTGAGGATACGAAGATATTACTGAAAGAACAGCAGACTGAATACTAGAAACTGGTTGTTATCACTGATGACATCATTGAACAAGATATTTACTTCCTGGTTGTTTTGTGTGATCAGCAATGTTCTGTTGCCTGACAATCTGTATAAATTGTGGTTAGAAGTACATGGTGATTGGCAACATATTGTGTGTTGGATACAAGAAGACGAAGCCTTATTAGAAGCATAGCTTTATGCAGAGACCCGTCCACCCGTCATTTAGACGGGTAAAAACGAATATGGACAGGTAGTAATATGGGTGGATGGGTGGTGGACTGGTAAAAAAATGAAGGAGCAAACAAAGTCTTCCAATACCATAGATATTGTTAGTTATGTCTTGAAAGTGAGCGTAAATGGTGTCACATGTGTTTGTAGTCCTTTTCAGGTCAAAAAAGTACATTTAAACTTCGTGAACCGGCTTAACAGGTAACTCCACATGTCCACCAAAACATGTGTGACTGGCAATAATTTGATCCTGCATAAAGCCCTGATTAGAAGGCACAATTAATTTGAATATATTTTCACGTCTGAAATATTTTACGCATACCGTACACTTAACCAAAATGCGTTATTGGTGTAATGAAATTACGCTGTTTGATTACAGGCGGCTCGGAGAACCAAAGATTTGGAGTTGGAGGAGGTGCAGAGACAGTCGGATTACGAATGTGTCCAGAAGGAAATGGCCCAAGACACTGCCACGGGTCGACATACACAGTCGACATGTCTACAGGAGAGACTGCGACAGTACGAACTCGACAGACAGGAGCGAACTAGGAACTTTATTTCCATCATTGACACGAAGCGAGCGAAATTCTTTGACGACATCTATCAGAATCTGCCTGTCTCCCTATGTACACAGTCGACTAAGAAGGATCTTCAGAGTCTGTGACTGCATTTGAAAGACACAACGTGAATGTGATAGAATTGTTATAAACGTGTATAAATGTTAAGCATGCATGAGTGTGATGTGAGGGAAAATGAAGTGGCTGTCGCCTGACTAATAATTCTTCTTTAAGGCATCATAAGTCATACAGAATTATGTAGACAGTGGAGACACATTTTTGTTTTATTAAATTATTTTATCAATGCTTTGCCAGGTAAAATTACTTACATTTGCAGTTTTTTATTCATCCGATTATGAAAATGTTTAGCTGGAAATTATGACTTCAGGATGCTTTCACAATCCCTGTTAATCTCAGACATCAGTTTGATCATTTAGGTCATCAGTTTCTAAATTCGTTCTTGCTCAACACATATTCAGACTCCAGAACGAAACTTCAGAGTTTGACTTATTTGTCCTTGGCTGATGTAATTAATACAGCTACAAACAGTTACAGGGCATTTTACTTATTCATTTCTGCCATGACTGTTTTGATGGAAATATTTGTTAACATTGTTCTGTTGTATGATATTAATATACCTTGTGAGTACCACTGATAAGTGTATTTATTGTTTGTTGCGCTTATGATAACAAAAGTGATGTTATTTTACTGTTCTTTTCAGTGGGGTACATAGTAACTGTTATAAAAAGGCAGCCGATAAATAGATAGGTCTTGTTGAATAGTTATCTACGTTGGATCCACTGTAAATAAGAACATCGACTTAAAAGGAAATTTTTTCTATCAAAGTTGCAGTATGTAATAATTTTATACTCGTCAGTATAAAGAACAGATAGTGAATGGTGCGTTCAAGTTCTAACGAATTCGGTATAGTCCCAATCTACTCTAATTCCTGTCATTTGATGCTACCTGGTAATCATACTGTTTTCAAGTGCTAGATTTTAAAAACATTAATGCATTTATAGATGCAGGTTGCATGTTAGATATGTATAAAACTGATTGTGTTCTGTGATATGAATATTATAGGCATGAGTGATGTCACATTCCAGGAGTCTGTTTTCAGGGTCTCAAACCTGCTCTCTGTATGTCCTTCCAGTTCCATTGTTTTCTCTGGCCACTTCCCAGATATAATGATGAAGTTGTTGCAATAAAACATTATATTATCATAATATTATTATCGTTTTTCCTTTACCGATCCATCTCTGCGACCAGGTTAGTGACAGGACCAGGCAAGGAGCCATTGTGTTTCTAGTAAACAATGTCTCAGTTCATTACGGGATTTACGCATTGACAAATTTGCTCAGTGTTTGGAAAGAGATGATTGTCGTAGTTAAGACGGCGTGGATGTTACGTTTGTGAAGGAGTTCTGTGTGAAGCTTTGAAGCACTCATCTCGTGGCATAACCAGACTACTGCCCAGAGCGAGGCAATGACGGCTGAATGGAATAAACGTCTGCGTCTCATAAAAACGCCTAAGCATCCGGGCTTTTCAGCATGCTGACAAACTTGCAAGTTACACAGATAAATGTATGGATATTCAAACAGACAGACAGATATATATATTATTACTATAATTTCCGGAGCGCCGTACCTCCGGGACCATATGTAGGAATTATTGAAGTTAAAAGACGTATCATGATAAATTTGATATAATTATTAAAATATGAAATTATATGTATAATATATAAATTATACATATATATATAATTTGTGATTTTAATGATTGATATACATACATAGATAGATAAAGAGGTAGCACTTGCAGAGCAGAACAACTAGAAATGAACGCACAAACTATGTCTGGAGAATAAATAGTCATTAGAGGCCTATGCTCTGTCTGGGAGTAAATTAATATTTTGGAATTATATTGAGGCCTTTTCTAATCAGGCTAAGTGGAGCCGAGCCATGCGGCCATCAGACAAGGATATCGACGTGGGTGTGGCAAGCCGGTCTGGCTCTTGAACCCGATGTCTGCGTCCAGAGGCGTCGATCCGATTTTAAAAGTGGGGGGGACGGGGGACCAATTTATATAGACATATATTTATGCATAATATATATATGTATATATATATGTCATATAATATATATTATACTATGCCATATATATACATATATATATATATGTATGTATATATGCCATATAATATATATTATACTATGTCATATATATATATGTATAAATTGTATATATGTATATATATATATGTATATATATATATATATGACCTGAAATACACCTAAGTATTTTTTTTCAATATAAAACAATTCATTGTTGCTCAGGTGCTAATTCAAAACTAAAAAAGCTATGTTATGCTATTTATAATAGTTATGTTGGCAACATATATTTGAAGAGGGGCCATGGCCCACCCCAATCACTGAACATTTGGGGGTAGACTTTGAACCCAACACTGCTTGCTTGATTCATAGAGTGACAAGATGCAGAGCTTACAGGGGTGCCTGTGTAGGATTTCCCAATCCCACCTTTTGGCAAAGAAATTTGTCATCACTAAAATGAGATCAAATTACACAAAGTGCATAAATCCTCGGGTTCCGCCGTAGGCGATATATATATATGCACCAGGGCGACCAGGCTGCAATCCAAGGGGTGACAGGGCAAACAAAAATGTATAATCTATTATGTGCTTGATGGCTATATATAAATACAATGGTGCAAAAAGACATAGCCCGGCATGATGAATATTTACTGGACTTAGATCAAGTTGCGGGCTGCGGTCAACCACGCAATTTATCTAGTGATTTTCCACTAGGTAGTCGGAAGTTTAGTTATTATTAAGTTTACTACCAGACCGATGTAGGGTTTTTAAGAGAGGGGAGTGATCAGTCTCGTTATATAGGCCTATAAATTAGTTTTATGAACTGAAATAATAATAATAATAAGAATTTTTATTTATAAAACGCCGTATATCCAGAAAAACGTTTCTGCTCAGAGGCGCGTACATGTATACAACATTTGTAACATATAAAGACAGTTCCTATGCTGACCCCCTCAGGCCGTGGGGTGGTCAGCGTACCCCTCGTCCCCCCACTGATCGACGCTCATGCTGTGCCTGTGTAGAACTTCCCAATCCAACATTTTGGCAAAGAAATTTGTCATCACGCAAATGGGAATATTATGTTACACAAAGTGTAGGAATCCGCCGCTTCTGCCGTTGGCGATAATTTAAGCATCAAGCAGGCGAGGGGTGAAAGTGCAACACAAATTTCATAATTTAACATGTGCTTGATGGCTAAAGCCTATTAATAATATCAACACAAGGTTGAAAATTGATAGAACCCGGCAGCGCCTGAAATTTTTCCGGTAGTTATAAACTTTCCGATTGGCCTTTCTGCGCGACAAATTTAAAATCATCAATGTGCAGCGAAATAACAAAGCCTTTTTGGTATAAATGCCACGGGCTGTTCGATAACTCTCCTGTGATGACTACTGTGAAGAGTTGTCTAAAATTTCATTCAATACATTAAAATATTACGTTTGTTTAAATAACTATCACGGATTATGGCGCACTTACAGCAAAACATGCCTCAAAACTTGTTTGCCTCGTGTTAATTTGCGATAAATAACTTTGCTGAACTTCATATCGCGAGTTTATTGTCTAGCTATTCCTATGTAGCGGCTTTTAAGAGAGAGGAGTGTTGAGTCAGGCTATATGCCTCGCAATTTTTCTGAACTGAAAAGTGGGGGACAATTCCTATGCTGTCCCCCCACCCTGAAAAGTGGGGGGACGCGTCCTCCCGTCCCCCACCGATAGACGCCCGTGTCTGCGTCGTCTTGGGCGTGTTTGTTGTCTGAACCTGCCGACATCGATCAGTCGACACAACGAACCGTGACTTCTCATCACGAGATGCGAAAGAAATTGTGATGGACACAACGATATCACAAACAGATATTAACGTGAACCAGACATGCCACGCTCGAAGCCAAGACGAACGCAAAAGAAGAAGAATGCACGACGAACAAACGGAGTTCTAATAAGGTGAGTTTTATGCTACGATATTGGCCTATTCAATTTGTAGCACTGCATCAGTTAATGACTTAGTCGATCTGTCGCATGTTTAGGTCGTAATAGACGCCTTGCTTTTCGATCAGCTGAGAATGTGTTCCCGTTTCAATCACCCGACCGTCCCCGATAACGAAAATGGAGTGGGCGTTGTGTATAGTGGACAGGCGGTGGGCGATCACGATGCTTGTCCGGCCTTTCTGGGCCCTGTCCAGCGCATCCTGAACTACCTGAATCATAGGTCCAAATACGTCCTGAATTACCTGCACCACAGGTACAAATACGTCCTGAACTACACGAATCACATATATTTACATCGTCAGGAATTACCTGCATTATAAGTACAAATACGTCCTCAAATACCTGATTCATAGATATGAATACATCCTGAACTACCTAGCTGCACCACAAGTGAAAAGGTAAGTTCTTATTTAACGCAATATGCAATGCTCTAAGTGCTTTACGCTTTACTCCCTGGCAGTTCTGTTCAATTGAACAACATCTCGGCTTCTCCGGGAAGGTATACGTGCACCATGAACAACATGCATAGCATATACGTTTTGAACTATATAGTGGCACTATATATATATATATATATATATATATATATATATATATATATATATATATATATATATATATATATATATATATATATACACACACACACAATATTGCATACATCTATGGAGTGATCGTAAACAGACTGTCGTTGCAATTCAATCAAACGTTTCCTAAAAAGTACTCGGTGACGAAAGTTACATTTAACGAGTAAGGGGTTCATATGTAGGCGGGTCATTTCACGGTAACTGGGCTATTTGGTGTCCCGGGTCTTTTATATAGAAATATTCGATAAAGAAATCTCGTAAAACTATATTTCTTATATGTGGCGCTTTGTACAGTATTGTTCTTCATTTCTAATATAATAATGGCATTCTAAGTCATTATTCTAATTATTTCTCGTTATATCTCCCAGTTTACGTCATCGAAAAGTGGCTGTCCCCATCACCTGGTCTTCAATTTGCACGTTATTATAAAGGTGTAATAATTACACAGTAAATTATAAATATATTCCGTAAAGTTCTCATTGCGATGTCATATTTGTCCAAAAAACAGTATTATTTATTAGATTTTTTGAGTAGTCGATGTTTTCCAACATAAAAATATATGTCCCCTGGTTCCATGTCATCTACGTCACGACAACTTTGATGCCACGCCTGTCCAGAGTCGGAAGAACTACCACATCCACGTGGAATCACAATTACGTTACCGCCATATTTGCATATTGAAAACAACACAAAAACAATTTTTCTGCGATTTACCCGAGATATTCGACATTTCAGGGCAGGAGTCAGATGAGTAGGTTTATTCCATGTCATCTACGAACGGTCCGCACCGCGTGCTATACACGTCAGACAAACCGAATTATTGATAATCTCATAATCACGTGTTAAGTGGTGTCAATCAACTCAATCAGAAATTGCATACGCCAGTTAAGCTCACGACAGACATGGTATTGGCCATGACTCGCAAGGCACGTCATCTACGTAACAGTCATCTACGTCACAGTCATCTACGTCACATATTTGTCGTGACGGAGATGACATGGAGCGTGACGTAGATGACAAACGTAGTTGTAATTAAAATGAAACGGTGACAGGATTAGCTGACATTGGATAATTATCATCTTTGAGAAATTAAGTTAATATCTGATGATATTTTCCATTTTAAGACATTGACATAACAGAAAGAATCTAAACAAGCGAACCAGGCTGGCCATTAAGAATTTCTTTAGAAAGAAAGAAAATGCTGAAGAAACCAGTAGGCATATGTACACATAAGTTGCAGATAACAAGCAACCATGTGTGCGACATCAAATTAGGTGCAGTTGAAAAAGCAACCAAATGTCTTCGCGTAGACATCAAGCGATCAAAATTCCTTCGATCACCAGGCAGCTTCATCGAATAGTCTCAACCCCACAACCCATGAACGTGGTCGAAAGAATGCTCTGCAAGACCGAGCAAAGGCGTACAAACGGATTGGCAAACTGACAGAAAGTCTAGCCGCCTGAAGTAGACCACCTAAACGCTACAAGAAGCATTATAATATATATTATAAGGGGTTGACATGGCAGCTATATGGCAACGGCATTTATCAGACAAAGAACAACAGATTCATGAATATATATCATCGCAAAACACGAACATTTCTTCAGAGGCTTCCGTTTCATAATGCCCTTACAAAGGAGCTGGGGTCGAAATATCATAATAACTGCTACTATACTAGTCAGTTCATCAAGAGACTGACTACAGGAAAGACATTCCAGAAGCATCGACTGCTGGATTATAGACGACTCGAATTCGCCTGCTAATCGGGAAAAGGGCACGAAGTAAGCGCCATTTTAAAGCATGACAGGTGAACAGCAAGTGCATAGGTTAACCGTATATTCTACTAGCGTAACAACTACAGCTACATCACACATAGCAAGCAAGATACCGTCACATAAATGAAATAAGTTGAGGAAAAAGAAACGTTTGCTCTCGGACACAATAATACTAATAATTCCGTTGCTTTATATAGCGCTTTTTAGCTAACTAAATATCAATCAAAGCGCTTCACATTGATGCGCTACACCATGATGATATCATATGCAAAATTGCATTAGGCCCCCGATGAGCACAATGACATTGGGATGGGCTACAGAAAAACACTGAAGACAACCGCAATACGTATATGTACAGTGACACAATAGCGTGGAGATGATGGAAGAGAACGAGAATTGCGTCTTTCAGACCTGTCATGTGTATCCTGGGGTGACTCCAAAGCCCGATTATTGATCTGCAGATCTTGTTGCAGTGTGGGCAGGAGGTGCCAGGTGGAAGGGAGACGTGATAATATTTGGACATCTCCCTTGTCATTTCTCTTCTGCTGTTTCTCCGCCTTGTGAAGAAGATGATATGTTTCAAAGTTGGCAGTTGCCTCGCATATGCTACGGCGGCAAAGTGAATGGTCCTCAGGTTTTTCTTCCCAAGTGCATTTGCCTTTTCTTCATGTAATGTTTAGTAATCCATTAGGACCGTTTTCTCTGGCTGTTACCACGTGTTCTGTTCTCATATCATGTGTTAGGTGTGAAAACAATACAAAAAAAAAAAAAAAAGTCTTTATGGTCTTCAGATGATATCGATATGTAACCCACCCCTCGCTCCTGTAGAGTGATAGTACAAACGGTTTATAGACCATCACCTTTGTTTCTTACATGAGGTTGTGGGTGATTCGGTTACGCAGACCATGAAGGATGTGATGATACAGGGAATTACGATGCTGAATGTCTGCTTCGATAGTGGCCTTCTGGGATTGATGACTCCCCAAGTAAGAGAAATGTTCAACAATGTCTAAGGTTGTTCCATATGTTTTAATGTCATGAGGTCCTTCATTGTTGCCAGGAGCGGGTTGGTAGATGATGTTGATTTTTCTGATGTTGATTGGAAAGTCAAGAATATACTTTGATAAGCTAGTTTGAAGTTATTATGCTGTGTGAGCAAGAACGTCACAGTCATCAGCATGCTGAAGGTCTGTAATGACAGTCGCCATCTCTTTTGTCTGGGCGTTGAGACGACTCAGGTTAAAACGTCTCCCAACGATCCGGTATATAATATGTAATATCATCTGTCAAATCAATATGAGCACGAATAAGGATTGTATGAGAAGAGACGAGGCTATTGTGTAAACCGGAATCGAACAACAATGTCATAAGCTGTGACCAGTTGGTAACTTAACAAAATGAGTCGGTCAAGACGGATTTAGTACACAAATCAGTAAAACGCATGAAGATGCGCATGTAGGAATCTTGCATGACTAAAAGAAAAACAACTTCTACACGACATTTGGAAGCTGAAACCATGCTTAACAACCAATACATTCAACACTAGCCTGAACTATGCCATTCTGCGTGGCCTTAGGGAGAATCTCCAGGAAGACAATGTGGACAATCTACCGAAGTCAAAAGCGTCTACTTCGGCGGATTGGACAAGCATGCGTTTTGCACCCAGGAATCTACGATTAGTTGCAGTATCATTTTGTTATTCCGAGTCATCAACGTAGATATGTCATCTACGTCACGGCGTGTCACCTACGTCACGACAAGTCATCTACGTCACGGCGTATATTTTATTTTATATCTCGAAACTTAACTGACTGATCTAATGAATACACACCGGTTCATACAGAAAATCGACTCGTTTTCCTTCATGAATAAACCTACCGCAACATGACGTATATATAAGTCTCAAAACAATAACTAACTACTCCTAATTTTCGCCCATGTCAGATATATGAGACGGTAGACGCTTCGAGTGGTTCAGTGGTATTTGGCTGTGTCACAAGAGCCGAATAAACACTGAGTACAACTTTTGCAAAAGTACGTAAATAAAGTAGGCCATAAATTATAAGAAAATATGTTTGGAAAAGGGGCAATAAATGGACATCAATCTGGATATATTTTCGTGACGTAGATGACATTCATTCATGACGTCATGCTAATAAAATAAAAAAGAAATAGGAAGCGATGGAAAAGTTCACTGCTATTCATTGGATTAGTCACACACTATATTAAGCTACGTAGCTAACGCCGAAAATGCGATAAATATTATGGTCGAAAATATTTTTTTACTCTGGCCGAAATATGCCTGTTACCGTGAAATGACCCAGGCACACGTTATATACCCATGATGTAAATACAATGAACCAAGTTGTATGATCCAACAAGGGATCGATGGTGGAAAACGAACCGACATTTATAATCCCACCTTATCACTCTCCATGTCCATGACCAAGTGACGTGGTCCATACAAGGGACAAAGCCTAAGAGAAAGAACCACCTTCACACACTGTCACATCAACAGACTAAGTGATATGGTCCCCAAGCATAAGAGAAGTAACTGACTCAAATAGCCCCACCTTCTCACTCTCCGTGTCGAGCGCTGACGTTGCCTCGTCCAGCAAGAGGATCTTGGGGTTGCGTACGAGGGCGCGGGCGATGGCAATCCTCTGCTTCTGCCCCCCACTCATCTGTACCCCCTTGTCACCCACGTTTGTTTCGTAGCCCTGGATACACAGGAAGAGCAAGTATTGTCGATCTTCACAATAACGACGTACTCCAACTTACACGGGTCCTGTTGATCTCGGAGATGTCTATAGTGTTGTTTCAACCCAAAATCAAATCATAAAGAGCTGCCGTTCGTTGTGTGTGTGTGTGTGTGTGTGTGTGTGTGTGTGTGTGTGTGTGTGTGTGTGTGCGTGCGTGCATGTGCGCGTGAGCGTGTGCATGTGCGTGTGGGTGCGATATGGGCTTAGCCAGAAAGTCCAAGGGGCCATGGCCCCCAATCCCTCGAAATTTGGATGGTAGGGAACTGAGGATCTATAACTGGCTGCCTGAAACATAGAGTGACACAGTACAAACGGTCTAGGTCTGCCTTTCCCAGTTCTATCTTTGGCAAAGACATTTATCAACATTCAAATAGGATTACGTTACCCACAGTTGAGGAATCCCTCACATCTGTCGTAGGCTTTTTACAAGCACCCAGACGGATGCAGCCACAGAGGTGACAATGCAACGAAAATGTCATCATGCTCAACGTGACGGCTAATGGATATTAGTATATCACAAAGACGCAAAATAATCGTCGCTCGCTTATTATAATATTTATTAAGGTCAAATTGCACATTGCTACCAAAGCAATTTATCTAGTCGATGTTCCGTTGGGTAATTGGAACTTCCTATCGTGAATTTATATTATTGTATCTTCTTCTTCGCCTTTTGCCACTAGGTGGGGTCAGTGGCCCGAATTCTTGATTTCCAGAATGTTCTGTCCTGGACATCCTCCGGGGTGATTCGCAGTTCCTGCATATGATTTCGGACGCAATCCAGCCATCTTGGTCTCCCTCTTGGTCTTTTTCCTGGCACTATCATGTCAACAACTGCTCTCATTTCGTTGTTTTCTTCCATTCTCTGCATGTGTTCATGCCAGCAGTCTCATTTCTCTTACTTTCTCTTGTATGCTACTCACTCCTAGCTCCTTTCTGATGTCCACACTCTTTACTTTGTCTCTCAGTTTTACACCTTTAATTCTTCTCAACATCCTCATCTCTGTTTTCTCGAGAATCTGTTCCTCCTTCTTTCTAACTGTCCAACATTCTGCTCCATACATATGTGTTGTGTCTGTGTTTAAAAATGCGTAATAATAAACTATAGCCATGCATGATGATGCGATGTAGACCACAGATTAGACAATTTGCAACATAATGCTAGCCGCAGCAATTCCTCTGAGGCACATTAATGGAAAAAGACTTTATGCTGCCCTCCGCAAACATTGGGGTATTCATTGCCCAAGCGTCCCAGGTTCCGACGCCTATGTTTATGCTTTATTATTTTCCTTGCTATGTATCGGATTGCCATATATAGTTTCGCAATACCCCCGTTGTCGACCTCCAGACCTTGAGAGTGGAAGAAGATGACGAAATATATCGAAAGACCTCTACACATACTTCGCAATAGTACGTCGTACGTCCCGCTAATGAGACGCTATATAACGGAAAACGTAGCCTCCAGGACGTAGTAAGCGTTAGAAACACCGCCACACGCTGATTGGCTTAAATGCCTCTGTGACGTCATGAAACGTTACGGTAACTACGTCTACGAGTTGGCGGTTCGAACTTTCACAAGAACGGCAACAATCGAGGCGAAAACATGCGTTGAGAAAGACACCAAAGCGAAGACCCGTAGCGGCCACGGACGAGACCAACTGACAAAGGGACACGTGAAGGCTGCAGGAGTGTGGAGTGCTGCCGTTGACGCAATACTCCATGGTCGGCGCAACCACACTCCAAGGTAAGATTATGATAATGGGGAACCTATATTATAAGACTATTAATCCAGGTGGCGCCGTTACGCAATTTGGGCCTCGCCGGCGTCCCATTACATCGTTTACACCGCATTCACTCATTATGTCCAGCATTTGTAGATATGTCCGATAGTTACAGCAGTTGATGAGTAAAATACCTCAACGATGTACTGAAACAACGTATCAGCAACGCCTAGCTATCTTGTAGGTTCCCCAGCAATATTCTGTAGAAGTCCTGTATCTGATTCAGTATTTCAGTCTGGTAGTTATTCACGTAGCACTAACTAAAAACACGTAGAGGAACAACATTAAGGATATTATGTGCAGGCTATGGGTTCGCGTCTCTTTACAAACACACACGCACACGCACACGCACACGCGCGTGCGCACACACGCATACACATTATACATGTCTCTTCAATATTGTGTTGTTTTTCTCTTATATATATATATATATATATATATATATATATATATAAAGTTCCTTATTTTGACGCCTTCTATAAATGATTTTGCCGAACAACCAGCTACAATAGTCAGTCAACTTGGTTGTCATGTCGATGTATTAATTTTGAACGAGTTGGGTTTGACTTATGCACGCACGCACGCACGCATGCACGCACGCCCACACGCCCACACACACACACACACACACACACACACACACACACACACACACACACACACACACACACACACACACCTGCGGCAGTGACGCGACGAAATCGTGGATATTGGCGCTCCTGGCCGCCACAATCACCTCCTCGATCGGCACCTGTCGCCGGTTGTCTCCGTACGCGATGTTCTCGGCGATACTGCAGTTGAACAAGACTGGCTCCTGAGACACTAGGCCGATCTGAGAGCGCAGCCACGCCAGGTTGTAGTCAGTGAGCGGCCGACCGTCAAGGCGCTGAACACGACATTGAGGGTCGTTAGTGCCCTTACAAAAAAGAGCCACTGGTATATCATTGAATACCATTCAGCATCAATGATATTTCAGCAGGACTCAGTGGTACTCTCAACGGTAATTTAAGATACCGCTCAATACCACTGAACGGTACACAGAATCCAAAATATCATTCAAAAAACATTCAGATACCATTCAAATACCGTTGGCCATTATACCCCCTAGGACCATTCAATGGTATTTGAATGGTATTTTTTTTGTAAGGGAATTCATGCCAACCGAGTCGACTCCACTACGTCATTCTGTTCCTAAAATGGCGTGGTCCATAGAATTTCGATGGCTATGGATTCTACAATTTTGTTATATTAAAAATATGATTGTTGCAGACTTGCCACATTTTTGGGATGATAATCCGTATTTATGACCTAAAATTTTGTAAGAATCCGTATCAATCCGTATCATTAATCAGATCTTCCAGTTAACTGGCCTAAATTATTAGGGCCTTTCAAAACGGTTTTTCCACGGTTTTTTCGATTATTGGGGACAGGTAACTGGAAGATTACCGAAGTTTTATTTCACTTCAGCACGTTTAAACTGCGTACCGCAAAACAAACAGTGTCATCATATTATGACAATTTATTTCAGCAGTTCTCGCGTATATCGAAGTTTCACTGGCAAGCGTCAACATTTTGAAATCAGAAATGCAGGTGATTTCATTGAACTCGGCGTTAAGCTCCATTTCCTGTATTGCTTTTCATAACCGTCACGCGCTTGCCACGCGCCCCGTTCCCACCCGTTGGGCCACCTGCCGCAGTTTTCAGAACAAACCTTTACCATCACGCCATCTTTTAAACGTACGCGCTACAATAAACTAATCGGTGGTTTAGTTCGTTCGTTTCAATTTACTTAGTCACTAACAGTAAACAGTTATTCCATTATGCAGTATAGTTTTGTGATGCATACAAGGCATAATGTGGTCAAAAATAATTTCTCCATAAATTTTGTTAAAATCCGTATCAAAACGGAGTATGGCCGTATCACTTAAAAACCCGCCAAAATCCGTATCGGATACGGGTAATCCGTATCATGTGGCATATCTGTTGTTGTTGGAAGTTGTTACTTTTTTATTAACTCTGTTAGGCCCGTATCACTAAAGCATTGACTTTTTGTTCCCCTTTAAGATGGTGTCTTCCCGTTATAGCTACTTCCCGTTATAGCTACTTTTATTCCCGTTATGGCTACTCGTTAAGTTTGACAGTTGAACTAGTCCCGTTATAGCTACTTTTCTATTTCTCCATTTTACAATGTAACAAGATAAGGGAGCATTAACTATTTTTCACCTCCATCCAACTGATGTCCACGAGGGGTGGACATCAGCTTTTACGTGTGTCCCACTGAGGAATTTCAACAAAGTCAAGTGATAATTTTTAATGAGTACTTTGTGGAAACATGGGTTGGTGATGATTCAAAAATCACCATGGACATGTTGATCGAATGTCTACACAGAAACTGACAAATGAACAAACAACCATGTTGAAGGACGGAATTCCAAGTTTGCAAAAGTGGTGGGGAAACAACATCCCAACATCGTCCAATTCATGGTTGCTAAACATGATGCTGCCATCCCACCACCATAATTATAACAAGAATAATTGATGACATGCATTACTTTTTGATACATGCAATTCTGTACCCTGTACAATTAACGTAGTTGTCTTTTGAAAAAAAAATATTTGCCCAAGTGTTTTATGGTATATTTTCCATTCCAAATAATTGACAGTTACATTTATATACCATTCGTATTACTTTTATAATGTGTCCTTCATTAATACATTTCATGTACAAATCTTACAATAATCTGAAACAGTTAATGCCCCCTCTTGCTGTCCCCTCCTGAATTGTGTAATTAAATAAGTAGCTATAACGGGACTAGTTTGTCTGTCAAACTTAACGAGTAGCTATAACGGGAAAAACAGTAGCTATAACGGGAAGTAGCTATTGCGGGAAGTAGCTATAACGGGAAGTAGCTATAACGGACCTAGACCTTTAAGGTCACCTATTACTGGGTTATTGTCTGATAAACCGTCTGAAACTGTGGGTGTCTGAATGGTTTTACAAGACGAGCAAATGCATGCGCACACGACGCGCACACACACGTACACACACACGTACACACACACGTACACACACACACGTACACACACACACACACGTACACACGTATACACACACACGTACACACACACACGTACACACACACACGTACACACGTACACACGTACACACACACACACACACACACACACACACACACACACACACACACACACACACACACACACAACGTACCTGTTTTATATAACAGTCCGTTCGACCACGTTATACTGGTACTCACTACATATGCAACAAGACTCAACTTTATGAAACAATGATGCATCACATATTGTGCCATCTTTTATTAACATTTATTAAGCGCCTATTTGATGCTAAGTCACCCTATTGAGTGAAACACAGGTCGAATTGCATACAATCAGTGTGATCCATTCAGTAGCAGTCAACTTGGACAGTAACGACTTTTTCAGACCTAATCTACCTTTTCTTCTGTATCTTCACTAACGTTACGTGACACTATAGGCGGTCTCTAGTTCCGCCCGATCTAACAGTGAAACAGAATAATTCCGTCAATCCCTTTGACGTCGGATGTCACCTGCTGGTGTGAGCCAATGTACCCACACACGCCCTGTCTAGTCCACATTCCAATCCTCCAGTTTCTCCGTGCCTTCGCCTTCGTAGCCTCGGTTACCCAGGCTCCGTGAGGTGGCAGCACTTTTATGCCTCTTACCTCGGCCTGGGGAAAGAGCCGTTCTGCATTTTCGACCCGCCAGGGAGGCCTTACCCCAGATTAGGGTAGATACGCTGATTGGCTCTCAGCCCAACTATGAAATAAAATAAACATAACGATACACTTTTACAAGATAATGATATCCTATGAAAAGTATTCAAAATGGAACTTATATTAACACTTAAATAAATAGAAATACAATTCAAATTCACGTCACGATTAACCAGTGTTGTGGCAGCATTGTAACTATAGATCACGCGGGTAAATATTCAAAAGCCGACTAAGTAACCAGACTGTCTTCTTGCGTAATTCCGCAGCCGACCGACAGACGGTTAAGCGAGACTATCGCCCTCGCTGCCAATAGCCCACAACGGTTGCGTGAGCATCTGACACATTTGCACTTCTCGGCACACGCCGCGAAAGCCGGGGTCAAACTGGCTGATGACGGCCATGGCCACGCCATACTTGTTGACACCCATCAGTCTGATCAGAACCGACTCGCAACTGAAACAACGCATAAACCATTTAGACTATACCTGTTATGTCTGCCTCTGTTGATTCTTCGGCAATAAATATCATATTACACATAATCATTTAATACATAAATATACACACAATATTGATACCGTTTATTGTATTCTACAGTTCTCCCGCTCTAGTTGATCTTACATCCGGGGCCTTCTTCTATATCCGCTTCTGTCTGTATTACTGAACGCTACATCTGCATACGTATCAGACACTGTCTGCATTACTCGACACTACAACACCCAATCACAATCGTACGCGGTCCCTGAATTGGTTCGTTTCAAGCATGAACTCTGCCAACGTCAGTTGGCGGAGGTGTTCTTACAAAACACAGCCTATGACTGTGTTGTATTTTAAAGGATGTAACAGATATTACTCCATTTAATTTCGTGCGCTTTAATGAGCATGCCGATTCCTGGTGATATAGACGTTTAAAGACTATACATCGACGTCCAAAGACAAGAAGAACAAAAATACTGGTGAATCCGTAAAGTGTGTGACGCATACATGATTACAAGTCTATACACACTCTACATAAGTTATCCAAATTTGAGATATATCTCGTATAGGCACATGCTACAAGGAATCCATGAGTGGATATACTACCTTGTGTTATTGCGCTTGTCACAGGGCGTCAGCGCACGAATACTGCGCCGCGTTAATTAATGGTTAATTGTTGATGTCTGCAACTCACGGTAGCCCGTAGGTTCCACAGGTGGCCCCGACTTTGCCTTTGTACATTCAGGGCAGCAGGCGCAACGTCGGTAGACAGGTTCGCAGTCATCTGGCAGCGTCGGACATTCCAAATCCAGGGGACAAGGAATGCAAGCGGAACTGGCCACGTCACACACCTACACACATGATGATTAATAAACAAAATCCCGTTACAGACGCGAGGGCTGATACATAGAAGGTAGTATGGGGGCACACCAAATTATAAATGCACCCCCTCAAGCGAAAAATAACTGTTGTTGACTTCGCTATCGCGTTTGCTATTGCTAATACATTAAAAACAAATCGCAGTAGCAGCATCGTCATAATTCACATTTCAGATTCTTCCACAGGAACACATAACACGCGCATATTATAAAATGTCTAGACAAAAAGACAAACTCCAAAGGTGTAGGGGAGACCTGTGCTTCCCAGATTTCTCCCAAATCTGCATATGAAACTCACTGTTTTATAAAAAAACTGGCAAACAATGAGATAATGCATGGCTATGTACCGAAAACGTATAAAAGCAGCAGGATTTCCGAGCAGCTAAATATGTTTTGTTGGATCTGAGCTTTGAAAAAAACATGCTCATGTTGTATCAAGTCAAAGTAAGTTTATATTAACCAACTACGATAACAATCACTAATGGCCTCTAATCAAACCGAACACAAATATTCAGAAGGTCCAAGAAAGAAGGTCGATCTTTGCCGGGCACTGCTTCAGACAGGGGCGTCGATCCGGTTTTAAAAGTGGGGGGGGGGACGGGGGACCAATTTATATACACATATATGTATGCATAATATATATATATATATATATATATATATATATATATATATATATATATATATATATATATATATATATATATATATATATATGTATATATACGATCTGAAATACACGTAACTATTTTTTGGTAAATATAAAACATAATTCATTGTTTGTCTGGTGCTAATTCTAAATAAACTAAACAAGTCTTTATGTTATGCTATTTATAATAGTTATGTTGGCAACATATATTTGAAGAGGGGCCATGGCCCACCGCAATCACTGAACATTTGGGGGGTAGACTTTGGATCCAACACTGCTTGTCTGATTCACAGAGTGACAAGATGCAGAGCTTACAGGGGTGCCTGTATAGGACTTCCCAATCCCACCTTTTTGGCAAAGAAATTTGTCATCACTAAAATAAGATCAAATTTCACAAAGTGTATAAATCCGCTGGTTACGCCGTAGGCGATATCAATATCGATCAGGGCGACCAGGCTGCAATCCGAGGGGTGACAGGGCCAGCAAAAATTAGTAATCTTTAATGTGCTTGATGGCTAATGCCTATTAATATGTCAACACAAGGGTGCAAAATGACAGAGCCCGGCGTGATGACAATTTACTGGACTAAGATCAAGTTGCGGGCCAACCAAGCAATTTATCTAGTGATTTTCCACTAGGTAATGGGAAGTTTATATCTTATTATTAATTTTACTACTAGATCGATGTAGAGTTTTTAAGAGAGGGGAGTGATCAGTCTCGCTATATATTTCTATATATTCGTTTTATGAACTGAAAAGGTATGAGGACATTTTCTATGCTGACCCCCTCAAGCCGTGGGGTGGTCAGCGTCCCCCTCGTCCCTCACAGCTCGACGCCCATGCTGTGCCTGTGTTGAACTTCCCAATCCAACATTTTGGCAAAGAAATTTGTCGTCACTCAAATGGGAATAAGTTACACAAAGTGCAAGAATCCGCCGCTTCTGCCATAGGCGATAAGCATCAAGCAGGCGGGGGTGGGAGTGCAACACAAATTTCATAATTTAAAATGTATTTGATGGCTAGAGCCTATTAGTAATATAAACACAAGGTTGATAGAGCCCGGCAGCGGCTTACATTTTTCCGGTAGTTATAAACTTTCCGATTGGCCTTTCTGCGTATGCGCGACAAATTAAAAATCATCAGTGTGCAGCTAAATAACAAAGCATTTTTGGTATAAATGCCACGAGCTGTTTGATAACTCTCCTGTGATGACTACTGTGAAGAGTTATCTAATATTTCGTTCAATACATTAAAATATTACGCTTGTTTAAATAACTATCACGGATTATGGCGCACTAACAGCAAAACATGCCTCAAAATAAAATGTTTGCCTCATGTTAATTTGCGATAAATAACTTTGCTGAACTTCATATCGCGAGTTTATTGTCTAGCTAGTCCTATGTAGTAGCTTTTAAGAGAGAGGAGTGTTGAGTCAGGCTATATGCCTCGCAATGTTTCTGAACTGAAAAGTGGGGGGGGGGGGGACAATTCCTATGCTGTCCCCCCACCCTGAAAAGTGGGGGTGACGCGTCCCCCCCGTCCCCCACCGATCGACGTCCGTGGCTTCAGATATAATTAAATGGATCCCAAGACACGTGGAGGAACAGGTGAGAGCAGCCTACACATGAATTGACTTGCTGGAGGAAGATGGGCAGTTTAAACCATGGGAACTAAGAACGGCCAACGGAGAATAAAACAACGGCGACAACCATCAGCTCCACCCCAGTGGGGTGAGTGGGCGACACGAGGGGAGTCAGCCACCCCCAGTGGGGGTGAGTGTGCGACACGAGGGGAGTCAGCCACCCCCAGTGGGGGTGAGTGGGCGACACGAGGGGAGTCAGCCACGTGTTATTCGCTGTGAGACATTTAAAGTTTCTTCCAACTCTCCAACAATCCTCTCAGGTGTCCGACCGACACACTACGTGTGACTGTTGCAATGGAATGGAAATTGGCAAAAAGCTAAATTCTACACAATTGGTGATATGTGCAGAATTGAAACAGGTTAGTAAGTGTATATATGATAAAACATTCTTAGAACACACAACGGAAACGTCGTCTATTTTTATGCTAAAAAACGTACTAATAGTATAAATAAAACATCCTTACTCTTTAAGACAGTAGAATATATAGTCGTAGGTACTCGTTGACAACCGACAGGCACTATACTGTATGTTGATACTTGACAGAATAGGAAGTTATCATGCAATTCAAATATTCTTCGAACTTTTTCACTATTTTTGTCGATGAATGGCTAATAAGGGTAGTTATTTTACAGTATCATAAACACGCATTCGATTGCTCGACACTTAAATATGTGGATTGCTAGCATAATCAAACGTTACTTACTGGACAACTTTGCGACAACTGCCGTGCTGACAGGAATAGTACGTACCTGCAGAAGAAGAAGAGCAACTACGACGCTTATCGCCGCGACCATGTGTGGAGTGTTGTAAGACATGTCTGTCACCGAACAGTTGACACGGCTAGGAACGTCGACGAACTGTCACCAGGGTCTCGAGCCAGTAGTGTCTTGTTGAGTTCTCGTTTGGCACGGTATAAATACAGTTTTCATTGCCCAACGATGATCGGTTCTCGTTAGTTTGTGCTCGAGTAGTGAATGTATGGCTACATTCTGCAAAGCTGTGTTGTTCTTGACGTCGAGTCTAATTACCCGGCGTGGCTGCGTCCATATTATTAACGAAGAAATAAGCACGATCCAATTGTTATCGTATATCATATCCGCAGCCGTAGAAGATTATTAAATTGGTGCGTTTAACATCACGACAACAAGGCAAATAGTGACAGGCTGACGAGGTACATCGCTCCCAACGTCTATCATGCGAATGTTAAAGGGCAAAAAGGCAACGCTTTGGTGATGTGGGCCTAATAGAGCTGATAAAAAGGAACAATTTCCAACAACAATCATATTTTTAATGTCAACGGTTTACCAGAAAAAACAACTTAGAACACATAGTCATCGCAAGTCTATGGACTATGCCATTTATTAAGAGAATGACGTTGCGTTGTTGACTTGATCGGCATTCATGAACTGTGCATACTATCTTTTACTTTCTGACCTAACCACGAAAACGACCACCAACAGCCGCCAAACCTTTCCTCACATATCCTACATACATATACATACACTATGTTACAAAAACAAAATCACTTGCATTCATGCAGTTGTGCAAAAAGAGTACACAAACAGAAAAACCGACATAGAAGTAGATGAAGGGATAGAGTGAGAGAAAGATCCTTGGTGAGAGGTTGTGATGGGAGAGGGAGATGGAGGGTGAGGAGAGGTGGAGAAGGAGACGTAGAATGAGAGGAATAAGGGAGAGAGATAGAGAGAGGGGGAGCGCGGGAGTGGGAGAGAAAAATCAAGAGACAGTCGACGGGTTGACCCGGTGGCAACACTGCCTGTAGGAGCAATAATAATAATAATTAATCATCATAATAGCCGTCACGTCACTGCAGCAGAGAGCCGGTCATTGACATGGTTGATAATTCACCTGTCAGAACCTGATATACGGTGTGTTATATGCGGGCGGGTCTTATATAATCTGCCAAGTTAGTTAGCCATTAATGGTAAAAAACAACTTGAAAACAGCCTATGACTATATACGAGCGGAACATAAACACACCGAACCACACACTCTAATGGTCAGATAAACATTATTTTAAAATGTTGCAACATGATAGGTCCAGAATGATAACAACATTAAATGTGTCGCTTTATTTACACTGCAAGATGATACATTTACAATATTATACAATAGCAAATGTGTAACTTGGTGTAGCACTATTCGAGCAATACATTTTCTAAATAGTTGCAAATACCAAAGCTAAATAATAATAATAACTTTATTGTCCATTTATAGAATGGATATGCACATTGCACTTAGGAGGGTGCATAAAACATAATATTGAAATCACACAGTCGGTTCCTTGGCATGGCAAATCAGCTGGGAAAGTTTTCGCCGAAACTAGCAACCATCACCACTGAGAGATTTGCCGATCAAACAAAATCAGTGGACATGGGGACAGAGTCAAGGTCACGCGTTTGAAGAGGTGAAGAGAGAGCTCAGTCATACACCTGTTCTAGCTCTGTATGACCCCAATCGAGAAACAACAGTGTCTACAGACGCTTCATCGTTTGGGCTAGGAGCAGTTCTCCTACAACGACACGAAGACGTCATGCCCCCAGTAGCGTATGCCTCAAGGGCGATGACAGCGACTGAAAAAATATATTCTCAGATAGAGAAAAAAGCTTTGGCCGCTTGGCAACGACATGGTCTCTGGAGATTTCCCAGATTACCTGTATGGGATGCAATTCCATGTTGAAACAGACCATAAGCCGTTGGTGTCTTTGCTAAGCTCAAAGAAAAACCTAGATGAGCTGTCTCCAAGAATCCAACGATTCCGCATGCGATTGATGCGATATGCATACACTATCAGCCGTGTACCTGGCAAGAATCTGGTTGCAGCAGATGCTCTGTCCCGCTCTCCTTCAGTACAACCACTGACAGCAGACGAGTCGCAGTTTCAGAGCAAGCAAATCTAGTCATGGGACAGATCCCAGCAACGGAGACCAGATTGGCGGAGATTAGAGCAAGCCAGCAGGAAGACGAAGTATGTCGCCAAGTAATGACATACTGCTTAGAGGAATGGCCGACCTTTCCTTCTCTGTCAGGAACTCTGAAGCAAGTTCAGAATGAATTGACTATCCAACAAAAACTTTCATTGAAAGGAGTGAGACTTCTAATTCCAAGCTGCATGAGACTGGAGATGTTTGATAAGGTACACGAAGGCCACCAGGGCGTGGTTAAGTGTCAGTTACGAACCAAGTCATCGATTTGGTGGAGACTGGAGCTGTGTAGTATCTAGCTATAGCTACTACGGACTTACATATATCATATAGGTCCGTGGTATGTAGTACTATGTACCGAATGACTGCATCCGTACGGTACACGGTACGTAGAGTATAGTTTATACGGTACACGGTGTACGTGTGGCGTATAGTTTATACAGTAGGCCCATACGATACATAGCGAATAGTTTATACAGTAGGCCTATACGATACATAGCGAATAGTTTATTTCTACTAGAACCAGACACTGATTTGCCTGGATCACATCATCAATCAAAAATGCCGTGCCTTCAATGTACCCTATTAATGATAGAACTGTATGCAAGAACAAGAACAAGGTGTTTATTTTTTTACCCCAAAATAAGTACATGAATTTAATAATCATGAGGTGAAACATAAACAAAACGTCATACACCAGTAATTTAAAACAGTGAAATGGGGGTCAGTTCTGTTAAGACCGAAAAGTCGCAATCACAGGAGCCACTTATAGTAATTATACATTTAGTTAACCTCTCAATATATGTATGTATAGTAATTTTTATTTCTATACGATTTGTTTTCTCTTAATAATTTATTCTATCTCTGATGCATGTGTACATGCTTCTCTGTAGTATAAGTAAGTAGAAATAATTAAGTAACAATCAAAAAATACATATAACATCTATCTATATATGTGCATATTAAAATTCTAATGACTTTGTGTATTAAACTGGCATATATAACAATCAGATATTGTACATACGTTTTGATATTTTTGTAAGAGATACATTTTTAAGTATACGTACAGCGGCTCCTTTTGCAGGGTCGTAGAAGCGCTCCAGAATCTGGACTGTCGTACTTTTGCCGCACCCGCTGCTTCCGACTAGCGCTACGGTTGTTCCCGACTGCACCGACAGGTTCATGCCTCGTAACACGGCGATGGAAGGCCGACTTGGGTAATGGAACTCGACGTCCTTGAAGTCAATCGCGCCAGAAACCGTTGCCTTGGTCGAAATAAAGCGATATCTTTATTACACTGGTTCGCAGATGTCAATGATTTAGTGAGGATTGGTGGTGAGAAAACATGTGAAGGCAAAGTGAAGAAACATTTCCAGATAGTGGATGGTGTCCCTATTAAGATATAATCTGGGAGTACTAATTTTTATTTAGATCTACCATATGGTACTGTGATGTCCTACTGACAACGACCCATTCTAGTGACAACGATCATCCTAGCGATCGTGATAGTCAGGGGGCTTAATCATATAATTGTTCAAATCGTTCCACAAGCACCAATTTTGGAATAGGTATAGATATGACTATAATATATCAATTTCTTGAGGGAGCCAAGCTGGATCCCCGCTGTGGCGGCCATATTGGACAAATCCAAGATGGCCGCCTTCCGGAGTAGGCCGATGTCATAATTTGAGAACCATAGCATGAGTTCATCTTAATGATCCGTTTTCAGAGACCACGCGGGCTAGCACTAATGATTGCGGGCTGTCCTACCACGGACGTATATACATTATGTATAAGACCGTGGTCGTACATGGGCATGTTCTAGTGAACACCTGCCACTTGTCCTAGAGACAGCGGACTTGCCCGAATGACTCACGACCTCGGGGTCCGAGAGGGTGGACTGACCGGCGTGACGCCGACGTCGGAGTAGGCATCGATTTGAGACTTCCGGTCAAGCAGCACGAACACACGGGCAGCAGCCGTCTTCGCCTTGCCGTAGTCCGGGGCGAACGTGGTTGCCTGTCCGGCCGACTTGGCCCCAAACATGACGCCGCCAAAGACCCTGAAACAATGGACAAACGCTGACGGAATGCAGCGTCTCGACGGCGTTACGTGGTCCCGGCGCAAATATATTGTGAACAGTAGCGCCTTTGTGAATATGTTCATCTAGGAGGGGCTCCACGATGAGATCGCACCCCAAAAATACGTTAACTATTGATTCACCCGCCAGGTGGCGCCACTGTAACAATGTATTTTCATTGCGATATGTGATGATGACATGTATGAGGGCACCGTTTGCTGGATACCACGTTTTGGATAGGCGACCAATATTGGTCGTAGTAGCGCTGTCCTACAGTCCTACAATAAACATTTCCTTCGTTCTTCCCTGAAAGGACGCTGTATTGGATCACTCCAAACGGCAAAGTTTAGCCGACGATAGCCTCGAGGTGGCAGCACGTTTCATCCGTCTCCAAATAATTCTTCTCGGCGAAATTATGCAGCCGAGCGACTAGGTCGACGCTTGTGGCTGGGGTTGTCTACGGAACGCTCGCGCAGGCTAACTCGATTCAACCTGCGATGCGGTCCCATTTTCTCAAGCGACTTAGGCACTTATTAGCGCCACTGTTTGTAGATTATGAGTTTGCTGTAAATGCTATCCTTTAAAATGTTGTTTGTTTAAGTGTATCGCGGGAGGAAAAGGAAACAACTGCGACGATGGCGCCACCTAGCGGGTGAAACACACCTTAATGCAATTTTCGTCCGTAAGGTGTGAAACAGTATTAAAGAAATAACTTATTGGACTTTGCAAACATGTGAGTTGATTTCTTAATCGGTTTAGTATTTA
>OZ024861.1:30294276-30299276 GCA_964017155.1 Oasisia sp. SBJ-2009 | reverse complement strand
AGGCGGACACGTTCGAAACGGACACGAACGAAACGGACACGAACGAAACGGACACGAACGAAACGGATACGAACGAAACGGACAAGAACGAGACGGATACGAATCAAACGGACACGAACGAGACGGATAAGAACGAAACGGACACGAACGAGATTGACAAGAACGAGACAGACGCAACTTTCCGTTGGTTCGTTCAATGGCTACTAACTAGCAAGCACAACTTCGATACAGTTATGCACACGCACACACACACGCACGCACGCACGCACGCACGCACACACACACACACGCATGTTTTGGTCCACCTCATTGTCGTGGCCACCAACGCGTGCGACCTACTCATCAATCACCCCGTTCTTACGACCGCGTAGATCAAACGACGCTTGCAAACCAGTCGCGACCTCAGTTTTACGATCGTCAACCAACGATTCTATACCTACGGGCGACCGTTTTGCCAAATCAAACGACACATATGGATCAGTCGTCATCCTGTAGTTTTCATCATTCACTCTAACCACGGCTTTGAACCAGTCACCAGTCATTCTTGCAACTACCACTTCAGCCAACGTGTGTGAGTCAAAACCTCGTTGTTACGTCCACCAACTAACCCCATGTACGTCCGACGCGTCTGTCGACAGTCTGGTCATCAGAGCTCCGGTGCTGTGGTTAGACTCGTCAAAGAACCCGATTTCCTATATGACGACACCGAAATATATTGATGGTATTCTTTGAGACCCAAAAAGGATTCTTTTATGTCACAACTTATTGTGAAAATCAGTTTAAGCTCTTTGTAAATTAAAAAAAAAAAATTATTTCATGTAACTTTGTGCTTTTATTTCACTGGAATTATATGTTATTAATCACAAATACCCATGCCATATACGGATAGCATGGGCGGATCGAGGTCAAACTAGAAACTCAGCGTACGCGGAGTTATTTGGGACATGACAGGAATTCTTTTTCGATACATTATCAGGGTCATTAGTGATCAGTAAAACACAATCTAACGAAATGAAGCTGCAGGTTACCTGAAATAGTTACACTAATTAAAACAAATGTATACATTACAGAGTTTTATATCCTTAAAGAGTCCCGTTTCATTAAAAGTTGGCACACGAAAGAATCCCATTTCGTTTTCCCTAGAATCCCATTAATGTCGTGCAAGAAATGAATAGCAAACGTGCTTAGACAATCATGGGTCATTCATATGTTATTGGTTAGTTAGTAGCATCCGACGAAATATTGTAAAGTCATCTTAAAACATTACATGTATTAAACTCAATCAAATGTCAAAAAACAGTCGTCATTCAGAGATATTCATTCTGGCGAAAGTACATACAATCTGAAAACGTCAAAAGCGCAGCTCGCTTGGGTATACTCTATCTGTGGTGGGTCTAACACAGCATGAAGAAACGAATTAGCAGTCACAGACACGACGCGAGTAACATCAGTTACCTGTCGCAGGAGAGCTTGGAAAGTCGAACGTCGTAGTCGAAGCGTGAGAGATTCGGCCGAGATGCCAAACATATACATCTGAGGATGACAATATGCAAGTGATGAAAACTGCGAATAAATGTATACAATATTGAGGAACACAAGGTCGTAAGTGACATTTTCAAACTGTTGACGTATTCACTAAAAACATCTCTGTAATGTTTTTTTATTCTCTGGTATAATAAGGGTGTCATTATACCAGGATTGACATAAACATATTAACAAATTAGCCTGAAATATTTGTATTGAATATGTTTAAAAATGTCTTTTATGACCTTTTGTTACTCAAGGGACATTTTGTTTTCTGGCAGTTACAATGACACGCACTTAGAATTCACACTTCACAAAACAACTTCAACATAAAATAATAAAATTACGGCAGGATTAACCAGTATCCGTGACATGGCAGCATTGTTTAGCCCAACACGGATAACATAGATGTTTATCAGATATTGCTGCATTAAAAATGAAATATTCAAAATTAAACTTATATTAACATTCAAAATACATAGAAATACACATTTGCAGTTGCTAATAAAATAGGAATTACGGCAGGATTAACCTGTATCCGTGAGGTGGCATTCATAGACATTTTCACACGGTAATGTAGAATTTGGCATATTTGCAACCACTCTTTCTGTTAGTGAGTGCGGAATGCTTCTTTTTATAGCTTGTAGTATAAAATTCCTTATTTTACATTGTATTCCCTGACAAACCTGTTCAATCATACATCACGTCGAGTTATATCGTATTCAGCCACTTTGCAATTAATACGCAAAAACTATTTATACAAATCTGTACTGTCAATGCTATATACTCATTCATACAGCTGAGTGAGCAGGATCAATGTAGAATGAACAGAATAGACAAAGGCCACCGAACATTTCTCAGATCACTTCTTTCTCAGATCACAAATTGTAATTTCTCAGATCACTTCTTTCTCAGATCACAAATTGTAATTTCTCAGATCACTTCTTTCTCAGATCACAAATTGTAATTTCTCAGATCACTTCTTTCTCCGATCACAAATTGTAATTTCTCAGATCACTTCTTTCTCCGATCACAAATTGTAATTTCTCAGATCACTTCTTTCTCAGATCACAAATTGTAATTTCTCAGATCACTTCTTTCTCAGATCACAAATTGTAATTTCTCAGATCACTTCTTTCTCAGATCACAAATTGTAATTTCTCAGATCACTTCTTTCTCAGATCACAAATTGTAATTTCTCAGATAACTTCTTTCTCAGATCACAAATTGTAATTTCTCAGATCACTTCTTTCTCAGATCACAAATTGTTATTTCTCAGATCACTTCTTTCTCAGATCACAAATTGTAATTTCTCAGATCACTTGTTTCTCAGATTTACAAATTGTAATTTCTCAGATCACTTCTTTCTCAGATTTTTAAATTGTAATTTCACGGATCACTTCTTTCTCAGATCACAAATTGTAATATTCCAGATCACTTCTTTTTCAGATCACAAATTATAATTTTGCATATCCTAGTCAACATTTATCTTTACGTGGAAACACTTTCTTCTACCCTTACAAAAAAGAGCCAATGGTATACCATTGAATACCATTGAATACCATTCAGCATCAGTGATATTTCAGCAGGACTCAGTGGTACTCTCAACGGTAATTTAAGATACCATTCAATACCACTAAACGGTACACAGAATACAAAATATCATTAAAAAAACCATTCAGATACCATTCAAATACCATTGGGCATTATACCCCCTAGTACCATTCAATGGTATTTGAATGTTTTTTTAAGGGTAGCGTGACACGGGTGACGAAAGCCTTGACAGGTAAAGAAACATATTGACTTGGATATGCAAAATGAAAATATTTGATCTGAAACTTGACAAAAGCTCGGCACGACACTGCAGCACGTGATCTGAACCAGTGTTCTCTAGACTTGAGAGTCCATTGCTCTGACTACTGTGATGTGACAGCTCTGCCACTATCGACTCCATGACTTTGGTTTTGATGAGATCAAAGGATTTTGGCGTAACAGAAATGTTCTGTAGTTGTATACCTGACTAACAAAATGTTCTGTTGACACGTCACGCTAGTGCGCATTCCTGCGCATTTACACGTTGGATTACATTTTTAAAATGTGTTCAGTGATTTACTTGATACAATGCTTCGATAATTCCACGTTTCATTGTGATTTGGAAAAATCTGTTTCCAAATATATTTGCCGAGTGTCTGATTTGTACGAACTGAATTTCATATTTACGTGAGCATCTAATGTTATGCTTGATATAGTGATCTAGTGGGATATCTATAAGGCTATGTTCCATCTTGTATATTATGCAATTTGTTTTCGTTTTCTTCTTGTTCGGAGGTTGTCCCACTGAAAGTTCATGTTGTATTGCGTCGACACAATAAAACGTATATGGAATAATACCAAATGTTAAAAGAAAAAGTTAAAACTATATATCATGGTAAATTTAATATTAATTAAAATAAGTAAGATATATATATATATATCTTACTTATTTTAAATAATATTAAATTTACGATGATATATTCTTTTAATCTTTTCTTTTAAACTTTTGTATGATATATATATATATATATATGTGTGTGTGTAAGGTAATTAAGATATATTATTTCTAAAATATTAAGACTATTGCGTACATTTAAATAATGAATGTCAATTAAAAACTAAAACATTCTAACTATTATAATAATACAAGTATAAAAATAAAATGAATTAGTAATAAATTAGTAAAAACAAAATAATTCATAAAATGCATCGTAAGAGTGTCACACAGAACAGCTCCTTAGTGGAAGTAAGCCAGTTTAAATAAATGTCTTTAATTTAGTTAGAGCGTCTGATTGGCGAATAGTATTGTATAATGTCACTCGCCTGAAGAAATATGGCGACGCCTGAGATAAGACCGATGACGACAAACACGACGCAGTAGAACCTCACATCTCTCTGTTGTTTGTCGAGGTCAGTCTCGGTGAAGACCTACAGCAACAACCACAACATACAACATCTGCAGCAACAACCACAACATACAACATCTGCAGCAACAACCACAACATACAACACATGCAGCAACAGCCACAACATACAACACCTGCTACGAGAGCCACAATCTAAAAGATCTACGACAACATTCACAAGATGTACCAACAACTACAACATAGAACATTGCGATAACAACTTGCGATAACAACTGCAAGATACATGACCTGCAACAACAACAACAACAACAACAACAACAACAACACGATGCAACACTACGACACGTGCACAGGATACTAGACTGTCATCATCAGCCACGAGACACAAGACATATAACAACAGCCAGAAGAAATAATACCTGCAATAACAACCACACAATGCAAAAACTGCAGCAACAACCACAACATACAGGTCTTGCTTGCGACAACAGCCACATGACACAATACTGTGACAACAGCCGCAAAATACAATACTATGATAACAATCGCAAGACAAAAGACGTGCGACAACAGCCA
>OZ024861.1:30289276-30291776 GCA_964017155.1 Oasisia sp. SBJ-2009 | reverse complement strand
AAATACAGGAGTATAAAAATACAGATAAATGCATTATTAAAACAGTATGTATACATTAATCATAATAAAATATCAGATTAATCTATAATATAATTGTAAATTATAGTTATAATTGTGGTCTTCCTTTCATAAATAAAAATAAAATAAACAAAATACAACATACACACACAATGACTGACGTGTTCACGGAAACGTCAGAGGTGCTTGTCGTTGAGAAGTCGTGCATACATTGGAATAAATGAATCACGCTTCCTATTTGTTTTATATGTGATGATATTGACGAGGACGAAGGCAGAAGGACGTACTCGTTATGTAGAATGTGTATATTGTCATTAATTATTGTATTGGCTTTACGCAATACCTGCTTTTCATACAAAGCATTGAGAGTGGATTGTGTCAGACCGATTATTTTACTACTAATGTTGACAACGCGCTGCAGATTATTCTTGTCTCTCTGACTGACTTCCCCAAACCAACACATAAAAGAAAATATTAAAACACTCGGGATACAAGATTTATAAAACATGGACAAAATGGTGCTGTTAACGTTAAAAGAGCGAAGGTTTCGGAGGAAGTAAAGACGCTGCTGACATTTCCTATATATGACACTTCAACCTATTGTCAATTGTTGTGCCGTGGTATTTATACTCGTCAACTACCTCTACCTTGTTATCGTGGATGACGGTATCAGACTGGGGTAGAGGGCATTTCCTAAAATCGATGCACATGTCTTTTTTTGCGTTCAGGCACAAATACGATCTATCACACCATGCAACAAAGTCGTTTAACACAGGACCATGGCCAACTTCATCGTTAGAAAATAGACTGAGTAAAGCTGTGTCATCTGATAATTTAATAAAATACCTATTCAGACGGATGTCATTTATATGTGGTAAGAATAAAAGAGGGGATAAGACACATCCTTGGGGTGAGCCAGTAAAAACAACCTTCACACTAGAAGTGGTGTTATTCACTCGAACTTCTTGGGGTCTCCCCTCCAAAAATCAAGCAGCTATAGCGCCAATTCAAATTCAAGCTTAAACTCGGACATTTATTTCTTAGACAACAAGTGAGGCTGCAGCATATTGAAGGCAGAGCTCATATCCAGGTAGAGAACTCTGGTATGGGTTTTGGCTTCCTCAGGATGACAAAGTACATAGTTTATTAAAGTAGCGACTGCATCCTCCACCCCCTCCCAGGCCGATATGCAAATTGCAGAGGATCTAAAAAATGGTCTGTACGGGTCATGATCGTGGTTTTGATGAATTTTAAAGCTCTTCATTACACGCGACGTCAATGCTACTGGACGAATATCGTTACGACTAGCAGGACGAGATTTCTTGGGGACAGGCACGACAATAGACGTTTTCCACAAGGTAGGGACTTTCTGTAAGCTAAGAGAGGCCTGAAAGATGGAGTGGAAAATACCAGACAACTGAGAGGCACAATTTTTCAAAACCTGATCGGAAATATAATCAGAACCAGGGCGTTACCGCACATTTATGCACTGGAATACTGTCAACACATCTTTTTCTTCAATATGTAGGTTACCACCTGTCTTAGTGGAGCTTATGATATCATTAATGACAAAACGAAAATCGTGTTTATCAAAAACGAGAATAGAAAGTATTCATATTCTCTGCAAACGCCCCGTCATCTTTACCCCTCAAGAGCGATAAGCGATTGGTGTTATGTCCATTTTGCTTCATGTCAGTCATGGTCTTAATGCCTTCCTATACCGTTCTCATATCACCTGTTTTAAACGTAAGTTCTATTTTTAGTTTATAATTCTCACTTGTTTTCCTAATTTCTGATTTCACCGCATTGAACAAACATTGAACAACACGTTGTTTAAAAACCAAGTTACGGTCAGAAGAAAACAAAACCAATAAAAAAGATAATGTTGTCAATACCTGTATTGTGTGAGATAAATTATAGATATATATATATATATATATATATATATATATATATATGTATATATATATATATGTATATATATATATATATATATATATATATATATATATATATATTTAAGATATGTAATAATAAAATTTTAATATATACTTTAAATACACATATACACACACGCACACACACACGCGCACACACACTCATGCACACACACTCACGCACACACGCACGCACGCACACACACACACGCACACACACACACGCACACACACACACACACACCACACACACACACGCACACGCACACACACACACACACACACACACACACACACACACACACACACACGCACACAATTGGAACGTTTTACCTGGTGTCTTGGATGACCGCATTTCACCCATTTGTGTCATCTGTTAAAGATATAAAATGCGTCATTTTATAACTCATTAAACATTTTGAATGATATTATATGAATCCTACTTACCTGTCGTGTGACGAGATCGTAGTAGATGTGTCTGTGGTCCATCAACTCGTCATGTGAGTCCTACTTACCTTTCGTGTGACGAGATCGAAGTAGATGCC
>OZ024861.1:30211776-30284276 GCA_964017155.1 Oasisia sp. SBJ-2009 | reverse complement strand
AGTCCGAAGCTATACCCCTGAGCCACTACGCTACCACTTCTATATAGCAATGCCAGAAGTGACCAAGTCGATCTAGCTGCGAAGCAACAAGCGTGACATGCAGTATTGAGCGGGGTACGTAGATATCCCCTACTGATGTCTGGATAATTGACAAATTGATGTATTTTGTAAGGTCAAAAGTAAAGGTTAGTTCTTATATAACACTGTAGCCAATCACCCGGACTGTTCAAAGCGCTTTACACTTTATTTCATTGCAGATCTGTTCAATCGAACACCATTTCGGCTAGTTGTTCTCACAAACACACGGCCTCGGTTTTTGCTTTTTGTCATCGCCACTATGTCTAGTCCATACTGGTTCGCCAATGTTATGCACGGTCTAAAACTTCCTACTGATCTAGTTTGACTGATATATGTTTTGTTGAATCTTTGTCTTTCTCTTATCGCCAAACGCAGAATATCGGCAACCATTTCGGCTTCTGCCAGTGTACACAAAACGTTCGCATGCTTCGCTTACTTCACCGGTGTCTCCTGTCTCTCTGTATCTAACCACACCATTTATATAGCCCGTGGTCGTATTGAGCTGGTTCTACTCGAAGCCTTCCTGTCGCCATAAAAACCTCTTATGGTAACTTGTGTTTGATCTCCATCATTCCACTGTGATCAATATATAAATCCAATAGAAAAAACCGCGCCAACCGGACCTGTGATTTGTGCCAACAGAAAATTTACGAATCCGGGTCTGCGGTTTCAGTTATGTCAGTTATGTCCATTGCCACGTCATCTATGTTAAGGTAGGCATGTTTAATTATTGTTTAATCAGAGTAAATGACTACACGTTGGTATTTGTCTTGGTCTTTGTCAGCAGGTTTGGGAGGGTAGAGTGAGGAATGTGGTGGCCGGCTATAGGCTGATGTTATCTAGGGGCTTTGGGTTCGTGTCTCTTAAATAATGTGTCTAATCTCTCTTACTTTCTAACTTTGACGCCTTCTGTGAGTGGTGTTGCTGAGAACTGCCAGCTACATTTGGTTCTCATTCATTTTAAGCGAGTTGGATTTGAATTATATACACATATATACATACATATATATATACATACATATATATATATATATATATATATATATATATATATATATATATATATATATATATATATATATATATATATATGAGCCATTCTACAGTAAAGTGTATTTTTCAGCCAAAAAAGTTTCCAAATTAATTTTTGCTTAATTTATCCAAAACATTGTTATTAAGATAGACCAAGGTGTCGATCTCAATGGCCAACAGTCAGCAGCGATCGATATTAACACACTTAGCCGATGTGTTCATTTAAAAACACTTACCATCGCCGCATGTCTTAACCATAACGAAACTGGACATGTTAATTATATGCTAATAATGTCATACTTTAAAGTGGCATGCTTAAAGTAATGCTATTTTTCGATTACATTGATATCAACATTCGAACATTAGATGACAAATGTGGTTATCATACTGACTCAGAGTATCAGGATATGATTTGTCCCATAACCTGGTTATTTGGTTTCATATAGTTATGCAGAATACTCGGGAAATACCTCAGATCAAAAGCTAGATACCTGAAATGATTACTTAGGACAGTTACACATCAGAAAAGTATTAAATGTTTGTACTGTATTGTATTACTATAAAAAAGTAATAATGTCTAACTTGTGTTACATGGCTAAGACAAAGCGTTATGGCTAAGACATTATTGTTATGGCTAAGACATGTATTCGTATATATACGCCTAATTTGACGAAAAATGTTTGTTTTACATAATTGCATAATAATAATACTGTGTATGTGCGGGTGTGTGTTTGTTGGTGTATGTGTGTGCGCGCGCGTGCGCGCATGCATGTGTTTATTATAGAACTTGCTATTTTCTTTCAATATCATATAAACAGTGATTATGAATGCAGAACAGACATGTTATTATTCGAAGATAACTTTATTAAAAGCCACATATCCAGGGGTAGAAATAACTCAACAATTTAGGTAGCCATCCGGGCTACTAGCTTGACATTTCTGGTAGCCCAAACCCATATCTGGTAGCCCAAAATGTCTAAATAAATTACTCAGTATATAACTCACTAACTAAAATTGTGGGCAAAGTTGTGTTTTTTTTTTTGAAGCGTTGTCGCTCTCTTGTGGGGCCTCTGTTGCATTACTTTTGTTTTAGTAAATATCAGTTTAGCACGAATCATCGTTTAGCATGCAATAACGGGCAAAAGTAGAAACTAAGTCAACTGCAGCACTTGGTTTGTGCTATTATGGATGAATAAAAACGGATGAGAAATGCAATTTCTTGTCAGTTCATATCAACTATTCTAAAACGAAACACTTGTGTTGCTTTGTAATAACTATTTTAATGTATAAAAGTTCTACTATATTTAGTAGAACAACGCAGATATTTTGATATGTATATTTAACATGTATTAACAAATATTGTGTAGATGAAAGGCATCTGTATTTGTTAAGTTTCCCACTAAAATAATGTGGCATACGGCCATATCCAAATTGCGTAATAATAACATTAACCAATATAACACCCTGTATATTAAAAAAAAATTGTTCAAAGGTAGTTCCCCTTTTTGACATTTGAATACAACATCGATAAAGTTATTATTGTAAAACATAAAATCAATATAATTTAGCAGTGCTTATACTCAGTTATATGTGCACATTTACCCATATTATAAAACAATTTTGAATGATTCAATTAATCAATTTAATATCCTCAAATGTGGTGTCTAAATTGCACATGTTTTATTGATTATTGTTTATTATAATATAGATACTAGGCTTACATACTTTAACATGTTTTAACATCTATTAATTTGCATTTCCTCCGATATGTTCGTTGAGCTAACTTCCATTTCCGTTTATGATTTCTTTTATCTCTTTCCGACATTGTCTGCGTCTGCAGAGCTTTCACTTCCTTTCGCTTATTTCTTGTACTAATAATGTTCTTGTAATAATTGTTGTACTAAGCTATATAATTTACACTGTCATTCTTTGTATTTTAGTATGTTGTCTTAGCCATAACGAAGTTGTCTTAGCCATAACATATTGTTTTGTTATGGCTAAGACGTTATGGCTCAGACAATATTTTTTTACAAATTGACCTCAGCCTCAGGCTCTGGAATGCATAACTCGCTTGAAGTATGTTTCAGCGACATACCATGTTGGTATGTAAGCAATTCCACATAACTTGTATATTCTATATGTTATGCTAATAAAAAGTTACATAACATTTAGCACGTTATGGCTCAGACAGGTAGAAAACCTACGCGGCGAATTTCAGTCAAACAAGCAATATTTTGAGAAGGTATATCACAAACGTTGCCACCAAACATGTGTTTTTACAAAAGATAGTAAAATAGGTTACTGCTGCAACAGTTATGGTTTGTACCAGTTTCAACAATTTCGAGCATTGGCATTGTTCTTGAAACGTTATGGCTAAGACACAATATCCATGGGACAAACTGTCAAATTCAATATCTTTTTAAATATTGACATTTCCTTAAACATATCCGGTAAAATATGATTGCTAAATAAATGCAATTAGTCTGCATTAGCATCAGAAGTAAGCTGCTGTTAAGCAAACACGCAATATTAATGGTTAAAGTACAAATATATTAATTAGATGGGACACGTTATGGTCAAGACATTCCAGCATGTCAAATTGAAACAAACCTATCAAATGACTGAATGTCTGTTATTGTAGTGACTTAGCATATTGGGGGATTATAGCAAACATACAACAGCATTCGTTTTTTTGTGTTAAGCGGTTCTTGAAAATGAAAAGCTTGGGACAAGAAAATACAACTTACTGTAGAATGGCTCATATATATATATATATATATATATATATATATATATATATATATATATATATATATATATATATATATATATATATATACACATACAGAGTTTGCTTCGTTACCTTGTGGCCCCTCCAATGCAAAATCCTGGCTACGCCACTGGAAATGTACATCTCAATAGTAGTGTCACCATGAACGAGCGAATACGTGATCTACATACCCTGTCAATGACATCCCAAAGGGCCTTAGCCGCTGCCCTCCCCGTCGCGAATGTCTCTATGCTCGGGGCAGCGTTTCCCAACATGAAAGCAGCGACGAGGATGCAGAAAAACACCTGCAGAGACAACAGAAATAAGACTGAACACTTCTCGCTACGACCATTTCAAAGATTTTGTTTTAACGTTTTGATGCACTCATAAAAAACATATAATGTTGAAGAAAAGTACGACTCATTCTGAGCAGTTGAGAACATTTTAATCAAGTCAGACATCCGCAAACTCCAAAGCCGAACTCTCAAGATTAATGACGTCATGCCCGAGGCTCTTTTTGAAACATTATTAGATTTATGCAGAGCTACGAGATGGTGCACTGTGGGAAATAAACGACTGGAGCTAATTGGAGACTGGACACAAGGATAATATTCTAACGATGGATGACAGTTGTAGCTTCCGACTGATGAATACTAGGAAAATCAGGTCATAAATATATTGTGTTATACCTTTCTTATCTTAAATGTCCGATTTAATATTGAGTTTACCACACTATCATAGACATATTACCACTCATATAGCGATGTACGTAGTCGTAGTGCAGATAATAAACACGATTTTAGGCCGTATGTGTCTATTACTTACGTTGTGGTTTCGATAAGCAGTTATATCTGACAAGTTATCTAAATGCACATAATCATAACACATGTATACGTTTGCCCCATACAGGTTGTACTGCGAGAAAAATGGCACTCTTCATTATTAATCAAGATCGCCAAACACAAGTACTTGCGCCAAAGCCAGGCAAAGGCAAAACCAGTCGAACACGCTCGCTTGTAATTACCACCAAATGTAATATAGTCATAGAATGTGCAAAACTACATCTACACATGAGGCATCTACACAAACAATCTGATTGACAAAGATGTAAAATGAGCTTTGTGAACATACATTTTCAAAATAAACAACTTATATTACACGAAATACTATTGGCTCCCATTGCGTAATGGTCCCTTGGGGAGTGTGGCGTGTTTAAAAACAACATCCACAAATAACTCAAAGGGGCGGAATATACATAAATAATATGAGTTGGATTTTCAATATGCTGAATCTGAAGGCTTCCTTGTTGACTTGCCATCTGGAGTTCCATCTTGGATGACAATCTTGTTAAATTTGATTAAATCTTGTCATTATTACCACCACCGCTTGCTTTACCATTTCGACTCGCGGCACGGAAATTTGTTCGTGCGACATCGTCTCGAGGGGATATATTTTGTAAGTATTTCGCTAAAATATACCTTTTTAACAATTTATTTGCACAAGTGGAATAAAATAAGTGTTACATATTTTGAATATCGATATACTTTGCAAATGTTTCTTCATATATTGGAAAAATCGGCATGTTTTGATTCAAATTAGCTAATACGTCATCTCCATTCAAGCGATATGCCTGTTAAAGACTGTTTAACCGGTCGGAAGCTTATTTGGCGATATAAAGTAGTTTCTTCCTACATTCTAATAGCATGTTGCCGACATATTCGAAATCCGACTGCAGCTGGATTAAAAAGGAACACAGTTTGTAAGTACATGTTTAAGACTAAGTCAAATAATTGTGGCTCTTCAGGACCTTGTGTACTGTAGCAAGGGAATTCCATCCGCAATGCCAATGCATTGTGAATATTTTGTACTCGTCAAAAGTTTGTTGTGCCGCCATTATCCCATGTTAAAAGGCATGAGTTTATAACAAGAAAAGGAAGTGATTAAAACTTCTTGGCACTATCCCGGAATGTATAAGAAACGCGAATAGTGTAGAAACCTTTAAAACACACTTTTTACAGTTTCTCGTGAAGGATGTGTACAATTCCATCCTTTTCCCGGTAGATATGTCTGAGTGATTGTTTGCATTTGACAGGCAGATTGTTTGGATTCGTTAATTTGCTATGGTTGGTGATGGTAGTAGTAATAGTAGGGATAATATATCAAACAATCAGATCTTTATTGTTGTTGCTATTGTTATTGTACTGAAGAGTATGAGTCTTTATATATATATTTTTTTTTAAATGTAAATCTCGTAAAAGACACATAAGGGTTAAAATCGTGTGCACTACGTAAATCGCTATATGTCTATGACAGTGTGGTAAACTCAATATTAAATTGGTATAACGCAAGATATTTATGAGCTGATTATTCTCGTATTAATCAGTCGGAAGCTACAAATGTCATCCATCGTTAGAATATTATTCTTGCGTCCAATCCCCAATCAGCTCCAGTCGCACGGAGTCCCGCCAGGTATCGTGACCCACTTACAAGCCCTATTACATAGTCCTTATTTATTTAATTTATTTATTACAATTATGATTTTATTAGTATTATTGTAAACTATATATTTTATCTAAAGCTTTATGGTATGTATGTAAGAGAAGAGTTTTGGGTGATGATTGTGCATTGGCATTGAAAATCACGACTTACCATGTGATATCATACAGCTTTTACTTACTGAGTTACCTGCTTGAAGTTTTGGCAGTAACTTACTGGCCTGATTAAATTATATAAATTAATTGTTTTTATTAACTGTTATTTACATTTACGTCATTTTAGGTTTTCACAAACATAAATGTTAATTTAATAAATGCCTTGTGCTGCCTGTCGGCATTTCCGTGACTCAGTGACAACACATCCAAAGCAAAGACAAAGCAGAGTTAGTAGATCTCTTTGGACGGCGCCATCTTGTACAGTGACGGCGCCCTCACACGGATGGGACCAATTTGTTTGTTCATTATTACGAAACAGTAAGATACATTTTTAACACCAGACTACGAATAAAATAGCTTATGATCACTGAAAACGAATAGTGCCACGAATAGTCTGATAACTGATGACGACGTGGTTTGTTTACGTTGTAGCGCTTACATTTTTCCGGCGTAATAAACGTTCCGATTGACGTTTCTGCGCATGCGCAATAAATGCAAAATCATCAGTGTGCAGCGAAATGACAAAGCATTTGTGGGATAAATACCACGGGTTGTTCGTTAGGATGTGTATAACCTCTCAGCGAAGTTATTTGTCGCAAATTAACACGAGGCAAACAAGTTTTGAGGCATATTTTGATAGCAAGCGTAAATCACGTGACTGTAGTGCGCCATAATCCGTGACAGTGATTTATACAAAATGTAATATTTTATTGCATTGAACGACATTTTAAGAAACTCTTCATAGTAATCATCACAGGAGAGTTAACTAACAGCCCGTGGCATTTATTCCAAAAATCCTTTGTTGTTTCGCTGGACATTGATGATTTTACATTTATTGCGCATGCGCAGAAACGTCAATCGGAACGTTTTTAACAATCGGAAAAATGTAAGCGCGACAACGTCGCAATCAAAATGATGTGCTAAATGGCGCTAAGTCGACGGGATGTCCGAGATTGTGCGAGATCTGGGAGCGAGATAGAACGTAGGGGAGGCAGGGGTTATTTGTAACAAAAACAACACATTTCAGTATTGCGGGTAGGTTTCTTAAACGATTGAAACTTTTGCCATGCCAAAGGTTCCCTACATGTCTCCAGAAGATAACTGGTGCATAATTAAATGCATGTTTGTTTTTTACATATTTATGGCATACTAAATTATATGAGGTGTCCTGAAGTGTTACGAGTTATCCCGTTACCAGTTAAAATGGCGTAACTTTATGGCGCGTCGACGGATTCACGTGATATTACACATGACATGCTCAAATTTATTGGTGAACATGCTATCGGCTTGCAGAATAATTTGCAATAGCAGTTTTGTCTGCAAGCTCTCTATTACAACTTACCCGTGTTACAACTAGCCCTGGTCTCCCTTAATTGGTGCCATCGGGGGTAGGGTGCTGTCAATTTTCAAAACGGAGGCCTCCATGTTTAGATCCCAGAGTGCATCAGCACCCTTTCCACTAGCTCTGGCCAATGCAAAGCCCAAGGCTTAGCCATGGGAGCATGTTGTGTTGCATTGCCTTTTTTATTTAAATTATTGGCTCACTCCTCTCATCTGACTGCCACAATATTTGGACACAGCGCCTAAAAATTATTAAGAAATAAAGAAGAAACGTACTTGCCTTAACCAAAAAATTAGATACACATGCGCGACGCCCTCACCGAATATGCCCGTTAGACAGTTAGATTTGAACACACATGTCACGACGTTAATCTCCTTTAGAACTTTGTTAACTGGTTGATTTTCAGGTTGTCTGAGAGACGTCCTATGTAACGTATGCACCTCAACAATACACTTATGCAGACTGGATCGGCGTGTTGCTTCGAGTTTCGTAAACGTTGCTTGTGTTTATGACACTGTCGTCGACATGGTTGCTTTTTGCCGCGGAACGAAAATAAACTTACTGGCAACGCTACTGTTTGTACATGGAACGTTGCTGTTGTTTGTCGCCATACAGATAAGTAACTTTTATAGGAAACCCCACATTATAGGCGTGAAAAACTCTTATCAGAAACAGCAACCGCCAAGCTTAATACCACGTATCATCCACCAAACATGGGATTCGACCGCGGTTCCGCGGAAGTTCCTTCCTTGGATGAGCTCGTGGACTCGACACCATCCGCACTGGCAGCATTGGTTCTGGACCCCGGAAGACATCCGTTGTCTATTTCGGCGCCGCTATGCCCGGCTAGCCTATCTATACGAGAGTTATGCGACACATTTGCAAAGGGCGGATGTGATGCGGTACTTCATCCTGCACGCGTTCGGTGGCGTCTACGTGGATCTAGATGTCGAGAGTCTACGGCCGCTTGACCCACTGCTCGCCAACCGCAGCTGCGTGCTAAGTGAGGAGCCTCACGAACACGTATATCTTCTCAACAACCTGGGAAAACCGAACGTCATGAACACCATCATGGCTTGTCGTCCGGGACATCCGCTGTTCAAAGAACTCTTGCGCCATCTGTCGTCGTACACGGGTAATAACAATGCTATCACGACAACAGGTCCTTCCTACATGACTTCCGTCGTCACGGCCTATTTCTTCAACCGCTCCCGCGCCGTCCCTCGAGATCGCTCTCCTATAGACGACGTTACTGTTCTACCGCCAAAATATCTTCTCCCGACATTCGATCAGTCCATGCTGTTTACAATGCAACAATCGTGTGACCCCATAACCGACGTATATAATTCACCAGAATTGGTGGTAGTCTGTGATAACCTAAAACGAAGGCACTATGAAAACAAACCATCCAAGCAAGCGTACACCAACCACCACTGGTTTCACGTCGTCATGGTACCTCCGTTATTTAAACGCACAGACACGGTCGAGATTCTAGATTTGCCGTTTGAGACAAAACATGGCGAAAGTCACAGGGTCAGAGGTTGCGTAACGACAGTCCAGGTACGCATAACCATTACAAACACATTCCAAAAACTGCATAAATAATGCTAGACCTATATGGACAAGTGCTGTGTTCGTATTTTCTTGTAGATTGCTTTCAAAAGGGGAAATAGTGAAATAGTAAACCAACTATTTTTAATCAATTGTAGCTGTGACCCAATATTAATATTTATCCGGAAATATTTCCGCTACGCGTACTGTTAAGTTTAAGGGACAATATAAAATAAATATTAAGTCAGAACTAAGTTTTTTTATTTTCTGAAAAGAAATCACGCAACTCTGCACCGTTCGCTGATTTATAGACTACAAATGAAGTAAAAACGGCGGAGGGATATCGTACGATTTTGACAATCTTTAAAGCATTTATTATGTTAATAATGTACTAAGGCAGGCCAATACACAGACAATATAATGTGCTTGGATATATATATATATATATATATATATATATATATATATATAGGGTCATTAGGGACATTTCCTGATGACGCAACGACAATTTCATATATGTGTTGCTTTCATCTCTTCAATTTGTGAATGAATCTGTTTATTTAAAGCCTATGGGAAGAAAATTTGAGCGGTCTAGCTTAAATATATTTAGAGTTATGGCAATTTAAAATGTGGGATTGATGGTTTCTTATAACATATATATATATATATATATATATATATATATATACATACATATATATACATATATATATATATACATATACATATACATATACATATATATATATATATATATATATATATATATATATATATATACACACACACATATATATATATACACACACATATATATATAAATATATATATACATATATATATATATATATATATATATATATATATATATATATATATGTATATATACGCACTTTTGTGTTTCACCCTCAATTGCTTCATATTCAAATATCTTAATAGCATGAAGTCAAAGAGATTGATAACACAATTTGAAATCTTGTTTTGCATTTGTTTAATGAAACATCATGCACAATATGACATTTGTTATAAAAATGCGATATACCCATGACATTTTACTTCAAAACGCCATATCTCCATGCCAGTGTTCTACAAAATGACACAACCCAACTCTAAGATATACAAGCTACAATTACACAATATTTCTTACAAATTGACATAGTGTAAAACTATTAATTAGTTAGGACAAGTTACCGTGTAAATGCAACAATACGGTCTGAACATGGGGGTCATGGTATTAACGATAATTGTCATCTTGAGTAATTTTCACGGGATCTCTTGAAATGTATTTAAATTGTATAGCAGATATTTGGAAAACAAAGTGGTGTTTTAATGTTGACATGAAACAATGTAATGAATAAGTTTTAAAGTAATATTAATTGAAGTGATGACTGTCTTTCAACTAGAATTCCAAATAAAAACAAACAATATATATATATATATATAGTGTATATATAATATATATATATATGTATATATATATATATATATATATATATATATATATATATATATATATATATATATATATATATATATATATATATACATTATGGGTTCTCAAGTATATGTATATTTTTTTCACTATGAAGACTTGAAAACCCTCTCGTGGGTGATTTGTTGAATAAATTATTTTGTTGTATCGGCTTGTTATATATTAACCGTTACCTGCATTTATACTGATTGGTTTTGTCAAAGTATTATAGAGAACAATTCCTCGAAGTTTTATTGACACAGGTTAAATAGTACTAGAGATAGTAACCTATAAAATATTTATACGTTTCTTTATTTTTAAGAAACCGCCGCAAGACGTCTACACCCCATACTGCAAACTGCCCTAACTGCTCAACTGTTTTAATTTTGATTATCTTGCCAAGAACTTTAAAGGCAAAACAAAGTTAACTGTTTCGTGGCATACACCTAATAGAGTTAATATAAAGTAACAATTTCCACATATACTCAATTTTTTTACGCCAGCGGTTTACCAGAAAAATATTTTTTAACACCCAGCCATCCAAATACTACGCGCTACTCCATCTTAGACGAAGAATGACGTCACGACGGTGATCGAGGCGCTCTCCACGCAGATTCACTGCATGGTATTTGGCTGTTGTCATGAAATGGCTGCAACTCGGCAACGCGCGTAACATGCTGATGACGGTAAATATAAAGTTGTCTATTATTGTTATCGCTGAAATCATCCCGTCAGCTGATGATACATGACTACATGTCTACTTCAAAGCATTTCTCCTAAAAATGGACCGAGCAAAGTGAACTGTACTTGGACTGGAGGGATTCCAAACAGTACGCCCGCAAATGTGAATCAATTTCTTCAATACTACCGGTTGTTTCAACTATTATTGCAACCGTATGCCGAACAGTAAGGCATAATTACTAAAGTTTACCATAGATTTAACCACAGATTTAGATACACGTCTATAAGCAGCTGCCAGATGTCACGCCAACTGAACGAACTGTCGAAGACTCGAAGTTGTTGACCCTTAACAACGTCGCAGGTTAAGGGTCAGACATAGAATGCCGCGCGCTGAATGGCCAAGTCAATTTAACCCTTCACTTAATGGCGGCGTCTAGACCATCGTGGATTTCGTTAGAATTTTAGACTTTAAAGTCACATTCTGAGTAAACCGCTGACGTTATAAAATTGAGTATATGTGGAAAGTGTTACTTTATATTAACTCTATTAGGTGTATGCCACGAAACAGTTAACTTTTTTTGCCTTTAATCAAACTGATTCATTAAAAACAATTGGACTTAAAAGTTTTCTGAACGCTAATTAAAAAAACCTTTAATATATCTCAAACTAATCAACGTATGACAATTACATTTCCTCTGCTATGTATTTATTAAAGGAATGTAATTTGAATATACATCTAGATAATGGTTAAGCTGATGAAATACTGATTTAGACAGAAAGTCACTCACGGACATATTTTCATACCTTTGTTGTCAGCAAAATATACATACCTAATAACCCATGTGTATATATATTTGGTTGGTATGCATGCCTATGTGTAAATCAAAGCAAACGACAGGTCTCATTGTCTTAAATATAAGTCTTTCCATATGGATGTGGATGTGATATAGACGGGCTTGTGTGGTCCCGAGTTTTTGTTTGCATTGGGATACTATTCCGCATGCCGTATCGCAGACGGGAACATGGTGCCACCCCAAAACTGACGAGCTTCTAAAAGTGTGTGAACTTTGTTTGAAAAACAGAACATTGTGAACGTCAGTACCAAATATAATTGTTAAATAAGACATGTGTATTTGGTTCACAGCCAATGTCTCAAAACCCATGCATGAATCGTGAGTCAGTCATCATTCAATTTGGGACACGCGCGAGAATACATATTTAGTTATGAATGAAGAAGCATGGATGGATGTTGATAGTTATTAATGTTGTTACTAGAGTTGTAAGAACTAGTTTGTACAAAGAAAACGTTTTGACAATAAAACCTACGTCTCGTTGCTTTTTGGTCGGAAGTTGGTCATTGTTTAAAAATCTAGAAATCTTTGCATATATACAGATTTATAAGACAACCAGATCTGACATATTGCTGTGTTTTGCACATTTTATGTATATATAACAAACTATGCAATTCATTTCTGAGAAACGTGTATTATGCTCATAATCAACGTCTGAAATTTATTACGCGAGTGATGTATTGAATAAATCATGATGCTTATCAACTTAATTACCTATACACTGTATTTTTGTTCTGTTCTGTTCATATTTATGTAATCTATATATATTATACAGAACTATGTCACACAAAATATATGCCACATATCAAATAGCTCAAGAGATATTGACCTGTGACTAATGTTATTTATTTGTTTGAAGAAGCCCTCGCAAAAAGCCTAAGCTACAAATTCCAAGCTGTCATAACTTGAAAACTAGTTAAACTTTAACGATCAGATTTCAGATTCTTGCTTATCTTAACAAAGACTACCATCAAGTAATATATATTTAAACATTGGGGATATGAATTCCGCACCCATTAGGTGCGTTCTCACGAAATGAGTATATACTGACCAAAGCGCGCTTGCTTCTGTGAGGTTTCTTTGAAGTCTTCGAGACGAGGCTCCTGGGAGCAGTGTTGCGATTGACTGATTGATTAATTAATTTATTTATTTATGTATTTAATTATATTGACGGCCAATCCACCATTATCGCGACATTTAATTCACATTTATACACGTCTTTCAGGCCTCTGCAATTTATTTTCTTAACTGAGATTGTGCTTAATTATGCTCGTACTTAACCAGTGGCGGATTAAGACATCCGAGGTCCCTAGGCACTCGGCACTTTCTTGGGCCCAGGGAACGAAATTGGCCAACGAAAATAGTTCGCCGCCGCAGCGCCATGCAATAGCTTCTCCGCTAAGCTCGTCTGGACTACACGGATGACACACATTGGGGGAGAATGCTGCTGCTTATCAATTGTGAAATCGAGGCCTTTGTGGGTTCTAGATATATGCCTGCAGTGCGTATGTGTTAGTCCGTCACTGTACTTAACTGTAATCATGCCGCCTGCGGTCATGTCACCGTCAGCCACCATCTTTGCTCCGAACGAGAAGGCGAGGCCGTACGCCGAGAACATGGTGACGTACACGCAACCCAAGCCCAGCCCACTCGCGCGGCTTTTGCGGATGCCAAACCGCTTCGCCTCCGTCAAATGGGAGGCGTACCTGAACAGAACGGATAGAGGGCAATCATACACCAGACAGAGCAAGCCGTCGACCCAAAGCCGCTTTGGAGCCGTCCTTCCGTCCGTAGCGCGTTGTCCCGCCAGCGCTGCGAATATTTTCGGTGTAAAGCGCTTGTGTATTTGAAATATGCACGTCGTATGATGTCGTCGCTGTATAAGTGTGGCTATGTGTACAGGGCACGCAAGTGATTGTCGTTTCAGGCCCGTTTAAAGCGGTGCTTACTGAGACCATACACAATTGGTCCCCGTTGTCCGCAAGCGTCTTCAAAGTCAAAAGTACTGCAATACGCTAAATAATTTGAAAATAGTAACTTATCGGCGTAATAGCTTCCACCTTCTAGATGAGTTTTTGCTGGGTGGAAACCTATAAATGTTACAACGGAGGTTTCTGATGTGGCAGTTACGCCTGTGTGCGAAAGAATACATAGTTTGTTCAAGTCGTTTGGTTCCGAAGCATGAATGAAACTGGCAAAATAGCACAACAACAGTGTGGCGATAGACGAGACTTGCGTGCCCTGTTGCAGGTTAATGACAAACAGAGCATCTGCTGTTACACTAACCACCACAACAGGCATTCATGACGTAATTATGCTCATATCCCCCTACGCCATGTGTTATGATTTATAACAACACAAAGGATAACTATTTTCACTTGTTTTTCAACAGCGTTTTGTACGGAAGCCCATTGGTGCCACGGTGAATATGTATTTTTGCTGTGGCGGCCGCTATATAATTAAATGGCGGCAGCCAGATAATTAAGTGGATGTCGCCAGATAATTAAGTGGAGGCCGTCAGAAGAATATATATTCACCGTGGCACAAACGGGCTTCCGTAGTTTTGCTTTCGGAACACCAAGCTGCACAATTTTGTGTAAAGCACTCCTTCTTGTTTTTCTAGTTATTTAATATTACGTTTTTATATAACTACGAATGTTGAAGGTTTACTGTCTGACAAATTATATTTAGTTACTCCATTAAGCTCGTAACAGTGTTTGCAATTCGAATGTTTCCATTGTGCAACATCTTTCAAAACAAGTTTCATTTGCATCGATCTGAAGCGAGCAGATTTAACCGCGATATCCTTTGATATTCAACGATCCTACCTTCTATATCGCAATCTTCATGTTACAAATCGCTAAGTTGGCTAACTGCGAAAAGCCGTAATCAATTACTTAGTAGTGACTTCGATCATTGTCATTGTTTGAATTCGAGATAAACTGGAGACAGTTTATAAATGGTCGGTGGAAAGAGATGTGCAGATAGTGAAATGGTTACCACATCCGTTTGGAACGCCGGCGGCCTGCGTTCAATATCAGGTAACCACAAGCAAGGCTCTCAACATTTCGGACTGTGTATCCCATGAATCGGAGAATCGTGTTATTGTCGGTATCGCCTCAATTTGGGAGATAAAAGAACCACTGAGGAAGACAATTACCCTGGCAGTAACCCCATTAATTGCCAGCAGAGAAATGTCGGCTTGGCGAAATGTTCTGAAAAAGACTGCCTACTTCAATTAGACCTCATGATGATCTTATATCTGTAACCACAGTCAGTTAATAGAACCCTCCCGAGTTCTGGAAATAACTAGAACAATAACACGTAACTTACCCATTTTCAAGTTATTGTCAGTTATGCACACAGCTGGCAAATCGACTTTTGCTGCTGCTCAGTGTTTAAGACGTGTACACATATGATTATATTTATTGTTCAACACTTAGTTCACTTGCCTTTCTACTTCTTTCTTCTCGCCTCCGAATGCGACGACGGTTCGAACGGAAGAGATGACCTCTTCGGCCACGGCGGCTGCCCGCGCGTACGATTCCAACTCCTTGCCCGTCATGCCGGTCAACGCCTATATCACATCGCCATGTCAACATCAGATGCGTGCGTGCGTGCGCGCGCGCTTGAGTGTTTGAACATGTATGCATATTTCAGTGTTGGCAACGTCTAGAGACGTATTGATGCGAAGCGGCGTCGGCGGAGTGGAATGACGCGGCGATTCATGTACACGAAACCGTGGATGTTAATACTTTCTTATATCACCGTAGGATAATAAACTTACCTACATATTTATTGCTTAATGACCTACATCCACCTTGTCTTTATATTTGTTTAATATAGCAGTATATTATATTCCATTCCATTATTCCAAGTTCATATAAAGCAGCTCTAGATGAAAGTGCATTAGTGAGGTATAAGTGTTTTAATATAACCCGGATATTAAAAGGTAATCGTGGCGACAAATATTTATGTTTTTTTTATAGCTTTTACACGTGTCATAATATCAAATGTCCTCAACTGCCTGTCTGAAATCATAAATTATATAACCAAAGCAGATGGATATCACCGTGTTGTTTGCAAAACCAGTTACTGGTCATGTGGGCAGAATCGGAGATGAAAAACTGGCAAATATAGCGGATGCCCAGAAAGTGGAGGGGAAACGGACTCGAGGGAGACCGAGAATGCGATGGAACGACTGCGTTAAGAGAAACATGGAGAGACTAAGAGAAGAATGGAGAAGTCTACAGTAGAGCTTGACAAGACGAATCTACCGTAAGACTTGAAAAGGTAAGTCTACAGTAAGACTTGACAAGACAAGTCTACATTAAGACAAAACGAATAAGACTTGACAATACAAGTCTACAATAAGACTAGAAGAAAGGACAAGTCTACAGTAAGACAAGCCAAGACAACAATAAGTCTTGACAAGACACGTCTACGGTAAGACAGATTTGACAAGCCTACAATAAAAAAGTACTTGACACGTTTACTGTAAAACTTGATAACACAAGTCTATAGTAAGACAAGTCTACAGTAGGGCAAGACGAGTCTACAATAAGACTTGACAAGGCAAGTCTACAGTAAGGCTTGACAAGATACGTTTACAATAAGACGAGATAAACATACAATAAGACTTGACAACACATGTTTGCAATAAGACAAGACAAGTCTACATAAGGAAAATATTAGTCTACAGTAAGACATAACAAGGCAAGTCTACAGTAAGACTTAATAAGGCAATCTACAGAAAGACTTAACAAGGCAAGTCTACAGTACGACTTGTCAATTCTACAGTAAGATTTGACAAGTCTACAGCAAAACTTGTGTATTGCCTGACGAGCCTTCTTAGTTGTAATACGACTCACGTGATTGAGGAAGGCGCCTGAGAGGACGAGGAAGGGCGTGATGCCGAAGATGACGAGGCACAGCTTCCAGCCGTAAATGAAGCCGATGGCGAAGCCGGCTACGAAGGTCGTGATGTGTTGGAAGAAGTTACCGAGTTTGTCCCCGATTCCGTCCTCGAACTTGCTCACGTCGCTAAGGTTACAGCGACAGATAACGGTGAACTCCAAGTGTATCACAACATAGGCCGACATTTATGGCCCTATTCTGCCCCCATAAGAATTCTAGTGTAAAAATATGCATGTACATAATGCATTATGCAATATAGCAACAACCCTGAAATCACAAGTTTGATGAAACATTTTTAAAATTGACGTTAAACGGGAGCTATCGCGGTGCCGGCTTGGAAAATCTGTTTTCGGGAAATGCACCAGGGGCAGAAACGTGACTTTAGTAGAGGAACATTTTGCCGACGTTTGCCGCGATCGCCAGCGTTTTCAGCATTATCTCCAGGACAATACGCAACAACAAATACACAATGGGCATCCTCGGGTGTTTCCGTAACATGGCAAATACAAAGGTTTTTTGTGTTGTGTACTCGTGTAATATTTTAAAGTATTTTGGCAGTATCATCCTTTGAAAGAACAGCAACCATTTGTTATTAAGGGGCAGAGTAGATTTTTCCACAGGACATCAGAGAGACAGAATAAGGAATTTGGTGCTACAATGGCCAAATCTCGAGAAAAAACAACGCGCTAATTCGATGTTAGGGTATGTTTAATTACTTCTATGCTGTTTCTATGCCTAATAATTTTATATAGAAATATTCTGTTATCGATTAAGGAAAGCAGAAGAACTAGAGGACATCAAGCTACATTAGCAAAGGAGCAGTCTAGACTAGATATTAGAAAGTTATAATTTTCAGAAAAAAAACAGCAAAGCAATGGAACTGATCGGTAGTAGTGTTGATATGTTTAAAAAGATAACTGACATATACCTCAGAAGGGTTGGATACACTTATATAGATAGGTTGTACTCTATATAAGTCAAAGGTCTTCCTTGTGCAGCGTAGTGCCCACTTGCCATCTAGATTTCATTCTCTACGTGACAACCTTGTTAAATCTTGTAATGAAAAAAAACAAACGTACATTTTTACGCCTCGAAATTACCCATATATATGAGAGAAAAAAATCGATAAGACACCATACCATGAAAAACCTACCAGTTTGGTTGTAAATTTCGGTATACAATCCTACAATGTACAGTGAAGGCAAACCGAGTGCTCTATCGCCGATGTGATATATATGGTTGGCACTTCAGGGTACAGACACAAACGGGTGACTTACTCAACCAGTCTGTTGTTGAACTGGCGGACGTCACGTGTGTCGAACCATCCGACGTCTTGGTTGAGAATGGCCCCCAGCAAAGCGTGCCGCACGCGCCGTGCCTGGCGCGATGACGTCACTAGCCAACAACTCGTCTGGAGGTAGCCGGCGACCATCGCAACAGCGCCGATAACTGCAGCGATAATTCATACCTAGATATCATGGTAGATTCGGACATGGCTGGATGATCGTGGAGGGCGTAGCTTGCATATGTGGTTGCATTTGTGCGTGTGTATAATTGTTTGATATACGAAATATATTACACTTCCATCGAAAACAATGCTACCAAATCACAAAATCCATTATTTTGTGTGCCCCGAACCACAAATTTGTGAAACTGATTAAGCAACAACAACAACTGATTAAAGGAGGTGTGTTTAATGAGTGTTAGTGTAATCGTACGTGCAAGCACAAGTATTGACATTTTGTATTATTCTTATCAGAATTGATATACTTATCCGCGTTTTAATTTAGTTGGTGCATGTGACGTTACACTTATTCTGTAATGCTTGGCATAACTTGAACATACTACCAAGCTAAGATCATTACTCTACTATACGAAGGAATGGTAAACCTAGAACAAATGTTAAGAAGAAGCTAAACGATGAAACGTATGTTATCGATTCTCTTTAAACTGACCTAAGTAATAAACAGCGATTTCTCGCATTCTATCCATGAAACGCAATAGGAGAATATCCATCGTTGCATCGACACCGGTGGACAGGTTGTGAGCTTGAAGTGTTCGCCTAAATCAAGATAAGCAGTGCGAGTGTGAGTGCGTATGTGTCTGCGCGTGCGTGCGTGTGTTTGCATATATATATATATATATATATATATATATATATATATATATGGAATAATATGAATACAAATAAGTTGTATGTATGCATGAATAAAGTGTATGTACATAATAAAAATTATACATACACACATTACATTACACTACACACTTATTTATATTCACATTCACCCACATACTCATATATAATTATATATATATATATATATATATATATATATACATATATATATATATACATATATATACATATATACAGTATATATATATTAGTATATATACATATTATGTATATTTCTGAAATTCTGATTACACAACTAATAATTTCTACACACATCGTCGTTGAGGCGAGTAGAAATTGGACGTAGAGGTGGAAAGGAAAACATTGGTGACCAAAATCCCACCAAGAGTAGATGCCATACAAAGATGGATCAAAGAAGATCGAATTCAAACTCGAATCGAAAAACCGATTCGAGACACTACTAGAACTAAACTGTATGAACACCATGAGTGAAACAATCACAGACATGATCTAACAAAGCACGCCAAGAGTAGCTAAGGCAGTCAACAAGCCACTGAAATCGAGAATATCATCATCAACACGAACCCTGATGACGAAACGACGAGAAATAGTAGAAACCGGCGACGACAAACAACGAATAGAGTACGCAGAAATATGCAAGTCCATCCAAAAGAAGGAAAGAGAGGACATCAAGAAATACAATCAAGAGATCATACGAAAAACGATCATGAAATCAAAGAGCCTGAAGAAAGTCCAAAGAACGCAGAAGCGAGATCAAGACAAACTGATCACACTCATAGACGAGCTTGAAATAGGAAGATTAGCAATGTTGTTTTATTATAATGTAGTTAGGCTGTAATTGTGATTACACTGAATTACATGGCTGTGATCTGACAATAAAATGTGCCATTTTCACCCTACAACTACTGTTGTCCAGTGTTTATATTGTTTGCACCAAACACGCTACGACGACACATTAACTTATTTTCTGATAGTATATATATATATATATATATATATATATATATATATATATATATATATATATATATATATATGGCACACTTTCACATTAACCCACACACACACGCACACGCACACGCACACGCACACGCACACACACCCACACACACACATACCACACACACACACTCTCTATCTCACACAAACACAAACACACACCACACACACGCACACACGCACACACGCACACACGCACACACGCACACACACACACACACATATATATATATATATTGTATATATATATATATATATATATATATATATATATATATACAGGGTGACCCAAAAAACAGAACCCGTAAAAATGTCATTAATCGTACATAGGTCCATCAAATTTCTTCAAATTTAGTCGATTTAAACTTCAGTCTATGGATGATCTGTCCACAAAGGTTTACTGAAGGCAGCAATCACAGGAAAGATCAGGCAAATCCCCAAGGAGAAATGTGTGAGAGTCATTGACAATTTTGCGCGACGTGTGCAAGAGTGCATTCAACGCCGAGGACAACATTTGGAGCACATTTTGAAAAGAACATAAAAACTATAAAAACTGACTCAGGTGGATAAAACTTTGTGGACAGATCATTCATAGACTGATGTTTGAATCGACCAAATGTGAAGAAATTTGATGGATCTATGTAGGATCAATGACATTTTTTATGGGTTCTGTTGTTTTGGGTCACCATGTATATATATATATATATATATATATATATATATATATATATATATATATATATATATATATATATACGTAGGTCCTATGTGTGTGTATGTGTGTGTGTGTGTGTGTGTGTGTGTGTGTGTGTGTGTGTGTGTGTGTGTGTGTGTGTGTGTGTGTGTGTGTGTGTGTGTGCTTGGGTTAATGTATGCGTGTCTGTCTGTGAATAGATTCACTCAATACACGCACGGATGCCGACGTGTGTTGTACTCACTGCAGCAGGGCCGGGTCATTTCGAATTTGTTCCTCCGTCAGTCCGAGCGCCGTATAGTTCAGACCCACGTCTTTCTCGTTTGTCACGAACGTGTCGATCATGTCACCAAAGAGGACGAGTAATGCGAGGGTCACACACCCTTGGACCATTGCGCTGACCGTTCCTAGCAGCATCAGAGTCGCGTCGGCCATCGTCGCAAATCGGAACTGAACAAACCATGAGCACGGTCAGTTCACGACAGACTGACATGTATTGGAAACTGCGATCTGTTGTATCGGTGTAGATGAGCAATATTTTAAATTGTGTGCGAAGCATCCTCGCGCCCCATGGATCGCTGCGGCTGATTACGTAAATACCATCTCTTCTCTGTCCCTAAAAAAGCTTCGTTTAACGCGAAACAACGAAATCGCCCACGAGGAGTGTGGTCGGCTTCCGGTCGAGTGATAATGTTTGGTGATTACAGCCACATGCTCCTGGTCTTACATGCAACGTTTAGGACGTGAATGGGTCATTGTTTTTTGGGGGATTCCTACCAGTCGTGTGTCCGTCTTCAAATTGGGGCGGGTATTTGCACTGTTCGTACGGCTGACGCAGTAGTGACTGGCAAAGTCAACTGCTATAAAGGAATATTTTCACTTAGCTCAATTCCCAGCTTTAGGGAGACGATCGGTGAGTGGTAGTGATGTAACTCAAAGACCCCTGGCTTGTGAGGATGGTGCGAAGTAAAGAAAGAAATATAAATATTATATCACTGAGATTTGATATAACAAGTACTGTTATTCATGCTCATGAAATAACATTGTAGGTAGTGCCAATTTTCCTAGATACAAACCTGTGAGCTTGTTGGCACGTGAATTTTCCATTTATAATTAAGTTTCTGGTTATTTTGTCAATTCCGTTGTCTTTGAGGGTTACACGATATTCATGCCAATGCATACCCCCATCACGTTCAACATTACCGTAAATCTACTTGTATTTTATTTCTATTTGCGCGTTATTGTTGGGCGATATAATTAGTCGATTAGGGAAGTAGAAATATGTGGTTTTAATGTGGGCAAGGACACAACGTCAATGAATATTAAACTCGTTCGAAGGGACGCTACTCAAACTTACCATGGCTTTTATGGATACCAATTCTGGTTCGCTGGGCGTGTCCACGTCTTCGTCAGTTGTCTGCTGTGCCATGTTGTTCCGCTGTGCTCTCTTAGTCTCTCAATCGCGACACTTCAAATATCCAACACATTTCGTCAGATTATGAACATTAGCCTAGACACATTCTTCTCCAAGAATAACGTGTTAATAGCATTGTTTACTTGCCTGTATTCGTGGGGTGTCTTTCTTTAGTCTTAGATTTTGGAAAGGCTACTTATTCAGATATATTCCGATTGTATTATTATGGATATGTGCTAAAGGGCTGTTTCGAGCAATAGTATAACTGCTATATCCAATATCTTCGTTGCGAGAGATCTGCTTAATATGCTACGTTTGTTTGGTGTGCTATTTTAAGTGTTTGCAACTATATGCTTAGTATAATCATTTACACTAGAGCAGAATGGTACACTGAACACATATGTGTGACATTCTGCCACACTTTGTGGTATTTCGCTGGTTTGTAAAAACGTTATTTAAATAGAGGTAAGTGTGAACTTCCTTATTATACGATATATATGTAACGAAACAACGGAATCACTTACCTCACAACTTCAAGATGGCTGCCGCTAATCGCACTTATCAATGACGTAACTGTGCAAATACATCACATCCGGCTGTAAAATGTGTTATACTGAAATGCTGTAATGCAAGTTACGAAGCTTTAATACAGCAGGGTACCGTTGCCTCTATAATACAGTACGCGCTACGTAGCATATATTTCATATGATGCACTATACGTCTTTTTCTAGAGGCGATCCGTACTGTGGCGCCACACTGTGGTTAGGTGGGATAACGCGTTTGACCGACTTGTAACATCTGCTCTTCTGGACGTGCGTTTTTCGAGCGGACGATAAGGCCATGATGTGTTGAATGTCGCCTTTTCGTTCAATTTTTATGAAGCTTACATCAGTATGGAAGATTCATAAGACCGTTTTGTATTGTCCATTGTATAAAAAAAAACCGATTTAATGGCATACGGTATACAGGACAGGACGTTTTTCATATTTCCACATGTGTGGCAGAAACCATGTGACTGTGAGTAAAAGGTGAAACTAATCATTGATATGTACGATTATCCACCTCCTGAGAATTACTATACCAAGTGAGTGACCGGTTCAGTTCGTTACTGACATGACTGTCCACCAGGTATACCTGTCAGAGACCACGCGAATTATTTGTGCACCTCATCCTTTTAGATGCCAATCTTCAAGTATATTTTAAAGCTCAGGTATTTCTGGTCTATATGGCAGTTGCGTCCCATTCTACCGTATAAATAGCACCCACTACATGTCACGATAGTCATAGATGTGGTTTGGGAAACCAAAATTTAGTAAGACGTCTCCTCTTGCACGATGTCCTTGTATCATGGCGAATATTCCGGGGTAACCCGTTCACCTAGGACAAACAAGCAGACATCTGCATTATTATAAAAGCTTGCAGTAGATTTCATGATGGTTCGACAAAACCGCATATGTATGTAGACATATATTCGCAGTTAAGGCAATGCAATATGGTAAAATGGCTTTTTGTTATTTCTTATGGTAGCTTGCTGACATTTTCAGACAATCTTAATTATATTTCAAAAGGAATGTGAATATTTAAAAAATATATTTTGGGACCCCCTTTAGACCCTTATCGAGGCATCCATTTTGAATTTCAGTGGCATCAGCTGAAATCCTAGGTCTGCATAATGCACAGGCCAATTCCACTGTAACTTTGTGAATACATAGCTGACATACACCTGCATGTTATAACGAAGATATATTTTTTATTACTTTCATAATTTTGTTTTCATGATTTTATTAAATATTTGTTTCAAAACATTGAATAATATTTGAACATTTTATCACGTAGAATTATTTTCTTATATTATTTTGAAAATGTCTCTCTGTCATAACACGGGGAGCAGTATTATGGAGAAGTCCCGAAAATGTAAATGCATTTGGTTGAGAAATAGCCGAGATCTACGAAATAAGCGAAGTCAGTTTGGTGAAATAACGGTATTGTAGAAAAACGACGTCAAAGTTTGTGAACATTTCAACAATGAATTCTACGACAACAAATGTATACAGACACTTGAAATTACACACATATCACCTATAAACTATGTTCTTTCAGATGGTATAAAGTATACCATAATAATAATTTGTTGGACCCCCTTTAGAGCCTTATCAGGGCAGCCATTTTGAATTGCAGGGGCATCAGCTGAAATCTTAGATCTGCATAGCGCACAGGATACATCCACTGTAACTTTGTGTATACATACCTGACATACACCTGCCTGTCATAAGAGAGATTTTTATTTTCAGAATTTAGTTTTCATGATTTTATAAAACATTTCTTTCAAAATATTGAATAATATTTGAACATTTTGTTACGTAGAATTTGTTTCTTATATAATTTTGTCAATTTATCTCTGTTATAACATGGGGAGCAGTATTATGGAGAAGTCCCGGAAATAACAAATGCATTTGGTTGAGAAATAGCCGAGATCTACGTAATAAGAAAGTTCAGTTTGTTGAAATAACTGTATTATAGAAAAACGACGTCAAAGTTTGTGAATATTTCAACAATGAATTGTACGACACCAAATGTACACAGAGTCTTGAAATTACACACATGACCTATAAATTATGTTCTTTCAGGTGGTATAAAGTACAACATAATAATTTTTTGGATCCCCTTTAGACCCTTATCGGGACAGCCATTTTGAATTGCAGTGGTATCAGCTGAAATCCTAGATCTGCATAATGCACAGGCCAAATCCACTGTAGCGTTGTGTATACATAGCTGACATACAACCTGCATGTCATAACAGAGAGATTTTTATTATTACTTTCATCATATATTTTTTCTCAGGATTTTATAAAATATTTGTTTCAAAACATTGAATACTATTTTGTCAATTTCTCTCCGTTCTAATATGGGGAGCAGTATTATGGAGAAGTTCCGAAAAATGTAAGTGCATTTGGTTGAGAAATATCCTAGATCTACGCAATAAGAGAAGTCAGTTTGGTGAAATAACTGTATTTGTGAACATTTCAACAATGAATTGTACAAACAATAAATGTACACAGAGACTTGAAATGGCACATTATTAAAGGTACTCAATCCACTCGTTTGCTAATCGCCAAACCGGTTCTTTTATTACCAGTTGTGTAATGTGTTAATAGTTTAACTAGTATGCACAGTCAGTAATTTTTTTTAATGCGTACTTGTCATTTTATAATTATAAAAAAAGAATCGCCGTTACACCGGGTATAACTGGCGAAACAATCAGCAGCTGCTGACGGCCTGTGCTTTTGGGGTCACGTGTTTTATGCGAGATCACCTACTACGGCACAATAACAAATCGCACGTGCTTTTGCGCGTCATGACTAAGATTGCAAGTCAAAGGCAGTGATTCTTCTATGAAGGTACGCATTAAGTGCATTAACGCAGTCAGCAACAAGAGCGAGTAGTCGGGGGCTAATTCACTCTTGTGAACGTTGACTCGACGCGGATTCTCTAACTTGTAAGATTATAATAAATATAAGTCTGACAGTGTCACTGACAAGTCACAAGTGACAACAAGCGTACAAGGCAAGCCAGTTTGACTTTGAGTTGACAGTCACCATCGATATCGCTCAGCATCTGTGTAGATATGTACCGGTATTGTATTTGATTACGCAGGATCTTGTTAATAAACTTAGTAATTGCGAAAGTACATATACAGAGAGAATAGATGACGTGAGGGATGAAATTAAAAATAAAATTGACATGGGGGACTAGCTGGTAATAGGCTCTTGTCGGTCGGGCAAGAAAGTTGTATTTTTAGGGGGAGCATCCGTTATCTCGTGTAACAGAACGTCAAACGGAGAATTATATTATATTTCACAATTATTAAAACAGTGTTTTGCGACTCACATTTCAGTACTATTATTGTTGTTGATTTCTATTATATGTTATGCCAAATATTTTTTTTTTTTATAACAGCGATGATTGATTGTGATGAATTTTTTTCAATAAAAAATAAACATGAAACCAAAATGTTAATACAGCAGCCGAGCAGGTGTACATTATACCATGCAAGTATTACATATAACATTATTGCACTTGTTTCCATTGTAGTCAATGCCTGGCTGTTGTCTATGTACCTGGTACCTTTCATCTCATACGTGCCAGCTATTGTTTTGAAATATTTATCAAAATTTTCATCACAGCAGTATCTGAATGCATAATATATTCGAATTATAATATTGCTACAGGCCACACTACAATACAAAAGTGAGACAAGTCAGAGGAGAGGCTAAGATAAAGGCAGTCACATGGGTATGGCAGATGCAGGGAGGATACGTAGTCTGCGGGAGGCTCACATCTGATCAATCCAGGTAATTTAAACAGCGGTTTTCAAATAGTTATCAACATTTTCATCACAGCAGTATATGAATGCATACTATATTCGAATTATAATATTGCTACAGGCCATACTACAATGCAAAACTGAGATAAGGCAGAGGAGAGGCTAATATTAAGACAGCCAGGGCATTGGTATGGCAGATGCATTGATGATACGTAGTCTGCGGGAGGCTCACATCTGATCAACCCAGGTAATTTAAACATTTTAACAATCAACAATGTATAAATTATCAAAATATTTTAATATGTCCATTTAAATATACATTTGTTTTTATTAACATATTATCTTGAACATGGAAAACTAGAATAATCTTTGCTCTTGTATAATGCATATTTTACCCAGTGTGTCAACACAGACATTAATGCACATATACTGTGTGAGTCGTGGGGCATGGCTACATAGATAATTTTTTTTAATTACCTTCAAAATGGTGCATTTTGTAGGATGTTTTAACTTATTCCCTGGGAAATAGAGAGGAAACAAATGCACAGCTACAAGTGTAAACATGTTTATAGCAAGAAATACCTATTATGTGGCCATCCTGGCATATTTTGTGCAAAATGGCTTAGACAAATACTGAGGTGGTCCACCTCACTCATCATATAGCAGGGGAAATACTGAAGCGATGACTCAAGAAATCAATAATACAGTTTTGAAGAAGGTATATTCGAATGTCAACCAGAAGTGATCCCAGTTGTACTGTGTGTTGCACTGTGACAGACTCTGCAGTACTAGTGGTGTGTACACTGGCTTCCATGCCGGTCAGGTACCCTGGCTGACTAGAATGTAGAATGCAGAGTGCTTGACATGCGAATATGGTGACGCCTGACTAGCTTTGCAGTTGGTGATGGAATGGTGGATGCCATGGTCTGTCAAATATGGCATGAGCCTTTGGTCACTCTCGTTGATGATACTTCATACCAGCTGCCTGACATTTTGCTGTACATCCACATCCACATCTGCCTATACAATAAACAAAGTGACAATTAGCATGGCTCTGACATGTATTCGATTTTATATGTGACGACATACCTAGCCAAAGTCAATATCATGGTAATAATTCAGAGTTGGAGTGAGTACAATACAAATGTACTCGAGTACGAGTATGATTACTTTGAACATGCATGAGTATGAGTACTCAGAAAACAAATGTACTCGAGTACGATTACTTTAGAATGTACTCGAGTACGAGTACGATTACTTTAGAATGTAATCATGATTACTGGTACTTTCACGATTTCTGTAATGAATATCCTGTTTCTACCGTAAAGGAGACCTACATGGAATCAGGTGTCATTCATTTTGTGTTGCTGTGCCAATATCTAGTGTTCTAACTGATTACTGCTAACTGCTGTCCACTGTCCAGATGTTACTGTTATTATAAATCATCAGATGACTTTCTCATGTATTGAATGAACCATTTAATACTGGCTTGATAATCAAGATGTCCATATATCATGATACTACACACTAAAGGTATCATAGTGATACTGTAGCAAATAGCATACAAGTGTTATAATGAGTGTCAATTTAGTGGTGGTTCAACTATGTCAATGAAGTATCAAGAGGAACATATTAAACTTCTGAATCAAATACAAATATGATGCATTTAAGAATTTCAAATGTCCCCTTTTAAATGTCAAATGCACATGATAAATATAAATTATACAATAACAACATTTCAAATCCCAGGGATCATATTAGCAATAATATATAATTAAAATATGTCATATATCAGATGAGACAAACAGAATATTGAGGATTTAGACAGGTTTACAGTTTACACTTACTTAAACATAATGGACAGAGATTTAGCAGCTAACTGCCGTCATTCACACCATACTGAAAAGAGCAAACAGTACAAGTGGGACTGTGGCATGGCTTCTAAAATTACAAAACAAGATGTTAGGGGATGCTTATCTCCTGCAGTGCTTCCCTGGGAAGTATACCACATAAAATATCACATAGAGGGGCAGATTCAGAAATCGTCTTGAGGGCACAAAAACCTACTGGCCTTTGAACCAAATTGTGTGGTCTACATTTGTGTTGATACCGCATAGCTTCATCTTCCACTGTCTCATCTGGAGTAGTGATATAGGAAAATGCCACAACTTATTATTATCATTTAAACTGGGTCATATTTCAAACAATATTGATTGAGGCACATTAGCATTGACCTATTATAAAAAGTTCATAGGAATACCAAATTCCTACAGTGTAGGAGGCACATCCACAGGACCCCAGGCCCCTTGGATTCACAAATGACATACATCTGTACAATTTTTATAAAAGGTGTACACCTCCTTTACATGCTCCGCAACATCGGGCGCAAGTGGCGTGCCCACATTCGTCCGGTGTGGACCTGGCTCCTGCCCAGTGGCGAGTGCTTTCTGATAGAAGCACCAGCTGCGAGCTCCCACCGGGCACCGGTCGTGCTGGGGTTTCTCTTCCCTTGACGAGCAGTGGTTGAACGATGCCAAGATCGCATTCTGCATGCCGTTGACATCGTGTGGGTGGGTCTAGACAGCCATTCGATAGTATCGGCTTAGTGTCTCTATCTTCCTCCCGGTCAACTTTCCAAACCCATGGCATCCAAGTGTGACTCCAGCCTTCTTCCCAGATGATGCCAACTTGCGCAGGGCAGTGTTGAGGCGTTTGGCGACGTGGTTCACACACTCTCCTTGTGCAGCTCCACGTCGCCGTACACTCTCAAGTTGGTGAGGCGGGTGACGGTCTTGGCATCACCGTCGGAGAGAATGGTGGTGTATCTGAAGTTGCGGTTGGTGGAGCGGGTCCTCAGCAGCTCCGCGGCCTTCACCTCCATGCCACCCGACGCCCCCTCGTAGTTCTGGTTGCACTCGGGCTCGTGCGTCAAATACCAGTCCGTGAAGGCTGCAGTATGCCTGCCGCCGTGTCGGGTGCTAGCATAAGCACACCGCTGGCAGTACAGACACATCACCTGGAGGTCGATCACCAGGCCAGTGATCACCTCAACTACACATCCAATTCCATACTGTGACTTGTAACCGCGTGTCATCCATGACCCGTCGTAGCTAACGGTCAAGTCGATGGTGTCATCATGTCCGATTGACGGGTCAATGTCCAGGTAGACACGACGGACAACGGTGGCAGCATCATCCAGTATCCGCGTCACGACGATCTTGTTGGCTTCACATATGGCGTGAGTGTGCTTTGTGTAGGAGGTTTGTGTCAGAGGCTTCATATCTAGAAATTGACACAATTTTAACAAGCCGGCATGGCCAACCCCCATGTCCATCGAAGCAGCTACTGCCTGGCGCACGACGACGAAGAGCACATTCCCTGAAGATGACCCATCGATGCGGTCGGACGTCAGGATGGAGTTGAGCACTGTGTCACACTTTGTGCACACAGTCTCCATTGCAGCGACGAGACCAAGTCGGTGGTCAGCGACACGGATAATCAAAGACGCAGCGCCACACTCCAGACATCTCAGACCCTTTACTAGAGTTGACAGCATGCTGGACCGAGTTATGACAGTCGTGATGTCACCTGCTGTCCCGGGCACATCATTACGGTCACTGCCATCATCCCTGAATGTAGTCCTGTAGGAGAACTTCCTCTCTGTTGCCGAAATTGAAGGCTGGGGTTCGATAACCTGTGAACAAAATGTTATATTATAACAACACAATGGTCTATAAATAAAAACAATTAATATATGCAACTGTATATTTACACACACACACACACACACACACACACACACACACACACACACACACACACACACACACACACACACACACACACACACACACACACACACACACACACACACACACACACACACACACACACACACACACACACACACACACACACACACACACACACACACACACACACACACACACACACACACACACACACACACACACACACACACACACACACACACACACACACACACACACACACACACACACACACACACACACACACACACACACACACACACACACACACACACACACACACACACACACACACACACACACACACACACACACACACACACACACACACACACACACACACACACACACACACACACACACACACACACACACACACACAAACACACACACACACACACACACACACACACACACACACAAACACACACACACACACACACACACATTCAGTTCAGATTAAATAATTAAATTATTTGAGTTGGGGTAGTAAGTCCATATTCTCCATGTTAACATATAGGACTTTGTGTTTTGTTTTTATTTGTAATAATCGAACTGTTCCCAAATTCTGTATTTCAGTTATATTGCCTGAAGGATTATTACAAGCAGAAGCAATGGAACACCTTTGTTATGATTACGTGCATTTAGACAACTTGTCAGATATAAGTGCTTATCGAAACTACAACGTACAGCAATGTAAATGCAAATCCCGTAAGACACATGCGGCCTAAATTCGTGTCTATTATCTGCACTACGTAAATCGTGACCCACTTTCCTCAATCGTGACCTCTATTCCTCAAATCATAAATAAGCAAGAGTGATTTCCATAATATTCCTGAATTTTATAACAACCTACGTAACTGGAAATTGGTGTGAAATAAAACTAGTACCAGAACCAAGCTGTAGCACAAATTACAAAATATAATTCTAGCTTCAGCAAACTCGCAAGTCCAGGTCCATTCACCACTGGCACTGCCATAGGCGCCGCTGCCATAGCACCGCCTAGCATTGTCATTGTCATTGACACTTCACTTGAAATTACAGTATTTTTATTACACGGTACATAGGCAGCCAAACCGGCATGCTGGTTGCCTCCAATTATAATATAATAAATAAATACGTGCACACGACTTAGTATTTGATCAGCTAAATGTAAAAAGAATAATACCTGCGAAGTGACAGGCGAGTAACAGCTGTCACTATCATTCGCGTCGCTCTCAGAGTCGGACCCGACCGGAGGCGCTGCCACCGCCACCGTCGCCAGTTGTCCAGTCCATGCCTGCCTAAGTTGCAGTCGCCTGCGCTTGCGCCCCTTCCCGAAAGAAGCAATATGTTTCTTCTTCTCATCTGACATGGTGTCGCAGGTAAAATCACTTTGAAAAGAGCGGATAAAAATGGCGTGGATACAATGTTGATTATAAACAACGGCGTCCTTTCGCGCACTTCAACCTATCAGCGGGCACACAGCAGTCACGTGGACGTATTATCCAATCACTGCAGTAGACGGGCGGGGTTAGGCCATATTATAATTTATGATGTAGGTCATTCCAACTGGAATATCGCGGAAACGGGAGAATATCTCCGAAAACCACTGGTACCAAGATGCAGTGCGATAGTGAAGCTGACTGCTGGTATGCAGCATGTCAACAGAGGTTCAAAATAGCGGGAGATACATTCGATTGAAACTGAGGATTTTTAGATCGGCGCTGCGTCATTACGCAAAAACAAAACAAAACAGTATAGTATGGCTCATCATAAATCGTTTTTTTTTATAGCAGTTATCGTATTCATACAAAGTATCAACGTACACAGATCGAAAGTTAGATAATTATATTATATGAATTTTTTGAAAGTGAAAATTCGTAGAAAAAAAATAATTCCGTCAAAAATGACAAATCCACGGTGTTGCGTCCCCTCTTTATAACTTAACTAGGTTAATTGACGATAATAATCAAGAACATTTCAAATACCAATATAGGCGCTCATAATTAAGTTATTCCCTCATTATTTCAAATGACAACAGTGAGTTTGGCAAGTATAGATCGGATTCGGAATATGAGCTCTGATCACTGTATTTGGCGGCCATATTGGAATTTGAGCGGCCATGTTGGATAACCGATGCGCAAAAAAAGCCCATCAGAACCCCATCATGTAATATAGCAAAATGTAGGTAATCATGTCAGGATAGCAAATATGTGCATAACAAAGTGATTACTTACACTCATAGATATAAATAGAACACGCCAGTAGAACAAGATCGCTCGGCCGCTATCAGTTGACATATGGGTCATTCCGTGTGAACGCAAACAATGAGGTTTTTTCATCTCTTAGATGTTTGAATAGATCAGTATGGTGAGAACTTTTGGTAAGATTAGTAAGAATCCAAAATTTGAGCGTTCTAGCTGAACTAGTTTTCAAGTTACAGCTGTTTCAAATTTGGGACTTTGACGTTTTTCGACAGCTTGTTAAAATTAAATATTTTATTCACATTTCACTAGTCAATATCTTCTGCACTCTTTAGCCTGTGTCAGTAAAATTGTGTGGAGTTGTTCTCTATAACATAAAGATTACACAACTACAATTAGAACATAAATAAGGCATAAGGTTAATGTGCAGCAAGTTGATAAACATCATGATTTATTCAAAATATCACACGCGGGAGGGTTTTCAGACCTTGATTGTGAGCAAAATACACACACCTTAGACAAATTGTACATATTTGGTACCAAAACATAAATATGTGCTAATCTAAGAAATATGTAAATAAATGATCAACTTCCGACCCAAAAAGGTCGATGAGGCGTAGCTTGTATTGTCACAAAACTTTTTCAAGGTGTTAGTTCATTTCTAGAACTCAAATAAATATTAAGTCTCAATATCCTTCCGAGCTTCCTTCACAACAAAAATGGCATACGTCTGGGTGCCCCAACTTTTAAAATAAATTGCTTGTGAAATACGAAAGGGTTTTCAGACATTGATTGCAAGCTAAATATAGATGGTTAAATGAACTGTTAGTGTCTATTTGATATATATGCATAACACTGCATATTACCAGAGCAAATATGGCATGCCTGACTGTGTTAATTATGAATCTACACATACCCAAATATCATATATTTTATTAAAATAAGCAAACTTCCTACCCTAAGAGGTCAATGTGGATTAGAAGGTATTGTTATCAAACTATTACCAGGCATAAACCAGTTCAAAGACAACATAACAAGTAACTCTCAATATAATATAATATCCATGTCCACATTATCAACAATTAATCCACTGTTCTTTGCAATTTCAGTAAGACGCCTCGCAGTAGCGGTACATTGAGCAGACTTGTTTGCTGAATGCAAGAAGACGACAAATCCTTTTCTTATTGTGCCACAAAGCAATCTACAGTCAGCATCATCAATGTCTGCCTTCAAAGTCTCAATATAGAATTCCAGTTCACCAACAGTCTTCAGCAGTGGAGGAGGAGAGGAACCTGAAAGAAGGATGTAGGATATTTTAGGAACATGCATCAATAAAGAGATGACTGAAACATATGAAATTATATGCTGGCTACTTCACTAGAATAGAATATCTATGTACAGTGACATAGCGAGACAAACACCTCACATTCAAAGGGTTGCACATAACTTAAGCAGACTTTCTTAAACGTTCTTTCTTATATTTTAAAAGTTCCCTTTTATAATAAATAATAATGATAGTAATAAATTAACTCACCTGCATCCATGTTGCTGTCTTTGTGATACACCACCAACTAGCCTACGTCATACTGTGGGATTAGGTCAAGTTGAGTAGTTGAACGCGAAAGTGGCAAAATATAATGTAGCACATCTTTCCTCCAGTCAGGAGGTTTAACTGAACTGCAATGAAATAAAATCACCTATAAAACCCAACTAAAATAATAAAAGTAAAGACCAAAAGTCAAAGACCACATTCCCAAAACCATAATTACTCTAATTTTGTTTTTACATAATTCATATATTTATAAAGCATTCTTTTTATTGTTAAATTGTAACTATGTTATCTGTGTATCATTTATTTTATTTATTATTAGTTCATTTATTTTATTGTATGTACATATAATATTAACTTTTAGTCTTAAATAAAACAAACTGAATGACATGTGCTTTTATTTACAAACCAGCCACTGAAAGACTGCAAACCCCGTCACGTGACCTTCAAAAGCCAATCAGAGTAGAGGAATGGCTAGCTGGTGATTCAATCTAGCCTGCTTATGTCATTAAAATCCAGTTAATCCTTGAAGCAAGAGTAAAAATAATCAAAGCAATGTCTATGATCATGTTTGTAACTTTATTGTCTTTTATATTGTGAGCTATTATTTCAATTACAAGGTGCGATGATTGGTTTAATGGACAAAGTATGGCCGGGGTTTTCATCATATTTCTCTCCGTGTCCTAAGCGGTATCTGAAATGGCGGCCTCCATTAAGTGCATTGCGGGAACAGGGATCGTTGTGAAATTTTGAATAAAATTAGTTTAGACCTTAATAGTAATCTCTACAAGGGTCCTAACGATCTCTGACCCCCCGCAGAATATGTAAATTAGGTCTGAAACTCACCTTCGACTTGAAATTCCAAAAAAATCGGCAAACCGTAACGCATTTAAACAGGCGAAAAACCGGGATGTTCGGGAACGATGCATCCTCAACATGGCGGGCGTTTTCATTTCAAATATGCGCGGTAAAACACACACAAAAAACGCATTTTCGAACGCGCATTTTTACGACGGCTAAACAATGATGACGTCACCGCGTGCATCACAGTGCATAGCGGAACCGTGACTATTTCCAAGTGCCTAAGTGAGTAAAAGGTGAAATTAATCATGGATATGTACGATTATCCACCTCCTGAGAATTACCATGCCAAGACCAAGTGAGTGACCGGTTCAGTTCGTTACTGACAGGACTGTCCACCAGGTATACATGTCAGAGACCACGCGAATCATTTGTGCACCTCAGGCTCAGGCTAATCCTTTTATATGCCAATCTTCAAGTATATTTTAATGCTCAGGTATTAATGCTCAGGTATTTCTGGTTCCAAAGTTTTGTAAGAAGTCTCCTCTTGCACGATGTCCTTGTATCGTGGCGAATATTCCGGGGTAATCCGTTCACCTAGCCCTAGGACAAACAAGCAGACATCTGCATTATTATAAAAGCTTGCAGTAGATTTCAAGATGGTTCGACAAAACCGCATATGTATGTAGACATATATTCGCAGTTAAGGATAACGAGAAACCTATCATCAAATGCATAATTAGGTACATTACATTCCGATGAATGGTTCCATAGTGACGCCGAAAACGGGGATTCCTCAAGAATGTTTGGTAGCATTATGCAAATGAATTTTCGACTTCTTTAATAATCACGTGAACCAATGACAGAGCGATCTACGTCATAGCGAAATTTCCGTTTTTTTTCTGGTGGACGCTATCAACATGAGTTAGTGTTTACTTTTACCTTGTGAAATATCGTTTAAAAATACTGTTAATATTGCACGCAGAACTTTTATACTTCACGCAGAGATTTTTATGTATAACTACGTTAAAATGATATTGATATTATTTATGTGCACCAGCGTGCAAAAACGCAATTGATCATTGGCATTGCAAACAGGCATGTCATACGTTGTTGAAAGTTAAACCAAGGATTCTATAGCTTCACAAAGATACGCAACTCCTGGCGATTTTGCCGTAAATAGCGTGACATCAAAGACAATTACAGGAAGACCAATCACATGCGCTGTTTCCCATTGGGCGCCATTTTTAAAACATAGACCCCAGCGTGCCAAGCGGCTGGGTTTCAAAAGTCAGATCAACATTGCGTACGCCAAGCTCGGCGGTTCGTTTTGCTCAGCCTTTGGCTGCAGCAACAACAAAAGCGTCAACGCAGAGCTTTCATTCTTCAGATTCCCGAAAGATAAAGACAGGTAGGCATTAAATCAATACAAACTAAAAAGAAATACCATGCATAACACACATAAATGCAACGCCTCGACACGCCCCCCCCCCCCCCCCCCCCAGTCAGTGTCAGACTGGATGTCAGCTGGTGATGTAAACAAAAACACTCCGTATGGGCTGGGACGGGTTAGTAGTAATTGTATGGGACAAGTAATAGTACTGTCGTGGGCGGGGGGGGGGGGGTGGTTATCAATGACAATAAATTAACAGTATGTCCCAGCGGATCTTGTGGTGGGCTGAACTAAGAGTAAATATCACTGACACTGTATCATGTATCCAGACTGGCCTACTTGTCCTTGTACATGTACATGGTGTATCTAAATTCTAGATAATAGAATAGGGGCCTTGGCAAAATATTAGCAATAAATGTGTAATACTGGCTGTAATTCAATGTTTTTGCACTTCTTATTTCAGGAGTAAGCGATGGGTTATAAACTCTAGAAGAGAAGATCTGTTGAAAAGAGACTGCGGGTATCTCTATAACAACTGCCGGAAGTGCGCTAAACACTTCACCGAGTCACAGTTTATGAATGCCAACAGCTGTGACAAGCTGGTATGGGATGCAGTTCCCACGTTATTCAGCTGTAATCAATCAGATCGCCAGAAAGAACGCAAGTCCCCCAAGGATAGAACTTCATCTTCTGAACATGTAGTTGAGCAAGATACTTCAGTCCTGGTAAAATCAATGTTCTTGATTATATTCATGTCAGACCAGATGATTGTATTGTTGTAAATTGCTTGAGACAGTTGACTAGATATATAGTACATCACCATACAGTATACATATAGCCCTGGCTGGACTAAGGTATAAGAGGGGTGATACATGTGTTTTACATAATCAACTGATAACATTAGTATGTTTCAATAATTGTAACATTTTTGTGAGAACATCGAAATAATTCTGTATGTCATTTGGACACTAAATATTGTAAATGCAACCAACAATTTGGCTATATTTTGCAGTCACACGATATGAATTGCAAACTATGCCAATTCAATGAAACTGAAGACTAACTATAATGAATATTGTGAACAAATGTACATGTAGCTAACACTGTATTGACATTTTACTACTGGCACATATTCTTTTACTTTTTGTGTGGCGCATGATGACTATCATGTATCAATATACAGCACAGGTTGTATGTATCATATGCATCTTTCATCTGCAAAATTACATTAATTCTAAACATAGATGGACATGTGCAGACATTATTTATTTGTAGACGTGTGTGTCAAAAATAAAAAAATAAACTCATTTGAAGTGGCTTGATTACAAAATGATTTTTGATAAATTTTTGATAAATGATTATTTGATAAATGAAAGATGATGTTGAATACTTTCTGCAAATGTTGGCAAATCAAACCAAATTGGCATGTTTTTGGGCTCATTTGAAGTGTATAGTAACTTTAATATCTGTACCCATGCTATTAATGCCTACAATAAATGTATTATTGTACCCATGTCTTTTTTGTTCATGTTTTTGATCTGTTTCAGAATAGGAATGAAATATTTCTAAAAATTGGGATTGGACAGTAACTGTCTGAACTGAATTATATTGAGTGATTGATTTATTAAGGAATCCACGTTCAGTAATAAAACTGTTGAGGTGGAGCCTTCAGACATTAAAAATACAAAAGCATGCAATGGTGTAAAAAAAAATACAATTTAAACATATCATGAAAACAAGTTATGAATATGACCAGGAATAGACACATAATTTAACGCACACACAACTGTATGACAAAGTATTAAAATGGAGGAACACATAAACCACAGGGAGGCATATATGATGGTGTTGGCAATTTGGGCGGGTGTAGGTTTAGCATGTTTAGGTGAGATGTTAAACATCATGTGTACCAAAACAAGAAGTAAATATGACTAGAATACAAAGATTGAAAGTAGTAGAAAAAGACACTTAGGGCTGCATCATAATTTACTGTACATACATCCTTTCAAATTTACAATGGACCAGTTGTGTGTCCATAGGCAGTACATGTATCAAGATGTATATATAAAACCGGAACATTTCAACTAATTTTAAAATGCACTTTCAGGCTATGGACATAATTATTGACTGCAGCATATCTTCAGCTGACAGGGAGAGGTTGTCTCGGGACATGGTAAAGAAAGAACCAGGCATAATGATCATATCTGAGATTTCATGAATCCTATTATAATGTAGCCGTGAAATGACCATAAAATATTATATATTTTTGAAAATCAATATATTTGGCGCATAAAAATATCAATTTTTTATCTTTACATGTCCACCCCACCCCCCACACCCCCCACCCCCCAAGTCAACGTACGAGCAGTCGATCGCTTTTTAACCAAATGAATGAAAGCACGCCGGTTTGCTTATGAACTCGCATGACACCCAGCCGCTTGGTGCGCCACCAGTTCAAAATCCAAAATGCCACCGGCTGAGTGACATCTCTCCCCTTTACGCTCTCTGGTGACATTACGTAAGTGGCGCCACCTGATATTAAGCGTGCTAAACTACGATAATGAAGGTTCAAATTACAGAGACTGCACCAGTGTGTTAGGACACGATAGCAAAGGTTCAAATGACAGAGGCTGCACCAGCGGCCATATATACCCCCCTCTCACCCTAACTCACCCCACTCGCCTTGTAGATGGTGTTTTTAAGCTAGTGTATTATTTTAATTGAGGTTAATAACACAGTACATTCCTGGGCCTATTTCGTAATAAACGCGATAGTTCTGGCCCCATATTATTAAAGATTTGAGAATTTGTTCAAATTCTTGCTCGAACTGCTTGTTCAATTACTCCCGTACCTGTTTTGCTTGGTTTGAAGCGGCAAAATTGCAAGAATTAAGACATTTGGGTTGAAAATGCACATAGTTAGTAAAGTCAAATTCCCATACAAGCATAGATGACAAATGACACAACATCTAAACAAAATTAATATACTCCCATCATTGCCTTTGCTTTTAATCTTGGATAGCCAATCTAAGATTCCTAGCAAGAACACTTTGTGGCCACTGGTTACAGTCAGAGCGTGTTGCATCAGTGCTGGACTGGTCAGCGTCTGGCTGTTAAAGGCATTGCACAGTTGGTCCATCCTTTCGATGAACTCAGCTGTGCATGTGTGAGCTGCTTCTTCTGCAACATGTATTGAACACAAATATTAATTCAATTCAATTCACTATTATTTATTCAAATAACATTCAACAAACATTACAATTGAAGACCATGTCAACATGTTGTACACATGATGTAATACACAAGAATGTAAAAACTGTTATTAATATGTATCCCCAAACATAATTATTGTGGTCACAACCATAATAATAAATCATTAGATATGTAAATATTGCACACATCCGAAATGCTTAAATGAACATTAAGAAAAAATAATATAAACAGAATTAGTTATATACGAACATTAATCCTGTCATATAAATAATAATATATCCTGTTATATAACGAAACATTATTGACTTCATGCAGAAATTACATTATATTTCAACTATATTAGATTAGTATCTAGCTATGCCGCGAGTCGAAATAGACAAGTAACTCATTACAAGGTCAAGGTGGTGGTAATAATTACAAGATTTAGCCAAATTTAACCACATTGCCATACGAGAGTGAACTCCACATGGGAAGTGGACTAGGAATAATCCTTTGGCATATGTATTGAGAATCCAACCAATATTATCTACGTATATTCTGTCCTGCGTTATGTGTAGATGTTTTTAAACATGCCACACTCCCCATAGGCATAGGGACCATTACGCAACGGGGGTCAGTCAGTATTTCGTGTAATATAAGACAAGTAGTTTTTGAAAATTTATGTTCACAAACCCCATTTTACATCTTTGTCGATCAGATTGTTTGTGTAGATGCCAAATGTACCTGTTTAACCGATTAACACTCAAGTCGGGCATTGACGGTCACCAATAATCTCCTCAGGTCGGCCATAGCCAGCCAGCGAATACATCACAGCGTTTAAATTCGGTTTACCTGGTTGCATCTAGTAATTAAGAGATGCAATTAATGCGACACCTATCTACATTAAATTGTGACTATTTTGGATACTTCAGTTCTCAAATATATTTATCGCCTTTTCGAAATTTAACAGCAATAGCTTTTGTTTTTGGTCATTTAAAAATGTCCTCCAGCCAGCAGTTGGCCACGTATACGGCTAAAATTTGTAATATATTGTAACAAGTTTTATACCAATGTGTAGATAATTTTATGTTCTTTTAACTAAACTCAACTTGTAACAGTAAAAATCCAAGCATAAAAAAGTTACACCGCAACAAAGTATTTATTTACCAAATGTTGCAAAATGTCATAGTGTCAACCAAGATATGGTTAACATATTTTAAAGTTATGACAACAATTTTAAGACCACTATGTAGGTACCTTTATTATCTACAACATGCATACAACCTGCAATTGCGAGAATTGAATAATAAAGGCGCTAGAGCAAAGACAATGGCGCAAGCAATGTTTTTAAACATATAGGTCAAATATTTTAGGAGCCACAGGCTTCAAGTTAAAATCGGCTGCGTGCTAATGGGTTAACGCATTCTATGTAACATATGGTGATAATTTCAAACGATATCCTTCAGTGACAGTGTTCGACTTGCTAGCGTATTCGACTGGCGTTTCAGTGACTACATTTGGCCATTTTTCTCATGTTTTTACAGGGGAAAGTGTCGATTACTTTACTTTTACATAAACGTTTCTTTAATAGATCCGGGAAGCGGTGGAAAACCATTTTGTGCGACTGTTGTTGCAGTTGGACGCAGCACAACATTGGCAATTTGCCATCAAACGTCGAGCAGACGCCATCGTCTGTAGTTTAGCACGCTTAAACCTAGATGGCGTTAGTGGTTGTGGCGTCACACGTTATCGCGTGGAGTTGCGTATCTCTGTGAAGCTATAATATCCTTGCTTAAACAATGAACTTTATTAGCGACGTGCGCGGTGGTGCGCACGATGTTCGCGGCACTGCCGCGTACGCCATGCGTTGCATAACGATGTTCGATCGGCCGCAGTGCAAATTAAAATACCTTTATACAACATAACGGATTGAAGTTTAAACTCTTAATTTTTTTAGGATATAAATAATATTTTAATAATACTTTACAGCTGTTGCACCAGGTCTTGGGATGTGAGTGTAGACCGAAACCGTCGAATATTCGTCTTTTCGATACGTATGTAGATTCGTATGTAGTACTAGTACCAGAGTTTAAAATCAATGTTGAGCGTCTTTCGGTTCTTTCTGTCCTTCTTGTCACGCAGAGTAGTATTGGCCTGGTGAATAGTGTGGTGCAGCCGGATGTTCACCATCAATCCCACAATGTGAGAATGCAACTTGCATCGATCACACACCAGCTTGGGATCGACACATTCCAGCCGCAGGGACACAAGGGCTGCTCTCACACCTGATCCGTAGAGGACGCTGTCTACTTGGTTGAGGTAGACCGTTTCCATCTGCTGTAACGAGGTGGCCAGGACAGAGGTTGGAGATTGCAGACCAACTTTCGCTTCCGCAAAGTTTTTGGTTATGAGGAAAGTGTGGTCTGGGTCGGTAGGCGAGATCTTAGTGCTGATCAGGGTCCTTCCTGGCTCACAGGCTTTGGCGCTGAGTTTCCGGACGATGTAGCCACCAATGTATATAAGAATATTCTTCTCCTGGAGACTGAGGTCATCCAGCTCATAAGCCATCATACACCCTACAGATTGTATCTCTGCAGGCAGGCTGGGTAATTTGGAGCTGACTGGAGGGGTGACTATGTTTGGTAGAAACGACGCCTGTGTCTGTAAAACATATGATGTTCATGTAAAAGCAATGATAACAATGGGCTAAAGGTAAAATGATTAAATATCATGTAAATTATTAAATTTTAGCAAGGTATAAAAACTGAAACTAGTACTAACTGTAAATATATATTAGGGTGATCAGAGATAACCAAATATAACTCAGTGACAATCTATTTATGGTATTTTATGCATAAAGCTGTGACAGCACTCTATCAATGTATCATGGATTATAAGTGATACCTTTGATGGAGTGTAATTCTTGAGTGAGAAGAGGAATTCATCGACATCTTTCTCACAGTTCGACATTGTTCCTCGATGAAGGACGCTGTCCACCATGATCTGAAAGTTATTGGATGTACATGCAATCATTACAGGACTAATATAGAGGTATTTTTAAAAGTTATTGGAGTCTAAATGATACATAATAATAATAATAATTAGTTAACTTATATTGCGCCGATAATCCTTAGAAATCAAGCTCAGGGGCGCATCAAAGCAAAAAGGGTTAATCGATCTCAGTCATTATACATATCCAGTTGTCATCAGATTGATTGATGCGCCAGGGAGCTATGGTGGATAGGCAAGGTTGTATAGATGTTTTTAAATGACGGCGGAATTTGGCAATATTTTCAACTGATTTCGCACTAGAAGTTTGCGTTTGCTTCGATTGATTTCACAGAATAGTGCCTGAATATTAAATCCAAAACACATTTTTTACCTGTCTGGGTCTGTGGGAATTTAATAACTTATATCGCGTCTGTTCTTGCGATTGTTCTTGCATTTATGAGCCGCGCAGTGATGTCCATTGGACTTGGACAACCAAGCGGCTTTCTCCATCACTGCGGACTGTTACCCTCGTCGCTTGGCGCGCTGCGGCGCTCGGCGCACTATGGCACAGATAGGAAGCTGGGCCTCTTAATGATTTTAAAGGACAAAAAAAGGCTACGGCTTCGTGTCATACACCTAATAGAGTTTATACAAAGTAACAATTTCCACATATACTCAATTTTTTAACGTCAGCGGTTTACTCAGAATGTGACTTTAAAGTCTAAAATTCTGACGAAATCCACGATGGTCTAGAGGCCGCCATAGGTGAAGGGTTAATTTGGCTTGGCCATTCAGCGCGCGGCATTCTATATCTCGGACAGCTTCCGGCGATGCTGTTAAGGGTCAACAACTTCGAGTCTTCGACAGTTCGTTCAGTTGGCGTGACATCTAGCAGCTGCTTATAGACGTATATCTAAATCTGTGGTTAAATCTATGGTAAACTTTAGTAATTATGCCTTCGTGTTCGGCATACGGTTGCAATAATAGTTGAAACAACCGGTAGTATTGAAGCAATGGATTCACGTTGGTGATTTGCGGGCGTACTGTTTGGCACTTTGCTCGGTCCATTTTGAGGAGAAATGCGTTGATGTAGACATGTATCATCAGTTGATGGGATGATTTCAGCGATAACAATAATAGACAACTTTATATTTACCGTCATCAGCATGTTACGCGCGTTGCCGAGTTGCAGCCATTTCATGACAACAGCCAAACCCTATGCAGTGAATCTACGCCTCGATCACCGTCGTGACGTAATTCTTCGACTAAGATGGGGTAGCGCATAGCATTTGGATGGCTGGGTGTTAAAAAATATTTGTCTGGTAAACCGGTGGCGTTAAAAATTTGAGTATATGTGGAAATTGTTACTTTATATTAACTCTATTAGGTGTATGCCACGTAAAAGTTAACTTTGTTTGTCCTTTAAACTCTTTGCTGGTATTGCGAACGTAGTTGTAGTTGAATGTAGGTCACGCCGTTTCCTATGTCTACGATTTCAGGTCACAGAAAATGGATGTGAAATCTTTGGACACAATGGCCTGTTTTTCTGACTCTAAAAAGTCGAATAACATTGTTAATAATAACGCTATCGAAAAAAATCCAAAAGTGTTATTAACTACATAGGCATAGCATACGTTATCACACAGAAGTGTTTAAATGACAATTTTTACAACTTTGTTGATGTACCTAGCGAAATTATGATAAATGTATTGTCAAATATGTCTTGTTTAATCTAACAATTAATATATCTCCAAACTTTTATCACAAGAACACAGACATTATACTGTAATGAAACCCATTAGAAATATCAATATAACATACATTATTCTGTGCGTGATATTATAAGTTTTCAAACTAATTTTCATTTCTTGAGTGTGCTACAAATGATACACCACTGTCTCTAAGCAAACTGCTCCTCAGACTCGTACTGTGCTTCTTCATCTCCAACCTTGTGTGCATCGGCCCTTATTGTGTATAGTGAGTCACTCAGGCCCAGTCAGGTGGCAGCACTTTTAAGCCACTAAACTCTGCTGGGGAATTAATGGGCTGCAGTTGTAACCGCCAGGGCGGCCTTACCCCTGATTAGGGTAGAAACGCTGATTGCTTTTCTGGCCGAATTTGAAATAAATTAAATAACGATACTTTTTATTTATCAGATAATGCTTTATTAATTAATTTATTAATGCTTTATTATAAAAACTATTCAAAATTAAACTTATACTTATACAAACATAAATAGAAATACAAATTTGCAGTTGTTTATAAAATAGGAATTACGGCAGTATTAACCAGTATCCATGAGGTGGCAGCATTGTTTAGCCCCACACGAATAATATTCAAAGGCCGGCAGTCACCAGACTTTCTTACGCAGCCTACCGACAGTCGGTTAAGCGAGACTAGAGCATGTCATGTTATTTTTTTGACAGTTACAACTCTCAGTGCTGCATGCTTACCCTCTGGGGAGACTAGCAGGAAACGTGTCAGTCACGTAATTGATCTCAAAGATGACATTGTTAACACAGTATTAGGGATTCACGGATATTACTGTGCATTCAAGTATCACAATACATTTGCATGTTATAAATGATACACTGATATACGGAATCTCCTATTAATTTTAGAGGAACCGGAGGTAACTGTTGAGATAAACAAACTACAAGAAGCAATCCATAATCCATACACACGCAGCACAAGCTCTTATATAATAGAATCCGTGTTTATCCGGACTACATTCATTGTACCATACATTGCACCATACGTACACTCAATGTACGTGGGAGTAATAGGGTTCGGTTAAAAAGGAAAAGAGTGAGGGATAAGTTCATACTTGTTAATCACGAAAGTGGTGTGAACTTTCTGGATGCAATGAGATAACGTATTTGCTAGATGCGCAGAATTGAGTAAGTCTGAAAGTGTATTTGCTGATACATACATACATACATACATACATATATATATATATATATATATATATATATATATATATATATATATACATATATATACATACATACATACATATATATACATACATACATACATATATATATATATATATATATATATATATATATATATATATATATATATATATATATATATATACATATATACATATACAAACAAAATATGGTCGTCCACAAACTAAACCTAAACATGGTTTGTTCGTAGTAGCTTTGTCTAATTTAGATCCACTGATCAAAGACGGCTATGGGTTGACAGTTACTGAAATTAAGGATTTCGTGTCCAGTTTAGCAGAGAATTATGATTCTGCGTTATACAACAGATATTCTAAGATACGTGTATTGGACAACTATAATGATACAATTCATTTCTGTCCTAGTTATCAATTCAATGTGCCCATGAAATATGCATTTCATCAGATATTAGCGTGAAACGTATTGCAGCAAAGATGAGAGAAATTAATGTTGTCAAGTCGTGTGTGGAGATTATCAGACGTTGACAGGCGTCTTTTTTCACCCTTGAATATTTGATAGCGCAATATTTGGTAGAGGCAACTGAGTTGAGTTTGCGGGTTAATAACGATCAACTCTATGTATGTAGTACTCTCATCGTGGTCAACGTCGTCACCATGCGTCACTTCATCGTCATCACCCTCAAGCATCATACTCATCATTTCAATTTTAAACATACGAGATCTTTTAATGCCAAAGAGTGAGGCAAAGAAAGTCAGCAACTGATTTGACGTTTTCCCATGATTATTTCACATCATAAGCATCACACCATGTTTCACCTATCTTGAAATCAACTTTCTTCAAAAGCCTCTCTGATAATCTCTCTTTTCTACGACTCGATAACTAGGACAGAACATTTCACCATAGTTGTCCAATAAATTTGTGTTTACATCTTTGTTGTATAACTCAGTATCATATCTCTCTGCTAAACTGAACATGAAATCCCTAATTTCAGTAACTGTCAACCTATAGCCATCTTTGTACAATGGATATAAATGAGACAAAGCCTCCACGAAACGTTTGGTTTAGTTTGAGGAGGACCATTATTTTGTTTCTGACTGTCAGCAGCAAATACACTTTCAGGCGTATTCAAGTATGTGCATCTAACAAATGCGTCATTAAAAACAATCTAATTGCATCTAGAAACTTCACTGCGCTTTCGTATTTACACATTCTGAACTTTTCCCTCACCTTTTTCGTTTGTTCTCGAGTCCTAACACTGCCACATATGGTACAATCTATGTATTCCGGATAAACACGGATCCTGGTAGGGGAGAGCTTGTGCTACGTGTGGAAAGATTGTTGGTTGCTTCTAATAGTTTGTTCATCTCACCAGTTACCCTGGGTACCTCCTAAATGGGCCGGAGATTGCGCATACCAGTTTATCGTTTATAACATATGCATGGGCATTGTGATACTTGAATGCAGTCAGGCCCGATAATCTTTATTATTTTGTTAACAATGTCATTTTTGAGCTCTGCCACGTTACTGACACGTTTCCTGCTAGTTTTCCCACAATAAAGCAGCTCGACGGTCTTGCCCAATATGTAAATAATACATTAAGTTCAAGAGAGGCAGGAGCAGACTTGAAAATCCGAAGGTGAAGTATCTGAAGTTATTTAGTTATTAAGTTATTATTATATGTTTTTGTCCATGGCCATGTTTATTTTTAATTATCTGAAATATGGCAAGACAGGAAACAAACAAGTTTTAAATGACAATAGCTAGGGTAATGTACTTGTGTGTTGGTATATAATAGAAATGTCTTCAATCAATGAGGCAACCTTGACGTATTGTAAACAAATACCTCATTACTACTTCTCTTTTGGGATAGTTATAACATTGGGGATATATCTCGTAGGCAATTACCGCCTGGTTTAGAACATCATTTGACTGCTCAGTACCTGATAATCTATACAGATCGATGGTTGTCCTGGCCTGAGTGATGCAGGCTTTAACCTATAAACATGTTTTTCATATGCATCTTTCCATCTGTAATGTATTCTGGTAATGACACTTTTCAAACATACATGAAATTCAGAATTATATTGCCATTTGGTTATATACAGATGACTCATCGATTAATGATCTTGCCGTATGATCTCATGTATACTGAGCGATAATAGAAAACATATCATATACGGCGTTGAACTCGTCTCAAATTTATAACTAATGTCAACAGTGGACCAAACGGGTCTCCACTGTACATGTGCTACACCCTTCGACGACATGAAGCACTTAAGATGTGGTGAAAGATGGATCTAAATACCGTATTTCTTAAATACGGATATAATGGGCTTTGACAGACGCCATCTTTAAAAATCGCATGAATTGTTATATTAGTGAAGGTTACAAATAACATAGTTCACATCGCTATCCACTAAGCTATCCAACAACGTCAATAAAATTGCACTAGGTGACGTAGTTTTTGAGATATGGGGACATTTGTATTGACGACCGCCATCTTAAAAATGGCGGAAATAAATGCCATAGGAGCCAAGTAATTGTATATTTAAAATCGGAGTTCCCTGAAACATACATTGGCTTACCACATTTTTGCTCTGCATGTCGTATTTATTAAGATTCGGGATATTGAATTTGGCAGCGATTTTGAAAAACGGCCGGCGCCACGTTATGCCCAGTTTTTTAAATTTCCACCTAGTAGAATATTAAAGCCATATGTATATATTACTCACATCAACAGTCAAACTTTATCAAGTACAACATGTCCACGGGCCTATAGGGCAGGTCCTGGACTAAGTGAGCTGTAAATGATTTTAAACATCCGTTCGTGCATCTAGCCAGCACACTTGTCGTCGGGCCACCAGTCGACGTTCCATCGGCTGTAAATGTACATTAATGTACATAATAATTTAGCTATGTGTGAAGCTTCGGAGTCATGCGAGTTAAACAGCTGATTGTAGGCGTTCCGCATTTTACACACGTCAAGAAGACGAAAAAGGCGTCACAAAGACCCTAGACTGAGCCTTAGATAGATAGAGTTTGGCCAACTGAAAACCTGGGCGCTATTTTCGGTCTCGGCATGTGATCACCACATCACATGACGTGTTTAAAATGTTAATCTTTCTTGTGCTGCTTGGACTGGAGTTGCTCTAAAATGTGTAAGTAGTGCGCACATGGCTATTGGACGATTGGGTTTCATGCTGAGAAACATTCGTAGGAAGTTTAGGAAAGTTAAATTAAAACGGAAACGATGGATTACAAATGCTTAGTTTAAAGTCAGTGCAACCTTCAGGCTAGGACGGTGGTACGTTCGTTCTCCGACCATGAACGTGATATAAATCTAGAATGATAAGACTAAAACTGTCGATGATCTTATCTTTATTGTTGTTTTCGCACTTTACCTTTCCTACCATGACGCAATGTAATGTAGATGTAGCGGCTCCTTGTCTTTCATATGAAGCCGTCAAATTGCCGATTATTGCACGTGATGTCATCGTCATGTAGTGAGGAGGCTGTGTTTTACTGGATGCTGCCATGTCCATTTTCGTGCCTCATATCAGTGTCAGCATCATTATGATTAAATACATCTCTCCATATCTCTCTCTCTCTCTCTCTCTCTCTCTCTCTCTCTCTCTCTCTCTCTCTATATATATATATATATATATATATATATATATATATATATATATATATATCGGACACCGTTTGGGAAAGGACGTCTACAAATTCGCAGGAACATTATTTGTAACAAACTAAAATGAACAAAGCAACCAGATATTTGAAAAACGCAAACGCAGTGCACACAATTTCAGTGCGCCATAAACCGTGACGGTGTTGTAAACAACCGTGAAATTTCCATTCGTTGAACGAAATTGCAAGCAGCTTTTCACACCACTCACCACAGTAATATTATCGAATATTTTACACATATGTATTAGCCGAATGTTATTTTTGCAATGGGGAGGGGGTAGATGGAAGTCTAAGTCTAAGAACAGCCTTAAGGCATCACGTTTTGTACAGTTGGAGTTTCGGTTGAGTCAAATCTCCCCCTGCAACCGCTGTCTATTTCGATGATATTTCGTGTGTAGCTTTAACATGGTAGAGAGTCAGCATATCATTATAAGGTTTACAGTGACAGTTTGTTAATGGGATGATGTCTTTGTGCTCTAATCACCAGCTAACTCAGGAACAGTAGCAACGCTGGAACCTCGCTATAAGCCATTGTACAGAGACTTGTCCTTCTCAGCTTTGATGCAATCCACTCACTGACATTAACTTAAACATATCAGACATCTGAAAAGTGTCTGTTTGACAAGGACAACTTGTAATGTTCACATCTTTTCTAAGTTTTTCACATAAATGTGGTATTTTATAGGTAACCTGAATACAAAAATGAAAATAAAAGAGAAATAACTTCGCTTATTAGCATTATTAAGATAACTTAGGATTATTCATTTACGTATTTTGAGAACCGTTAACATATCTCCATGAGAAAATAATAAAATTCAGTTCACTTCAAATAAATACATTTATTGTAGACTCAACACAACTTGCAAATATATATACATACACACACATATGAAAATGGGGTTCATATATTATTGTTAAACAGCATTTTTTAATAAAGAACTTACATAATTATCATCATGTATATTTGCATACCTTATGTAGTTACATGTTATATACACTAAATATACCCGTTAGACGGGTATATTTGAATACTATGTAACGACGTAAATTTCTTTTGGAACTTCGTTGACTGGTTGATTTGCAGGTTGTCTGTGAGACGTCCTCTGTGACGTATGCACCTCAACAATACACTTATGCAGACTAGATCGGCGTGTCTGATTTCGTAAATGTTGCTTGGGTTTATGACATTTTGTCGACATGGTTGCTTTTTGCCTTAGAACGAAAAGAAACTTACTCGCAACACTACTATTTGTACTTGGGACGTTGCTGGTGTTTGTCGCCAAACAGAGAAGTTACTTTTATTGGAAAACCGAATTAATAGGCGTGAAAAAATCTTATCAGAAACAGGAACCGCCAAGCTTGATACCGCGTATCATCCACCACACATGGGATTCGACTGCGGTTCCGCGGACGTTCCTTCCTTGGATGAGCTCGTGGACTCGACACCATCCGCACTGGCAGCATTGGTTCTGGACCCCGGAAGACATCCGTTGTCTATTTCGGCGCCGCTATGCCCGGCTAGCCTATCTATACGAGAGTTATGCGACACATTTGCAAAGGGCGGATGTGATGCGGTACTTCATCCTGCACGCGTTCGGTGGCGTCTACGTGGATCTAGATGTCGAGAGTCTACGGCCGCTTGACCCACTGCTCGCCAACCGCAGCTGCGTGCTAAGTGAGGAGCCTCACGAACACGTATATCTTCTCAACAACCTGGGAGAACCGAACGTCATGAACACCATCATGGCTTGTCGTCCGGGACATCCGCTGTTCAAAGAACTCTTGCGCCATCTGTCGTCGTACACGGGTAATAACAATGCTATCACGACAACAGGTCCTTCCTACATGACTTCCGTCGTCACGGCCTACATCCGGTCCCGCGCCGTCCCTCCAGATCGCTCTCCTATAGACGACGTTACTGTTCTACCGGCAAAATATCTTCTCCCGACATTCGATAAGTACAAGCTGGGTTACTTGAAAGATAAGTGTAGTGATACAGAAGACATGCATCCAACATGTGCGGCAGTCTGTGATAACCTAATACGAAGGCATTATGAAAACAAACCATCCAAACAAGCGTACACCGACCACCACTGGTTTCATGTCTACTATAGACCTCCTTCATTTAAACGCAAATACACGGTCGAGATTCTTGATGTTCCGTTTGAGACAAGACAAGGCGAAAGTCACAGAGTCCGAGGTTGCGTGTCGAGAATCCAGGTTCGTATAGCCATTTCAAACACCTTGCTAAACCCTGTACAAATGATGCTACATCTAAATGAAAACGTGCCCTGTTTGCATTATCTTATAGATTGCTTACAAAATGGGGAAAAGGGAAACAGTATACCAACGATTCTTAATAATTTGTGGCTGAGACCGAAATGTTTGTCCGGAAATTATTCGGTTAACCGTACATTCAGAGTGTTCATTCTTTAAAGCAATTGATATATATATATATATATATATATATATATATATATATATATATATATATATATATATTCCTAATTTACTGAAAACGAGAAATCACTAACGCATCTCTGCGGCCGTTCACTTATTTATAGGAACCTCAACTGCAAACAAAGTAAAAACGATGAAGGCAATTAAGTAGCTCGTACGACAATCTTTAAAGCATTTATTATGCAAATAATGTACTAATACATGCAACCACACAGACAATATAATGTGCTAGGATACAGGGTAATTGGGGACTCTTCGTGCGAACGCAACCGAAATTGCATAAATGTGTTGCCACGATCTCTTCCATTGTTAAAGTGAAAAAAGGCAACAGTTTAGTGTTATGCACCTAAAAGAGTTTACACTAGCTAATCATTTGCATCTACAATCCAATTTTTCACCTTTGTGGTTACCTCAGAAAGTGGTCTTAGAGTGGGAAAATCTAGCTAAATCACCGACACCATGAACCGGCCCATCTTGGACCTTGCAACCAATCACAACCCAGCAGTTTGGAAAAGTAATACGTCAGAGAGTCGTCTGCTGGTTCAGCTGTCATAACAGAGAGCCAAGCGGTACGCTAACAGTTGCCTTACGTCGGTTTACCACGAAGTCGCGACAGCAATATGCCACACTGTTCCTCATACGCTTATGGTAACAGTACAGTGAAAGACAGTATCACTAAGATGTCTTCTTGTTAACCTTTGAATCGAGCAGAACTGAAACAGTGTTTCGGTGGATTCGTTGGGACAGTCACAGACACAGCGCCGATCCAAGACGACCCAATTTGATTGACCTAACCATCAAAACGACCACCAACAGCCGCCAAACTTATTCTAACGTATGTTACATACATATACATACACTACGTTATAAAATCTAATCACTTGCATTCCTCTAACGAAGAAAATCCATAAAACAAACGCGCTGATATCGACTGCAATTTCGATGACCGCTGGCCGGTACCGTAAAATCGCAAAAATAAGTTAGCCTTACACAAAATGCCATTAGACGGCACGTTTGTGCGCGCGAATATTGATAAACTTTACTTACTGCATTCGCACGCGCAAAATAGTTTAATTAATTGTAAATAATATAGTAATAATTAATTATTATCATCACTATGATTTGCAGGAAATTATAAGTTTTATTATAATATAGTATTTTATTTATATAGCGTTACATCCGTAATTGGTTGTGGCGCTTCACAACATACTGCTATTAAAAATACATTAAGAAGAATACTACCCACAGATAATATTTCAAAATAAATAATGAAAATATGTGTGTCTATGTAATTAACTAAGTGACCTATCAGTATTAAAAAGAACCCATACAAATTCCATAACAACAATAGTGGTAAATTAATGTAAAGGTAATAAATAATTAAGATGGTAAAATAATTACGACGTAACAATAATTTTCATTCAGCACATACACACAGTATGCATAAGAAAATATTATTGAAGCTATACATTTTTCTACTCATGAATTATATTTCTACCACCAGATATGTAATAATAATTATTTTTGGACAAAACACTGTATTAATTATCGGGACAATAAATCACTGAAATTTAAGCAGAATATGAATATAATATGGGAAATATATGGTGGTAGAAAAAGAAGGTTTTGGAGCATTCAAAAATAATAACATGTTATTGTTTCTTTATCATTGTTAAAAACATCGTTTATATAATATAAGCTTGCATGCTTGCAGTACACGCGGGATGTTTACAGAAATATTCTGAAAATTAACAATGTGACATCATCGAACAACACGTAATTTTATGCAAACACATGCAATTTTTTATTTGTTTAATATTACCTGTGGATAGCATTCTTCTTATTGCATATATTTTAATAACATCATATTGTGAAGCGCCACAAACAATTATGGATTTGGCGCTATAAGAAAAGAAATATTATAATTATATTATAAGAAAACTCAACATTTTCGGAAGATCTTTGTAATGATAATAATTAATTATTACTTGATTAATTAAACTATTTCGCGCGTGCTAATGCAGTAAATAAAGTTTATAAATCTTCGCGCGCACCACCGCGCCTAACGTTATTTTGTGTAAATCTAACTTTTATAGCGATGTTACGGTAACCGAAGAGCCTGTGTTGCCGTCGGGATCTGCGATCGAGTTACTTTTGTGAATTTTCTTCGTTTGAGGAATGCAAGTGATTTTATTTTATAACATAGTGTATGTATATGTATGTAAGACAAGTGATGAGAAGTTTGGCGGCTGCTGGCGGTCGTTTTCATGGTTAGGTCGGACAGTACATGTCATTGTCACGTCATTGACATTGTTGACACCAGTCGATGCCGTGTCTGCCTCTGGACTGGCTGTTTCTCTTCTCGTCATTTACATTTCCCTTGGGTCTTCACCACCACGCACATCTGGTCGGTCTGACAACACAGGCCTTTGTCTTTGTGCCTGAAATCTATATCCAGCCACTTCTGAATCCGTGCTATTTCCGTCAGACGAAGAATCAGAAAATCCATGTTATTATTTACGCTCTTTTGTGAGCGCAAAGTCACAGCGCCACCCGACGGAGTTGCCAAGAAGCAGTACGACAACCGCCTATCAGTGGCGGCGAGTCTCATACGTCACTGTTTTTCTAAAATGGCGTTTTCCATAGACTTTCTATAGATATATGTTCTACAATTTTTTTCTGCTAAACCGCTGACGTTAAAAATGTGATTGAGGTTGGAAATTGTTAGTTTTTCTTAGCTCTATTAGGCCCATATCACCAAACCGTTGCCTTTGTTTTCCCTTTAAATAAATCGGTTCATGTAGAGCCTATGGGAGGATAAATAAGAATCCGAAATATGAGCGTTCTAGCTTAAACATATTTTGAGTTATGCCCGTTTAAGAAGTTGGAGTGATGGCTTCTAATATATTTATATGTAAATATGTATATATATATATATATATAAATAGGTATATATATATATATATATATATATATATATATATATATATATACATATAATATATATATATATATATATATATATATATATATATATCTATACATTGTTTTATATTTCACAAGCTAATATATAAAATTAATTCACGAGAGTATTTTCTGACTTTCACAGTGGGCTAAATTCACACATACACATACAAGCACACACATACACACACACACACACGCACACACACACACACACACACACACACACACACACACACACACCACACCACACCACACCACACCACGCACACGAAAACACACAAATATACATACCTATATATATATATATATATATATATATATATATATATATATATATATATATATATATGAACAAACAAACAATCACCAAACAAACAAACATAATATGAAGATGTATGTGCGCAGCTGAAAAGATTATTGTATCTCAAGGCACTGTTTTAAATATAAATACTGAATGAAGAGTTTAGGTGGTTTTAGATTCTTTATTTTGCATGCATACATAGCAAATTTGTCTAGTGCATGGTACTTCATAACTTTGTAAGAAGTGCAGTTTAACATACTTTACAAATCCCTGTAGTTACTTAAAGTAATGATATATGTGATATATATATCTATACATTGTTTTATATTTCACAAGCTAATATATAAAATTAATTCACGAGAGTATTTTCTGACTTTCACAGTGGGCTAAATTCACACATACACATACAAGCACACACATACACACACACACACACACACACACACACACACACACACACACACACACACACACACACACACACACACACACCATACCACACCACACCACACCACACCACGCACACGAAAACACACAAATATACATACCTATATATATATATATATATATATATAATTTGCCACATTTTCATATATATAGATTTATAATTAAAACAATCAGACTTGTGACGTTGCCCTGATTGACACGTTATTATGCATAGATGCCATATAATACACACACACACACACACACACACACACACACACACACACACACACACACATATATATATATATATATATATATATATATATATATATATATATATATATATATATATATATATCAAGTATATGTATTTTGTTCACTGTGAATATTTGAAAACCCTCTCGTGGGTGATTTATTTGAATGAATTATTGTGTTGTATTGGCTTGTTACATATTAATCTTTACCTGCATTTATATTCGCATTACTTAATTGTTTTTGTTTAGTCAAAATATTGGAGAGAACAATTCCACGAAATTTTAATGAGACAGATTAAATAGTGCTAGAGATAGTAACCTATACAATATTAATACTTTTATATTTATTTTATGAACCCGCCGCAAAACGTCTACAACCCATACTGCAAACTGCCCCAACTCGAAAATGAGTTAAGTTAGAAAGCTCAAATGTTTTAATTTTGAACATCTTGCCAAGAGGTTTCATAAACCTTTGGACTTAAAGGTTTTCTGAAGGGTTATTAAAAAACACCTATTTCACAATTTAATATATCTTAAACTAATCAACTTATCACAATTAAATTTCCTCTGCTGTGCATTTATTGAAGGAATGCAATTTGAATATACATCTAGATAATGGTTAAGCTAATTTATACAAAAATCATTCATGGACATATTTTCATACTTATATTGTTAGCAAAATATACATACCTCATAAACCAGGGGTATACATTTGGTGGGTATGCGTGCCTATGTGTAAATCAAAGCAAACGACAGGTATCATTGTCTTATATATAAGTCTATTCATATGAAAACATGGCAAGATGGCGGCTGGGATATAGACGGGCTTTTAGTGGTTCCGGGTTTCTCTTTGTGTTGGGAGACTATTCTGCATGCTGTCTTGCAGATGGGGACATGGTGCCACCCCAACATTGATGAACTTCTAAAAGTGTGTGAACTTTGTTTGAAAAACAGAACATTGTGAACGTCAGTCCAAACATAATTGTTAACTAAGACATCCATTTTTACCTCGCAATCAATGTCTCAAAACCCTTTCATGAATCGTGAGTCAGTTATCATTGAATTTGGGACACACGCGAGAATACATGTTTTGTCATGAAGGAAGCATGGTTGGATAGTGCCAGTTATTTGTTACTTGAGTTATATGAATTAGTTTATACATAGAAAACGGTTTGACAATAAAATCTACGTCTCATTGACTATTTTGGCCGGAAATTGGTCATTGTTTATGAAATCAAATAACGTACCATCTTTACATTTGCACAGATTCGTAATTAAGAGAATCAGATCGGCCATATTGCTCTGTTGTGAACATTGTATATACCAAATTATACAATTGTGTTCTGAGATACGTGTATAACGCCCACAATCAAAGTCTGATGATTGACGCGAGTGATTTATTGAATAAATTCTGATGTTTATCAACTTAATTGACTACATTAATCATACACTGTATTTATGTTCGGTTCATATTTATGTGATCTATATAGTATAGAGAACTATTTCACCCAAAATAATTACCACGGGTTAAATAGCTCAACCTGTGAAATGTGACTAGCCTAAGCTACAAATTCCAAGCTGTCATAACTTGAAATCTAGTTAAACTGTAACGATAACATTTCAGATTCTTGCTTATCTTAACAAAGACTACCATCAAGAAATTTATTAAAACATTGGGGAGATGAATTCCGCACCCATTAGGTGCGTTCTCACGAAATGACTATATACTGACCAAAGCGCGCTTGTTTTTGTGAGGTTTTTAGAAGTCTTCGAGACGAGGCTCCTGGGAGCATTGTTGCGATTGATTGATTAATTAATTTATGTATTTAATAATATTGACGGCCAATCCACCGTTCTCCCGACATCTCACATTTATATACGTCTTTCAGGCCTCTGCATTTTTTTTTCTTAACTGAGATTATGCTTAATTGTGCTCGTACTTAACCAGCGGCGGATTAAAACATTCGAGGTTCCTGGGCTGTCGGCACTTTCTTGGGTCCAATTAACGAAATTGGCCAACGAAAATATTTTACCGCCGCGGCGCCAGGCATTAGCTCCTCCGCTAAGCTCGTCTCAACTCCACCGATGACACATATTGGGGGAGAATGCTGCTGCTTACAAATTGTGAAATCGAGGTGGGCCAGTCATAATTCAACAGAAGGGCCTTATCGTGTCTTTCTAGCTGGATTTCGGGAACTTTCGGAACACAAACAAATGCTCCGTTATTCTCATGGGTCACTGGTCTTCGTGGGTTCTAGATAATGCATGCAGTGCCTGTGTGTTTTTGTCCGTCACTGTACTTAACTGTAATCATGTCTTCTGCGGTCATGTAAATCAGGGCAACGTCACAAGTCTGATTGTTTGAACTATAAATGCCACCATCTTTGCTCCAAACCAGAAAGCGAGGCCGTACGCCGAGAACATGGTGACGTACACGCAGCCCAAGCCCAGCCCACTCGCTTGACTCTTGCGGACGCCAAAGCTCATAGCCCTTGTCAAAAGATAGCGGGCAATCATACACCAGACAGAGCAAGTCGTCGACCCAAAGCCGCCTTGGAACCGTCCTTCCGTAGTGCGTCGTCCCGCCAGCTCTGCGAATATTTTCGGTGTAAAGCGCTTGTGTGCTTGAAATATGCACGTCGTATGTTATCGTCGCTGTATAAGTGTGGTTATGTGTATAGGGCACGCAAGTGATTGTCGTTTCAGGTCCGTTTAAAGCGGTGCCTAATGATACCATATACAATTGATCCCCGTTGTCACACTGTTTGAAAATATTTACTTATCGGCGTAATAGTACCCACCTTCTAGATGAGTTTTTGCTGGGTGGAAACCTATAAATGTTACAATTAACGGAGGTTTCTGATGTGGCAATTATGCAAAGTCATTTGGTTCCGGATCATGATTGAAAATGGCAAAATAGCACAACAACAGTGTGGCGATAGACGAGACTTGCGTGCCCTGTTGCAGGTTAATGACAAACAGAGCATCTGCTGTTACATCAATCACCACAACAGCCATTCATGACGCCCCTACGCCATGTGTTATGTGGAGAACTATGTTCACTTGTGTTTCAACAGTATTTTGTTCTCGGAACACTAAGTTACACAGTTTTCATTAAAACGTCTGTTCCTTGTTGTTTAGTTATTGATGTTACGTTTGTATGGCTATAATACGAATGTGGAAGGTTTAGTGTCTGCCAAATTATATTTAGTTACTGCATTAAGCTCGAAACAGTGTTTTCAATTTGAACGTTTCCATTGTGCAACAAGTTTCAAAACAAGTTTCATTTGCATCGATCTGAAGCGAGCAAAGTTAACCGCGGTTTCCTTTGATATTCAACGATCCTACCTTCTATATCGCAATCATCATGTTACAAAACGCTAAGCTGGCTAATTACGAACAGAAGAACACACATAATCAATTACTTAGTGGTGACTTCGACCATTGTCATAATTTGAATTCGAGAAAACTGGAGACAGTTTATAAAAGAGTCGGTGCAATGTGATGTGCAGATAGTGAAGTGGTAAACACATCCGCCTGGCACGTCGGCGGCCCGGGTTCAATATCAGGTGACGACAGGCATGGTATATTTGATGTCACAACCTAGCTCTCAACAGTGCGGACTGAGTATCCCATGAATCGGAGAATCGCGTTATTGTCGTTCCGCCTCAATTTGGGAGGTAAATGAACCACAGAGGACGACAATTACCCTGACAGTAACCCCATTCTGTGCCAGCATAGAAACGTCGGCTTGGCGAAATGTTCTGAAAAATTCTGACTACTTCATTGAGACCTCATACGATCTTATATCTGTAACTATATTACACACCGAACAGACAATTAATAGAACCCTCCCGAGTGCTGGAAACAACTGGAACTATAAAACATAAGTTACCCATTTCCAAGTGGTGACAGTTATGCATACAACTTACAAATCGACTTTTGCTACTCAATGCTTGAGACGTGTACACATATGATTATATTTATTGTTCAACACTTAGTTCACTTGCCTTTCTACGTCTTCCTTCTCGCCTCAGAATGCGACGACGGTTCGAAAGATTGGAGGGAGGGAGGGAGGGAGGAATGAGGAATAATAACGTTTTCTGCTGATCTACTGTTGTCGGGACGTGTATTCGACAAAGTCGGTGCGGTGACCCAGAAAGTTCGAGCTCATGCCTTTTTGTTGACTTCGGTAACAGCAAGTAAATTCAAGCTGGACGACCGGAGGTGTCTATGCTGTCTTGCTGGCGTGAACATCGGCCTGCCTGTAAGTGTGTCACGATACATGGCAAGACTCCGCGGGATTGGGGCTGAGTCTCACAAAAATGGTCTCTAGCTATGTTTTCAAGGTCAGTGATTATGATAAACATTATTAGAAAGTGTTAGCATATATATTTATTCCCAATAGCGAAAATGCAAATTAGCCACCTACGTTTTCAATATCTCTGAAAGTATGTATGATAATGAGATAAGAAATTCGTCGATATATATATACATTTTCTTGCTGATGGCTTATCATAAAGTCAATTTAATGGCCATTTAAATATGTTTCACAAGTAACGATGAAATAGGTCTTTTATAAATACAAATTCCAGACTGTCGTAACGCATTGCTTACTCCCATGCAGATGTTGTCATCAGACGTCGATTTGCTATCGTAACTGAAACATCATTCGAATAGTCTCTGATGCTGTGCTCCATAATAATAATTGTATTATTTGCAATGGTGGGCAGCTTACCTGTTAACATAATGAGAATATGACTATACAGAACGCATTCACATACATTTATACGTTAACTGCAGTCAGACATGAGTTCTGAAGAAGATGCGGCATTGTTGCTATGTGCCACTGGACACAATGTCATCATCAGCGGGCAAGCCGGCTGTGGCAAGACCAGTGTGATTAAAAACAATATAGAAAACGTTGTTATGACAAGAAGGAATGTGGCTGTCACCGCCTCGATATGAATAGCAGCCGCTCAGTTCTCTGATGACGCCATGACCGTACATAGATGGTCAGGGTTACAGGTGTGAAATGTTTGTATTATTACTATATATTTAAAACAAATAGTAAATTGGTATTATTGTACAATTCTCCGTTATTTATGTTTTGTCTGCAATCACGTGCACACGGATGTACACATTTACACTAGGAAGCTATAGGATATGTGTCATGATGTTATATAAACAATGCAATATTAAAACGATTCATTCATCGTCTTATTGTAGACTTGTCAAGTCTTACTGTAGACTTGTCAAGTCTTACTGTAGACTTGACAAGTCGTACTGTAGACTTGCCTTGTTTAGTCACTGTAGTCTAGACTTGCCTTATAGGCTTGAGTTTTGTTACTGTCAAATCTTACTATAGACTCGTCTTGTCCTACTGTAACCTTGTTTTACTGCAGACTTGTATTGTCAAGTTGTACTATGTTTGTCCCATAGCCCGCACACCGCGAAGACTCGCACACGACGCGCATGGGACGCAAGCGTCGTTAGCGCGGCGTGAGCGAGTTCTTGGGGTGGGCAGGCTCCTCAAGACCGTCGCGAGGTGTTGCGAGCGCGTCTCAACCGCACATTTCCTGCACACCAAGTTTTGAGACAAGATGCGGTCGAGACGAGGTCAAGACGAGATCAAAACACCTCAAGACGTTTCCGAAAAATCAAGCATGTTTGATCTTCAAGACTCGCTCAAAACGCGGTCCAGACGTATCGAAAACGCGGCTAGAGCGACTTTGAGCGAGTCTTCTCGATGTGCGGGCCGCTTTACTGTACTTTTATCTCTTCTTACTGTAAATATGTCTTGACGCGTTTTACTGTAGATTTGACTTGTATTGTCAAGTCTAACTGTCTACTGTCTTGTCATACTGTAGACTTGTCTTGTCAAGTCTTACTGTAGGCTTGTCTTGTTGTAGACCTGTTTTGTCAAGTCTTACTGTAAGACTTATGTTGTCAGGTCTTACTGTATGTTTGTATTGTCTTACTGCAGACTTGCTTGTCAACTGGTACTGTAGATTTGTTAAATATTGTCTTACTGTAGACTTGCTTGTCAAATCTTACTCTAGACTTGACTTTTCCTCCCGTAGACTTGCCTTGTTGTAGACTGATCTTGTCAAGACGTATTGTAGTCTTGTCTTACTGTAGACTTGTCCTTTCTTCTCAAGTCTTATTGTAGAGTTGAAGTATTGTTGTCAAATCAAGTCTTATTCGTTTTGTCTTAAAATAGACTTGCCTTGTCACGTCTTACAGTAGATTCGTCCTGTCAAGTTCTACTGTAGACTTATCCATTCTTCTCTCAGTCTTTTCAGGTCTCTCTTAACGCATTCTCGGTCTCCCTCGTGTCCGTTTCCCCTCCATTGTCTGGGCATCTGTTATATTTCCAGTGTTTCTTCTCCCATTCTGCCCACATGACCGGTAAAGGGTTTTACAATTGAGTGGCAAAGCTTTTGGTTATATTATTTATGATTTCAGACAGGCGGTTGAGGACAATAGATATTATAAAGTGTGAAAAGGGTTAGGGTTAGACTTAATAATCCGCCGTGGCCGAAGAGGTCATCTCTTCCTTTAGAACCGTCGTCGCATTCTGAGGCGAGAAGGAAGAAGTAGAAAGACAAGTGAACTAAGTGTTGAACAATAAATATAATCACATGTGTACACGTCTCATGCATTAAGTAGCAAAAGTCGATTTGCAAGGTGTATGTATAACTGTCACCACTTGAAAATGGGTAAGTTACTTTTTATAGTTCTAGTTGTTTCCAGCACTCGGGAGGGTTCTATTGACTGTCTGTTCTGTGTGTATTGTGGTTACAGATATAAGATCGTATGAGGTCTCAATGAAGTAGTCAGAATTTTTCAGAACATTTCGCCAAGACGACGTTTCTATGCTGGCACAGAATGGGGATACTGCCAGGGTAATTGTCGTCCTCTGTGGTTCATTTATCCCCCAAATTGAGGCGGAACGACAATAACGCGATTCTCCGATTCATGGGATACTCAGTCCGCAATGTTGAGTGCTAGGTTGTGACATCAAATATACCATGCCTGTCGTCACCTGATATTGAACCCGGGCCGCCGACGTGCCAGGCGGATGTGTTAACCACTTCACTATCTGCACATCACATTGTACCGACTCTTTTATAAACTGTCTCCAGTTTTCTCGAATTCAAATTATGACAATGGTCGAAGTCACCACTAAGTAATTGATTATGTGTGTTCTTCTGTTCGTAATTAGCCAGCTTAGCGTTTTGTAACATGATGATTGCGATATAGAAGGTAGGATCGTTGAATATCAAAGGAAACCGCGGTTAACTTTGCTCGCTTCAGATCGATGCAAATGAAACTTGTTTTGAAACTTGTTGCACAATGGAAACGTTCAAATTGAAAACACTGTTTCGAGCTTAATGCAGTAACTAAATATAATTTGGCAGACACTAAACCTTCAACATTCGTATTATAGCCATACAAACGTAACATCAATAACTAAACAACAAGGAACAGACGTTTTAATGAAAACTGTGTAACTTAGTGTTCCGAGAGCAAAATACTGTTGAAACACAAGTGAACATAGTTCTCCACATAACACATGGCGTAGGGGCGACATGAATGGCTGTTGTGGTGATTGATGTAACAGCAGATGCTCTGTTTGTCATTAACCTGCAACAGGGCACGCAAGTCTCGTCTATCGCCACACTGTTGTTGTGCTATTTTGCCATTTTCAATCATAATCCGGAACCAAATGACTTTGCATAATTGCCACATCAGAAACCTCCGTTAATTGTAACATTTATAGGTTTCCACCCAGCAAAAACTCATCTAGTAGGTGGGTACTATTACGCCGATAAGTAAATATTTTCAAACAGTGTGACAACGGGGATCAATTGTATATGGTATCATTAGGCACCGCTTTAAACGGACCTGAAACGACAATCACTTGCGTGCCCTATACACATAACCACACTTATACAGCGACGATAACATAGTAAAGAGAAACTTAACATTTAGCTACGTTGAAGAAGATATTATAAAGAGGACAATAATCAATTTACCTAACAAAAGTAGCTGTGGATATGACGGCCTCTCCACAAAATTACTAAAACTTCTTGAACCAGCACTAACCAAATCTTTAACATTAGTAATAAATCAAGTATTAACAACAGGAATATTCCCCGATAAACTAATAATTGCAAAGGTAATTCCTGTCTATAAAAGGTGACACAACAGTTTTCAGTAATTATAGGCCCATATCATTTCTACCAGCTATTTCAAAAATACTTGGAAAAATGTTTTTGAACAATTATCATCTTATTTAAAAGACTCTAGGCTTTTGTTCGATCATCAATATGGTTTCCGACCGAAACATTCAACAGAATATGAGGCATTAGAATTAATAGATAGAATAACAACACAACTGGATAAGGATGAAATACCAATTAATATTTATTTATATCTCTCCAAGGCTTTTGATACCATTGATCATAACATTTTAAATTGATAAATTGAAAGATTATGGTGTACATGGAACAAATCTCAACTTATTCAGTAGCAACCTATCAAATCAAACATGTTATCAATAACAACAGGTGTACCACATGGTTCAATCTTAGGTCCACTACTATTCATCATATTCATAAATGATTTTGCACAAGTAACTAAAATGTTTAACTCTCTCATTTATGCCGACGATACAACTTTGTCAAGTACATTAAATGTGTTCAGTGATAACATACATGACCGAAATTTAGAAATTTTAATAAATGAAGAACTTGTTAAGATAGATGATTGGCTCAAAATTTAGAAATTTTCACTAAATGTAGTAAAATGTAAATATATGATATTTGAAAAGAAAATATACAGGTATTCAATCTGAAGATAGACAATATTTTGAACAAGTTAAGGAATTTAATTTCTGGGGTTTAATTATTAAAACAAATTTAAACAGGAAAAAGCACACTTAAGAAATATCAAATGCGTGTTCTAAGAAAATTGGAATTTTAAACAAATTGACACATATTTTACATCTAGATATTAAAAAATATTATCTAATTCATTAATATTGTGACACATTAATTACTGCATCACGGCATGGGGCTTTGAATCAAATAGAATAATAAAGTTACAACAACACAAAACTTGAGAATCATTCCTTTAAGTATTTTAAGGACTTGGAGGTTTGTGTTTAAATACATGGTCACAACACAAGAGACAAAGGTCAACTATACACTTATCAAATTAAACATGACTTTGCAAAGAAATGTCTCAGACATAATTAGCCACTATTATTAAATAACCTTCCTGCAATAGTGAAAAAAAAACTTATGTCCCATAGTACACAGGGATTTGTAGAGTATGTTAAACTGTATTTCTTACAAAGTTATGAAATAACATGCACTAGACAACACTGCTATGTTTGTATGTATGTATGTATGTATGTATGTATGTATGTATGTATGTATGTATGTATGTATGTATGTATGTATGTATGTATGTATGTATGTATGTATGTCTGTCTGTCTGTCTGTCTGTCTGTCTGTCTGTATGTATGTATGTATGTATGTATGTATGTATGTATGTATGTATGTATGTATGTATGTATGTATGTATGTATGTATGTATGTAAAATTAAGAATCTAAAACCACCTAAAATCTTCATTCAGTATTTTATATTTAAAACAGTGCCTTGAGAGAGCATTACTTGTGCAGGTTTTAGAAAGGTGTTTGAAATGGCTATACGAACCTGGACTCTCGTCACGCAACCTCGGACCCTGTGACTTGCGCCTTGTCTTTTCTCAAACGGTACATCAAGAATCTCGACCGTGTCTTTGCGTTTAAATGACGGAAGTCTCTCGGAGACGTGAAACCAGTGGTGGTTGGTGTACGCTTGCTTGAATGGTTTGTTTTCGTAGTGCCTTCGTATTAGGTTATCACAGACTGCCGCACATGTTGGATACATGTCTCTTGTGTCACTACACTTATGTTTCAAGTAACCCAGCTTGTCATTATCGAATGTTGGGAGAAGATATTTTGGCGGTAGAACAGTAACGTCGTCTATTGGAGAGCGATCTCGAGGGACGGCGCGGGACCGGATGTAGGCCGTGACGACGGAATTCATGTAGAAAGGACCTGTCGTCACGATGGGGTCACTATTACCCGTGTAAGATGACAGTTTGCTCAAGAGTTGTTTGAACAGCAGATGTCCCGGACGACAAGCCATGATGGTGTTCATAACGTTCGGTTTTTCTAGTTTATGGAGAAGATATACGTGTTCGTCAGGCTCCTCACTTAGCACGCAGCTGCGGTTGGCGAGCAGTAGGCCAAGCGGCCGTAGACTCTCGACATCTAGATCCACGTAGACGCCACCGAACGCGTGCAGGATGAAGTACCGCATCACATCCGCCCTTTGCAACTGTGTCGCATAACTCTCGTATAGATAGGCTAACCGGGTATAGCGGCGCCGAAATAGACAACGGATGTCTTCCGGGGTCCAGAACCAATGCTGCCAGTGCGGATGGTGTCGAGTCCACGAGCTCATCCAAGGAAGGAACGTCCGCGGAACCGCAGTCGAATCCCATGTGTGGTGGATGATACGCGGTATCAAGCTTGGCGGTTGCTGTTTCTGATAAGATTTGTTCACGCCTATCAATTCGGTTTTCCAATAAAAGTATCTTCTCTGTTTTGCGACAAACACCAGCAACGTCCCAAGTACAAATAGTAGTGTTGCGAGTAAGTTTCTTTTCGTTCTAAGGCAAAAAGCAACCATGTCGACGACAATGTCATAAACCCAAGCAACATTTACGAAACCAGAAGCGACACGCCGATCCAGTCTGCATAAGTGTATTGTTGAGGTGCATACGTCACAGAGGACGTCTCACAGACAACCTGCAAATCAACCAGTCAATAAATTTCCAAAAGAAATTAACGTCGTGATATAGTATTCAAATATAACTGTCTAACGGGCATATTTAGTGTATATAACATGTAGCTACATAACGTATGCAAATGTACATGATGATAATTATGTATGTTCTTTATTAAAAAATGCTGTTTAATAATAATATATAGACCCCATTTTCATATATATATATATATATATATATATATATATATATATATATATATATATATATATATATATATATATATATGTATCTATATTTGCAAGTGCTGTTGAGTCTATAATAAATGTATTTATTTATTTGAAGTGAACTGAATATTATTATTTTCTCATGAAGATTATTATGTTAATGGTTCTCAAAATACGTAAATAAACAATCCTTGGAGATAACACGCGAAGTTATTTCTCTTTTATTTTCATTTTGTATTCAGGTTTACCTATAAAATACCATATTAATGTGAAATACTTGAAATTTGATGCTAGAAACGATGTGAACATTACAAGTTTTCCCTGTCAAGCAGACGCTTTACAGATGTCTGATATGTTTAAATTAATGTCAGTTAATGGTTTGTATCAAAGCTGAGAAGGACAAGTCTCTGTACAATGGCTTTGCTACTGTTCCTGAGGTAGCTGCTGACTAGAGCACAAAGACAACAAGCCATTAACAAACTGTTAGTGTAAACCTTATAATGATATGCTGACTCTCCACCATTTTAAAGCTACACACGAAATATCATCGAAATAGATATCGGTTGCAGGGGGAGATTTGATTCAACCGAAACTCCAACTTCACAAGACTTGATGCGTTGAGGTTCTTCTTAGATTTAGACTTCCATCTACCATCCCCATTGCAAAAATTACATTTGGCTAAACTTCCAGTCATCCGCATAAATTATTGGAATACATAATTATGTGTAAAATATTCGATGATATTTCTGTGGTAAGTGGTGTGAAAAGCTGCCTGCAATTTCGTTCAACGAATGGAAATTTCAAGGTTGTTTACAACACCATCACGATTTATGGCGCACTGAAATTATGTACACTGCGTTTGCTTGTTTCAAATATCTGGTTGCTTTGTTTGTTACAAATTATTTTTATGCGAATTTGTAGACGTCCTTTCCCAAATGGTGTCCGATATGTACTAAGAGATGTATTTAATCATAATGATGCTGAAAATATGAGGCACGAAAATGCATATGGCAGCATCCAGTAAAACACAGCCTCCTCACTCCATGATCATGACATTGACAGTACGTACAATAATCGGCAATTTGACGGCTTCATATCAAAGACAAAGAGCTGCCACATCTACTTACATTGCGTCATGGTTGGAAAGGTAAAGTGCAAAAACAACATTTATTTTATGTATACATATATGGACGTCTTGTCTGAAATAAACCTTATTATTATAAAACAAAAGATCACAGACAGCTTTAGTCATATCATTGTAGATTTATATCACGTTCATGGTCGGAGAACGAACGTACCACCGTCCTAGCCTGGAGGTTGCACTGACTTTAAACATAGATATAAATAGAGGGATCGCCGACTCCGAATGGCGGGAAAATATGTTCAAATTTCGCAGCGCCCTCACCGGGAGTCATAGAAAGTGGAAACCATGGACGCTCACTGTTCTTACGGTGGCAACACGGCAGTGGATTCTGTACCAATTTAAGAACTTCAGGATGTACTTGAGGTAAGATTAAATCGGAAAATCATCATATAATATGGATAGTTTATTGTCAGTTTTTGTTTTAAAACGGAGACATACATTAAGTCATGCAAAAGACGAAAACAATACGAGCGATATTACAGGTATCATTCACTGTCTAGTATCACTCGGTCTGGATCAGAAATACTGGGCACTACAGTACTTGTATATCCAAAGTTTAGTCAATTAAGCAAGCATATATAACATATGTAGTGTTGCCATAGTACAGTACTTTGGTACAGTGCCAAACCAATTGTTTATTCTCTGAATTTCTCGTCTTGCCATGGCTCCATGAATGATCGAGACCATGGGCATGGCCGGGCATGGCATGGCCATAGACATGTCATTGTGTCATTTGTGATTGAGTGATTCTATGTCTGACTATCACTATGACTTTGGTTGGCTTTTCATAATCGGCAGTCGTCACGCGTCTGCCACGCGCCCTGTTCACACCCGTTTTCAGAACAACACATTTACCAGCGCGCCATCTATTACGGGCTACAATAAACTAATCGGTGGTTTAGTTCGTTCGTTTCAAATCGATTTACTTAGTCTTAGTCACTAACAGTAAACGATTATTATATTGTGCTGTAGTTTTTTGACGTATACAGGGTCAATGACATAATGTGGTTAAAAATAATTTTTCAATGAATTTTGTTAAAATCCGTATCAAAATGGAGTACAGCCGTATCACTTAAAAAAACCGCAAAAATCCGTATCGGATACGGGTAATCCGTATCATGTGGCAAGCCTGAAAGCTGTACAACGACATCAACTACATGGAAACCTAGCCCTAGCCTAGGGCTAGGCTAGGGCTAGGGCCTAGGCTAGGCTGGTGCAGTTTCTTTTAACAATAATTACATGCAGCCTAATGCAGACTATCATAATTTATTTACAATGACCCAATGATGGTTTCATTGAAACTATCAAATGTGTATGTAATCAAAATAAAATACAATTCAATACAATACATTATTTTGATAAATAAACACAGCAACATTCACCAAATGACACCAACCTTAACTGCACGGCCGAATACGATACAGTGTAACATATTTTACCCGCCTAACTTATCGAGGACTGGCATTAATTAATATTCGGGAATTCTGATAGTCCGCAGCGACGTCTATCGAATCGATTGGAACTGCATGGTTACGTTTTTGATTCCAAACATTTTACACGTAATATTTGTGTTTTGTCCATCAAAATTTCAACCAATATACCAATGATGAATGTACGTTATATATAAATCGATATGTTATATTTCTGAAATTAATAGATGCGTGTGGATGTCAACGATTGGGTATAACGTTATAATATTGCCTACAGCAATAATCCGTAGTATTAACGTTTAAGTTTCGAAATTCAAGATATTCCAGGCTCACCAGATGCATAGCTATATGCCTATTCCATTTGGACATCCACCTACAACCCTCAGTATCCAACAACTAACCTTCACATACACGTACCTGGAAACCAACTGGATCCATCCATTAAAGCTTCACCAGAAACTTCCAACTGCATATACCTACAATCTTGAGATTTTGTCTGGGATGCCGAGTTCCAATAATTGAAGAGAGTCCTCAGTTGGTACGCGAATTGTTACAGTTTTACTGTTGTTTTTAAGTAATTGGTAACAGTTGTATAGTACTGCTAGTGGTGTAGTGGCGCGGTGTATAATTTTAATGGAGGGATTGTTTCAGGACATTATTTAAGAGAAGATTACTTTCAATAAATTCAATCACTCACAGTATGGCATTGTGTTTCAGTAACAATTACTCCACAGATAAAATTCAAGAAAGAATAACAGCCGGCTCTCTTCCTTTTTACACCAGTGTCGCAGTGACTTACCTAAGTTCTAACAATATCAACTCGACCACAGGCACAGTCTACCTATTTGCAGATGTCTCATACATATGACCGTTTGACCCCACCAGGTGTGTTAGCCAGTACTTAAACAAAACAAGGCTGGGTAGCATGCATGCACCACGAGATCTTCAAAGATAATTTTGGAATGTTGTATCTATAACTCATGCATACTACCAACAATGACATACGCCGCGGAAACGTGGGCCCTCTCCAGTCAGGCAAAGAAAAAGCTAGCAACCGCACAAACATTGAAAGAAGTATATATAAGCATCACATAGACGGATAGAAAAACAAACATCTGGGTGAGAGAAAAGGCAAAGACATTATTAGACAAGTCAGAAGACGGAAGTGGACCTGGGCATTTACAATGTTATGTTTTTTAAGGTGTTTCGTGATGCGGCTATGAGTATGAACTTTGAAGTATGTGTTCAAGAAGTTTGGAAGTGTGCTTTCTTATCTTTTAATAATCGGCTATTTTTCAAAGAAATAACCATCTTTTAATTACAGAAACATAACCGGTCGAATTATATATTGAACGTACATTCATCATCGGTATATTGGTTGAAAATGTGATGGTCAAAATACAAATATTTAATGTAAACTGTTTGGAATAAAACACGTAACCAGAGCCGACACCACGTTTTACAGCTAACCGGAATACATGAGAAGAGGGTTCCAATCGACTCGATAGGCGTTGCTGGCTGGGAGCAGTTGGGGGCAGAAAGTCAACATTCTCCATGTTAACGTATAGGACTTCGTTTTGTTTTTGGTTGTAATAATCGAACTGTTCCAGTCTAACGTCTAACTACTGTCTGAAGGATTATTACAAGTAGAAGCAGTGAAACACTGGTACTTTTGCAGTTTAGCACCTCGAAAAAAAACATCAAAATGTTCACCTACGGCTACGATGACCAAACTTCGCATGGTGTATCTACTACACCTAAAGTTCAACTATGCGTACGCACTTGTTACATGATCCACAAATAATTATTAATGCCTGAAATCGATCAAAATGTGTACGTAAATAACGCGCTTTCCTCGGCGCCACCTGACGGAGTTCACTGTGGCAGTAGTGACTCGACGAGGAAAGCGCATTATTTACGTACACATTTTGATCGATTTCAGGTAATTAATTATTTTTTGATCACATGACAAGTGCATACGCGTAGTACAGGTGTAGTAGATACACCATGCGAAGTTTGGTCATCATAGGTGAACATTTTGATGGTTTTTTCGAGGTGCGGGCCTAAACTGCAAAAGTACCGAAACACTTTGCCGGTGACAATGATCACGGAAATCATGAATTTTAATCGATTATTATGGTGGTTGCCATGGGCGGCATCGCCGGCTTCGGCGGCTTCGGCGGCTAGTACTTCTGTTTGGCGATCTTCAATAATGATGAAAACTGCCATTTTTCGCGCAGTACAACCTGTTTGGGGCAAACGTATACATGTGTTATGATTATGTGCATTTAGACAACTTGTCAGATATAAATGCTTATCGAAACTACAACGTACAACAGTATAAAATGCAAATCAGGCAAAAGACACACACGTCCTAAAATTGTGGGGAGTGTCTATTATCTGCACTACGCAAATCGCTATATGTCTATGACAGTGGGGTACACTCAATATTAAATCGGGCCTTTAAGATAAGAAAGGTATAACACAAGATATGTATCACTTCATTTTCCTAGTGTTCATCATTCGGAAGTTACAACTGTCATTCATCGAATATTATTCTTAATGTCCAGTCCCCAACCAGCTCCAGTCGCGCGGAGTCTCGCCATGTATCGTGACCCACATACGGACCCTATTAGGTCAAAAACAAAGAAAAAATGAGTATGTTTTGTAAGATCATGTGATCGGTTCGCGGCAAGAAAACGCGGGCCAAAACAAATAAAAAATGAGTATGTTTTCATGTAATCGGCAAGAAAACGCGGGCCATTTCTACATAAATCTTATGACGTGTTAAAAATGGTATGCTTTGTTGTTCAGCTTGGACTGGAGATGCTCTAACATGTGTAAATAGTGCGCACATGGCGATTGGACGATTGGGTTTCATGCTGAGAAACATTCGTAGGAAGTTTAAGGAAGTTAAATTAAAACGGAAACGATGGATTATAACTGCTTAGTTTAAAGTCAGTGCAGCCTCCAG
>OZ024861.1:30186776-30206776 GCA_964017155.1 Oasisia sp. SBJ-2009 | reverse complement strand
TATATATATATATATATATATACAATATATATATATATATTATATATATACACACACATATATATATATATATATATATATATATATATATATATATATATATATATATATACAGTTATACATATGACAATTGTCTAAGAATTTATTTGTTAAAGGACACAAACAACAGCCTTTATTTATAAACAATGGTATACAAATATCTTATTCAAAGGATATTGGAAATAAATGTAATACTTATTTTACAAATACAGGACAGTCCATTACACAAGGTATTAAATACGAAAGTAATATATAAAAAAGTATATATAAAAAAATTAATTATTATTTAAATAAAAATGTAACTTCAGCATTTACTTTTGAAATGTTGATGAAGAAACTGTTAGGAAAACAATAAATAAACTTTCCGCACAACCACATGTGGATTTGATGGTATCTCAAACAATTGCTCAAAATAATTGAAATTATAATGGTAAAATTGTTAACACTGTCAATAAACCAAATTCTATACTCGGGTGTATTCCCAATTAAACTGGAAATTGCTTAAGTTATTCATATATTTAAGAAACATGGTCCACCCTTATTTAAAAATTATAGACCAATTTTTCTTCTTCGTTCCATCTGATAATCATTGTGGTTTTAAAGCTAAGTAATCAACAGAATTCGTTGCTTTTCAAAGACATTTGACACAATTGACCATCACTTTTTACAAAAGAAATTAGCATACTGTGGCCTAAGTGGTTCAGCATTACAATTGTTCAAAAGTTACTTTCAAAACAGAAAACAATATATTGATATTGAAGAAGCAAATTTTACCTATAACAATCGGTGTCCTACAAGGTTCTGACTTAGGACCAATATTATTTATCATGTGTAGAAACGATTTTTCACAAGCTAATAAATTATTTAATTTTTTTATATATCCTGATGACACTACATTATCTACCCCTTTAAATTATCTGAGCAAACCCACACTCAATAAGTACGGAAACCATAATAAATGAAGAACTTTCTAAAATTAATGAATTAACATATATAAAATATTAAAACCTTTACATTTATTTTATGGACCCGCCGCGAAACGTCTACAACCCATACTGCAAACTGCCCTAATTCGAAAATGATTTAAGTTAGAAAGCTCAAATGTTTTAATTTTGAATATCTTGCCAAGAGGTTTCATAAACATTATCCATTAAAAACAATTGGACTTAAACGTTTTCTGAAGGCTTATTAAAAAACACCTATTTCATAATTTAATATATCTTAAACTAATCACCTTATCACAATTAAATTTCCTCTGCTGTGCATTTATTGAAGGAATGCAATTTGAATATGCATCTAGATAATGGTTAAGCTACAAATACTGATTTATACAAAAATCATTCATGGACATATTTTCATACTTATATTGTTAGCAAAATATACATACCTCATAAACCAGGGGTATACATTTGGTGGGTTTGCGTGCCTATGTGTAAATCAAAGCAAACGACATGTATCATTGTCTTATGTATAAGTCTATCCAAATGAAAACATGTATCATTGTCTTATATATAAGTCTATCCATATGAAAACATGGCAAGATGGCGGCTGGGGTATAGACGGGCTTTTGTGGTTCCGGGTTTCTGTTTGTGTTGGGAGACTATTCTGCATGCTGTCTCGCAGACGGGAACATGGTGCCACCCCAACATTGATGAACTTCTAAAAGTGTGCTGCTTACAAATTGTGAAATCGAGGTGGGCCAGTCTGAACAACAGAGGGGCCTAATCGTGTATTGCTAGCTGGATTTCGAGAACTTTCAGAAAACAAACAAATGCTGCTTTATTCGCATGGGTCACTGGCCTTTGTGGGTTCTAGATAATGCCTTAAGTGCCTATGTGTTTTTGTCCGTCAGTGTACTTAAATGTAATCATGTCTCCTGCGGTCATGTAAATCAGGGCAACGTCACAAGTCTGATAGTTTGAATTATAAATGCCACCATCTTTTCCGAACCAGAGGGCGAGGCCGTACGCCGAGAACATGGTGACGTACACGCAGCCCAAGCCAAGCTCACTCACTTGACTCTTGCGGACGCCAAAACGCTTAGCTGTTGTCAAAAGATAGCGGGCAATCCTACACCAGACAGAGCAAGTCGTCGACCCAAAGCCGCCGTGGAACCGTCCTTCCGTAGTGCGTCGTCCCGCCAACGCCGCGAATATTTTCGGTGTAAAGCGCTTGTGTGCTTGAAATATGCACGTCGTATGTTATCGTCGCTGTATAAGTGTGGTTATGTGTATAGGGCATGCAAGTGATTGTCGTTTCAGGTCCGTTTAAAGCGGTGCCTAATGATACCATATACAATTGATCCCCGTTGTCACACTGTTTGAACATCTTTACTTATCGGCGTAATAGTTCCCACCTTCTAGATGAGTTTTTGCTGGGTGGAAACCTATAAATGTTACAATTAACGGAGGTTTCTGATGTAGCAATTATGCAAAGTCATTTCGTTCCGGGTCATGAATGAAAATGGCAAAACAGCACAACAACAGTGTGGCGATAGACGAGACTTGCGTGTCCTGTTGCAGGTTAATGATAAACAGAGCATCTGGTGTTACACCAATCACCACAACAGCCATTCATGACGCCCCTACGCCATGTGTTATGTGGAGAACTATGTTCACTTGTTTTTCAACAGCATTTTGCTCTCGGAACACTAAGTTACACAGTTTTCATTAAAACGTCTGTTCCTTTTTTTAGTTATTGATGTTACGTTTGTACGGCTATAATACGAATGTTGAAGGTTTAATGTCTGCAAAATTATATTTAGTTACTGCATTAAGCTCGAAACAGTGTTTTCAATTTGAACGTTTCCATTGTGCAACAAGTTTCAAAACTTGAAGCGAGCAAAGTTAACCGCGGTATCCTTTGATATTCAACGATCCTACCTTTTATATCGCAATCTTCATGATACAAAACGCTAAGCTGGCTAATTACGAACAGAAGAACACACATAATCAATTACTTAGTGGTGACTTCGATCATTGTCATTATTTGAATTCGAGAAAACTGGAGACAGTTTATAAAAGAGTCGGTGGAATGTGATGTGCAGATAGTGAAGTGGTTAACACATCCGCCTGGCACGCTGGCGGCCCGGGTTCAATATCAGGTGACGACAGGCATGGTATATTTGATGTCACAACCTAGCTCTCAACATTGCGGACTGAGTATCCCATGAATCGGAGAATCGCGGTATTGTCGTTCCGCATCAATGTGGGAGGTAATTGAACCACCGAGGACGACAATTACCCTGGCAGTAATCCCATTCTGTGCCAGCATAGAAACGTCGGCTTAGCGAAATGTTCTGAAAAATTCTGACTACTTCATTGAGACCTCATACGATCTTATATCTGTAACCACAACACACACAGAACAGACAGTTAATAGAACCCTCCCGAGTGCTGGAAACAACTGGAACTATAAAACATAAGTTACCCAGTTCCAAGTGGTGACAGTTATGCATACAACTTACAAATCGACTTTTGCTACTCAATGCTTGAGACGTGTACACATATGATTATATTTATTGTTCAACATTTAGTTCACTTGCCTTTCTACGTCTTCCTTCTCGCCTCAGAATGCGACGACGGTTCGAAAGGAAGAGATGACCTCTTCGGCCACGGCGGATTATTAAGTATAACCCTAACCCTTTTCACACTTTATAATTATCTAATGTCCTCAACCGCCTGTGTGAAATCATAAATAATATAACCAAAAACTTTGCCACAGATGAATACACCGTGTCGATTGCAAAACCCTTTACCGCTCATGTGGGCAGAATGGGAGAAGAAACACTGGAAATATAGCAGATGCCCAGAAAATGGAGGGGAAACGGACACGAGGGAGACCGAGAATGCGTTAAGAGAGACCTGAAAAGACTGAGAGAAGAATGGATAAATCTACAGTAGAACCTGACAGGACGAATCTACAGTAAGACTTGACAAGCCAAGTGTATATTAAGACAAAACAAATAAGACTTGATAAGACAAGTCTAAAATAAGGCTTGAGAAGAAAGGACAAGTCTACAGTAAGAGAAGACACGACTACAATAAGACTTGGGAAGAAAGGGCAAGTCTACAGTAAGACAAGACAAGACTACAATAAGACGTGAGAAGAAAGGACAAGACTACAGTAAGCCAAAACCAATAGGATTTGACAAGACAAGTCTACAATAAGACTTGAGAAGAAATAACAAGTCTACAGTAAGACAAGACAAGACAAGACAAGACTACAATAAGATTTGAGAAGAAAGAACAAGTCTACAGTAAGACAAGACTACAATAAGGCTTGAGAAGTAAGAACAAGTATACAGAAAGACAAGACTACAACAAGACTTGAGAAGAAAGGACAAATCTACAGTAAGACAAGACAAGACTACAATAAGTCTTGACAAGACAAGTCTATAGCAAGGCAAGTCTACGGTAAGACAAGCCACGTGTACAGTAAGACTTGACAAAACAAGTCTACAGCAAGGCAAGTCTACGGTAAGACAAGACAATTCTACAGTAAGACTTGACAAGACAAGTCTACAGCAAGACAATATTTGACAAATATACCGTAACAATTGACAAGACACATTTTACAGTAAGATAAAACAAACATACATTAAGACTTGACAACACAAGTCTACAGTAAAACTTGACAAAAACAGGTATACAGCAAGACAAGCTTATAGTAAGACTTGACAAGACAAGTATACAGTACGACAAGACAGTAGACAGGTATACCAGTCAAATCTACAGTAAAACGTGACAAGACATGTTTACAGTAAGACGAGGTAAGTATGTAGTAAGACATGACAACACAAGTCTGCAGTAAGACAAGTCTACAGCAGGACATGACGTGTCTACCGTATCACTTGACAAGACTGGTCTACAGTAAGACAGGACAAATCTACAGTGAGACTTGACAAGGCAAGTCTACAGTAAGGCTTGACAAGACACATTTACAGAAAGATAAAACAAACATACAATCAACTCTACAGTAAAAAGAGACAAGGCACGTTTACAGTAAGACATGACAACACAAGTATTCAGTAAGACAAGACAAGTTTACAGTAGGATAACACGAGTACGACTTGACAAATCTACAGCAAAACTTGTGTATTGCCTGACAAACCTTCTTAGTTGTAATACGACTCACGTGATTGAGGAAGGCGCCTGAGAGGACGAGGAAGGGCGTGATGCCGAAGATGACGAGGCACAGCTTCCAGCCGTAAATGAAGCCGATGGCGAAGCCGGCTACGAAGGTCGTGATGTGTTGGAAGAAGTTACCGAGTTTGTCCCCGATTCCGTCCTCGAACTTGCTCACGTCGCTAAGGTTACAGCGACCGATAGCGGTGAACTCCAAGTGTATCACAACATAGCCCGAAATTTATGGCCATATTCTGCCCCCATAAGAATTCTAGTGTACAAACATGCATGTACATAATGCATTATGCAATATAGCGACAACCCTGAAATCACAAGTTTGATGAAACATTTAAAAAATTGATATTAAACGGGAGCTGTCGCAGTGCCGGCTTGGAAAAGTGTGTTTTCTGGAAATGCCCGAGGGGCAGAAACGTGACGTCAGTAGTGGAACATGTTGCCGTTCTGAGCATTATTTACATGACAAAGCGCGACCCCCCCCCCACACGCACATATATATATATATATATATATATATGTCTGTGTATAGCGTATATACATAATATGTATGTGTATAGTGTATATACATATATATGAGTATAATATATATATATATATATATATATATATATGTGTGTGTGTGTGTGTGTGTGTGTGTGTGTGTGTGTGTGTGTGTGTGTGTGTGTGTGTGTGTGTGTGTGTGTGTGTGTGTGTGTGTGTGTGTGTGTGTGTGTGTGTAACCGGTAGGGTTACTGCATATATTGTTAACTGTAGTATGTAACCGGTAGTGTTACTGAATAGATTGTTAACTGAATAGATTGATAACAGGAGTATGTAACCGGTAGGATTACTGAATAGATTGTTAATTGTAGTTGGGGAGAACCCATAAATCACCTTCCCCTGTTTACCCTGGGGTGCCATGTGTCATAGCAACTGCTGAGCCAGAGTACAGTTATATCCTGTTACCACTGGGGTGCAAGGGTTGCGTAATGAAGGAGGATGCAGATAACAGATTTGAGGGAGGGAGGGAGGGAGGAATGAGGAATAATAACGTTTTCTGCTGATCTACTGTTGTCGGGACGTGTATTCGACAAAGTCGGTGCGGTGACCCAGAAAGTTCGAGCTCATGCCTTTTTGTTGACTTCGGTAACAGCAAGTAAATTCAAGCTGGACGACCGGAGGTGTCTATGCTGTCTTGCTGGCGTGAACATTGGCCTGCCTGTAAGTGTGTCACGATACATGGCAAGACTCCGCGGGATTGGGGCTGAGTCTCACAAAAATGGTCTCTATATAGCTATGTTTTCAAGGTCAGTGATTATGATAAACATTATTAGAAAGTGTTAGCATATATATTTATTCCCAATAGCGAAAATGCAAATTAGCCACCTACGTTTTCAATATCTCTGAAAGTATGTATGATAATGAGATAAGAAATTCGTCGATATATATATACATTTTCTTGCTGATGGGTTATTATAAAGTCAATTTAATGATCATTTAAATATGTTTCACAAGTAACGATGAAATAGGTCTTTTATAAATACATATTCCAGACTGTCGTAACGCATTGCTTACTCCCATGCAGATGTTGTCATCAGACGTCGATTTGCTATCGTAACTGAAACATCATTCGAATAGTCTCTGATGCTGTGCTCCATAATAATAATTGTATTATTTGCAATGGTGGGCAGCTTACCTGTTAACATAATGAGAATATGACTATACAGAACGCATTCACATACATTTATACGTTAACTGCAGTCAGACATGAGTTCTGAAGAAGATGCGGCATTGTTGCTATGTGCCACTGGACACAATGTCATCATCAGCGGGCAAGCCGGCTGTGGCAAGACCAGTGTGATTAAAAACAATATAGAAAACGTTGTTATGACAAGAAGGAATGTGGCTGTTACCGCCTCGATATGAATAGCAGCCGCTCAGTTCTCTGATGACGCCATGACCGTACATAGATGGTGAGGGTTACAGGTGTGAAATGTTTGTATTATTACTATATATTTAAAACAAATAGTAAATTGGTATTATTGTACAATTCTCCGTTATTTATGTTTTGTCTGCAATCACGTGCACACGGATGTACACATTTACACTAGGAAGCTATAGGATATGTGTCATGATGTTATATAAACAATGCAATATTTAAACGATTCATTCATCGTCTTATTGTAGACTTGTCAAGTCTTACTGTAGACTTGTCAAGTCTTACTGTAGACTTGACAAGTCGTACTGTAGACTTGCCTTGTTTAGTCACTGTAGTCTAGACTTGCCTTATAGGCTTGAGTTTTGTTCCTGTCAAATCTTACTATAGACTCGTCTTGTCCTATTGTAACCTTGTTTTACTGCAGACTTGTATTGTCAAGTTGTACTATGTTTGTCCCATAGCCCGCACACCGCGAAGACTCGCACACGACGCGCTTGGGACGCAAGCGTCGTTAGCGCGGCGTGAGCGAGTTCTTGGGGTGGGCAGGCTCCTCAAGACCGTCGCGAGGTGTTGCGAGCGCGTCTCAACCGCACATTTCCTGCACACCAAGTTTTGAGACAAGATGCGGTCGAGACGAGGTCAAGACGAGGTCAGAACACCTCAAGACGTTTCCGAAAAATCAAGCATGTTTGATCTTCAAGACTCGCTCAAAACGCGGTCCAGACGTATCGAAAACGCGGCTAGAGCGACTTTGAGCGAGTCTTCTCGATGTGCGGGCCGCTTTACTGTACTCTTATCTCTTCTTACTGTAAATATGTCTTGATGCGTTTTACTGTAGATTTGACTTGTATTGTCAAGTCTAACTGTCTACTGTCTTGTCATACTGTAGACTTGTCTTGTCAAGTCTTACTGTAGGCTTGTCTTGTTGTAGACCTGTTTTGTCAAGTCTTACTGTAAGACTTATGTTGTCAGGTCTTACTGTATGTTTGTATTGTCTTACTGTAGACTTGCTTGTCAACTGGTACTGTAGATTTGTTAAATATTGTCTTACTGTAGACTTGCTTGTCAAATCTTACTCTAGACTTGACTTTTCCTACCGTAGACTTGCCTTGTTGTAGACTGATCTTGTCAAGACGTATTGTAGTCTTGTCTTACTGTAGACTTGTCCTTTCTTCTCAAGTCTTATTGTAGAGTTGAAGTATTGTTGTCAAATCAAGTCTTATTCGTTTTGTCTTAAAATAGACTTGCCTTGTCACGTCTTACAGTAGATTCGTCCTGTCAAGTTCTACTGTAGACTTATCCATTCTTCTCTCAGTCTTTTCAGGTCTCTCTTAACGCATTCTCGGTCTCCCTCGTGTCCGTTTCCCCTGCACTTTCTGGGCATCTGTTATATTTCTAGTGTTTCTTCTCCCATTCTGCCCACATGACCGGTAAAGGGTTTTACAATTGAGTGGCAAAGCTTTTGGTTATATTATTTATGATTTCAGACAGGCGGTTGAGGACAATAGATATTATAAAGTGTGAAAAGGGTTAGGGTTAGACTTAATAATCCGCCGTGGCCGAAGAGGTCATCTCTTCCTTTAGAACCGTCGTCGCATTCTGAGGCGAGAAGGAAGAAGTAGAAAGACAAGTGAACTAAGTGTTGAACAATAAATATAATCACATGTGTACACGTCTCATGCATTAAGTAGCAAAAGTCGATTTGCAAGGTGTATGTATAACTGTCACCACTTGAAAATGGGTAAGTTACTTTTTATAGTTCTAGTTGTTTCCAGCACTCGGGAGGGTTCTATTGACTGTCTGTTCTGTGTGTATTGTGGTTACAGATATAAGATCGTATGAGGTCTCAATGAAGTAGTCAGAATTTTTCAGAACATTTCGCCAAGCCGACGTTTCAATGCTGGCACAGAATGGGGATACTGCCAGGGTAATTGTCGTCCTCTGTGGTTCATTTACCTCCCAAATTGAGGCGGAACGACAATAACGCGATTCTCCGATTCATGGGATACTCAGTCCGCAATGTTGAGTGCTAGGTTGTGCCATCAAATATACCATGCCTGTCGTCACCTGATATTGAACCCGGGCCGCCGACGTGCCAGGCGGATGTGTTAACCACTTCACTATCTGCACATCACATTGCACCGACTCTTTTATAAACTGTCTCCAGTTTTCTCGAATTCAAATTATGACAATGGTCGAAGTCACCACTAAGTAATGTGTGTAATGATTATGTGTGTTCTTCTGTTCGTAATTAGCCAGCTTAGCGTTTTGTAACATGATGATTGCGATATAGAAGGTAGGATCGTTGAATATCAAAGGAAACCGCGGTTAACTTTGCTCGCTTCAGATCGATGCAAATGAAACTTGTTTTGAAACTTGTTGCACAATGGAAACGTTCAAATTGAAAACACTGTTTCGAGCTTAATGCAGTAACTAAATATAATTTGGCAGACACTAAACCTTCAACATTCGTATTATAGCCATACAAACGTAACATCAATAACTAAACAACAAGGAACAGACGTTTTAATGAAAACTGTGTAACTTAGTGTTCCGAGAGCAAAATACTGTTGAAACACAAGTGAACATGGTTCTCCACATAACACATGGCGTAGGGGCGACATGAATGGCTGTTGTGGTGATTGATGTAACAGCAGATGCTCTGTTTGTCATTAACCTGCAACAGGGCACGCAAGTCTCGTCTATCGCCACACTGTTGTTGTGCTATTTTGCCATTTTCAATCATGATCCGGAACCAAATGACTTTGCATAATTGCCACATCAGAAACCTCCGTTAATTGTAACATTTATAGGTTTCCACCCAGCAAAAACTCATCTAGAAGGTGGGTACTATTACGCCGATAAGTAAATATTTTCAAACAGTGTGACAACGGGGAGCAATTGTATATGGTATCATTAGGCACCGCTTTAAACGGACCTGAAACGACAATCACTTGCGTGCCCTATACACATAACCACACTTATACAGCGACGATAACATAGTAAAGAGAAACTTAACATTTAGCTACGTTGAAGAAGATATTATAAAGAGGACAATAATCAATTTACCTAACAAAAGTAGCTGTGGATATGACGGCCTCTCCACAAAATTACTAAAACTTCTTGAACCAGCGTTAACCAAATCTTTAACATTAGTAATAAATCAAGTATTAACAACAGGAATATTCCCCGATAAACTAATAATTGCAAAGGTAATTCCTGTCTATAAAAGGTGACACAACAGTTTTCAGTAATTATAGGCCCATATCACTTCTACCAGCTATTTCAAAAATACTTGGAAAAATGTTTTTGAACAATTATCATCTTATTTAAAAGACTCTAGGCTTTTGTTCGATCATCAATATGGTTTCCGACCGAAACATTCAACAGAATATGAGGCATTAGAATTAATAGACAGAATAACAACACAACTGGATAAGGATGAAATACCAATTAATATTTATTTATATCTCTCCAAGGCTTTTGATACCATTGATCATAACATTTTAAATTGATAAATTGAAAGATTATGGTGTACATGGAACAAATCTCAACTTATTCAGTAGCAATCTATCAAATCAAACATGTTATCAATAACAACAGGTGTACCACATGGTTCAATCTTAGGTCCACTACTATTCATCATATTCATAAATGATTTTGCACAAGTAACTAAAATGTTTAACTCTCTCATTTATGCCGACGATACAACTTTGTCAAGTACATTAAATGTGTTCAGTGATAACATACATGACCGAAATTTAGAAATTTTAATAAATGAAGAACTTGTTAAGATAGATGATTGGCTCAAAATTTAGAAATTTTCACTAAATGTAGTAAAATGTAAATATATGATATTTGAAAAGAAAATATACAGGTATTCAATCTGAAGATAGACAATATTTTGAACAAGTTAAGGAATTTAATTTCTGGGGTTTAATTATTAAAACAAATTTAAACAGGAAAAAGCACACTTAAGAAATATCAAATGCGTGTTCTAAGAAAATTGGAATTTTAAACAAATTGACACATATTTTACATCTAGATATTAAAAAATATTATCTAATTCATTAATATTGTGACACATTAATTACTGCATCACGGCATGGGGCTTTGAATCAAATAGAATAATAAAGTTACAACAACACAAAACTTGAGAATCATTCCTTTAAGTATTTTAAGGACTTGGAGGTTTGTGTTTAAATACATGGTCACAACACAAGAGACAAAGGTCAACTATACACTTATCAAATTAAACATGACTTTGCAAAGAAATGTCTCAGACATAATTAGCCACTATTATTAAATAACCTTCCTGCAATAGTGAAAAAAAAACTTATGTCCCATAGTACACAGGGATTTGTAGAGTATGTTAAACTGTATTTCTTACAAAGTTATGAAATAACATGCACTAGACAACACTGCTATGTTTGTATGTATGTATGTATGTATGTATGTATGTATGTATGTATGTATGTATGTATGTATGTATGTATGTATGTATGTATGCATGCATGCATGCATGCATGCATGCATGTATGTATGTATGTAAAATTAAGAATCTAAAACCACCTAAAATCTTCATTCAGTATTTTATATTTAAAACAGTGCCTTGAGAGAGCATTACTTGTGCAGGTTTTAGAAAGGTGTTTGAAATGGCTATACGAACCTGGACTCTCGTCACGCAACCTCGGACCCTGTGACTTGCGCCTTGTCTTTTCTCAAACGGTACATCAAGAATCTCGACCGTGTCTTTGCGTTTAAATGACGGAAGTCTCTCGGAGACGTGAAACCAGTGGTGGTTGGTGTACGCTTGCTTGAATGGTTTGTTTTCGTAGTGCCTTCGTATTAGGTTATCACAGACTGCCGCACATGTTGGATACATGTCTCTTGTGTCACTACACTTATGTTTCAAGTAACCCAGCTTGTCATTATCGAATGTTGGGAGAAGATATTTTGGCGGTAGAACAGTAACGTCGTCTATTGGAGAGCGATCTCGAGGGACGGCGCGGGACCGGATGTAGGCCGTGACGACGGAATTCATGTAGAAAGGACCTGTCGTCACGATGGGGTCACTATTACCCGTGTAAGATGACAGTTTGCTCAAGAGTTGTTTGAACAGCAGATGTCCCGGACGACAAGCCATGATGGTGTTCATAACGTTCGGTTTTTCCTGTTTGTGGAGAAGATATACGTGTTCGTCAGGCTCCTCACTTAGCACGCAGCTGCGGTTGGCGAGCAGTAGGTCAAGCGGCCGTAGACTCTCGACATCTAGATCCACGTAGACGCCACCGAACGCGTGCAGGATGAAGTACCGCATCACATCCGCCCTTTGCAACTGTGTCGCATAACTCTCGTATAGATAGGCTAACCGGGTATAGCGGCGCCGAAATAGACAACGGATGTCTTCCGGGGTCCAGAACCAATGCTGCCAGTGCGGATGGTGTCGAGTCCACGAGCTCATCCAAGGAAGGAACGTCCGCGGAACCGCAGTCGAATCCCATGTGTGGTGGATGATACGCGGTATCAAGCTTGGCGGTTGCTGTTTCTGATAAGATTTGTTCACGCCTATCAATTCGGTTTTCCAATAAAAGTATCTTCTCTGTTTTGCGACAAACACCAGCAACGTCCCAAGTACAAATAGTAGTGTTGCGAGTAAGTTTCTTTTCGTTCTAAGGCAAAAAGCAACCATGTCGACGACAATGTCATAAACCCAAGCAACATTTACGAAACCAGAAGCGACACGCCGATCCAGTCTGCATAAGTGTATTGTTGAGGTGCATACGTCACAGAGGACGTCTCACAGACAACCTGCAAATCAACCAGTCAATAAATTTCCAAAAGAAATTAACGTCGTGATATAGTATTCAAATATAACTGTCTAACGGGCATATTTAGTGTATATAACATGTAGCTACATAACGTATGCAAATGTACATGATGATAATTATGTATGTTCTTTATTAAAAAATGCTGTTTAATAATAATATATAGACCCCATTTTCATATATATATATATATATATATATATATATATATATATATATATATATATATATATATATATATATATATATATATGTATCTATATTTGCAAGTGCTGTTGAGTCTATAATAAATGTATTTATTTATTTGAAGTGAACTGAATATTATTATTTTCTCATGAAGATTATTATGTTAATGGTTCTCAAAATACGTAAATAAACAATCCTTGGAGATAACACGCGAAGTTATTTCTCTTTTATTTTCATTTTGTATTCAGGTTTACCTATAAAATACCATATTAATGTGAAATACTTGAAATTTGATGCTAGAAACGATGTGAACATTACAAGTTTTCCCTGTCAAGCAGACGCTTTACAGATGTCTGATATGTTTAAATTAATGTCAGTTAATGGTTTGTATCAAAGCTGAGAAGGACAAGTCTCTGTACAATGGCTTTGCTACTGTTCCTGAGGTAGCTGCTGACTAGAGCACAAAGACAACAAGCCATTAACAAACTGTTAGTGTAAACCTTATAATGATATGCTGACTCTCCACCATTTTAAAGCTACACACGAAATATCATCGAAATAGATATCGGTTGCAGGGGGAGATTTGATTCAACCGAAACTCCAACTTCACAAGACTTGATGCGTTGAGGTTCTTCTTAGATTTAGACTTCCATCTACCATCCCCATTGCAAAAATTACATTTGGCTAAACTTCCAGTCATCCGCATAAATTATTGGAATACATAATTATGTGTAAAATATTCGATGATATTTCTGTGGTAAGTGGTGTGAAAAGCTGCCTGCAATTTCGTTCAACGAATGGAAGTTTCAAGGTTGTTTACAACACCATCACGATTTATGGCGCACTGAAATTATGTACACTGCGTTTGCGTGTTTCAAATATCTGGTTGCTTTGTTTGTTACAAATTATTTTTATGCGAATTTGTAGACGTCCTTTCCCAAATGGTGTCCGATATGTACTAAGAGATGTATTTAATCATAATGATGCTGAAAATATGAGGCACGAAAATGCATATGGCAGCATCCAGTAAAACACAGCCTCCTCACTCCATGATCATGACATTGACAGTACGTACAATAATCGGCAATTTGACGGCTTCATATCAAAGACAAAGAGCTGCCATATCTACTTACATTGCGTCATGGTTGGAAAGGTAAAGTGCAAAAACAACAATAAAACAAAAGATCACAGACAGCTTTAGTCATATCATTGTAGATTTATATCACGTTCATGGTCGGAGAACGAACGTACCACCGTCCTAGCCTGGAGGTTGCACTGACTTTAAACATAGATATAAATAGAGGGATCGCCGACTCCGAATGGCGGGAAAATATGTTCAAATTTCGCAGCGCCCTCACCGGGAGTCATAGAAAGTGGAAACCATGGACGCTCACTGTTCTTACGGTGGCAACACGGCAGTGGATTCTGTACCAATTTAAGAACTTCAGGATGTACTTGAGGTAAGATTAAATCGGAAAATCATCATATAATATGGATAGTTTATTGTCAGTTTTTGTTTTAAAACGGAGACATACATTAAGTCATGCAAAAGACGAAAACAATACGAGCGATATTACAGGTATCATTCACTGTCTAGTATCACTCGGTCTGGATCAGAAATACTGGGCACTACAGTACTTGTATATCCAAAGTTTAGTCAATTAAGCAAGCATATATAACATATGTAGTGTTGCCATAGTACAGTACTTTGGTACAGTGCCAAACCAATTGTTTATTCTCTGAATTTCTCGTCTTGCCATGGCTCCATGAATGATCGAGACCATGGGCATGGCCGGGCATGGCATGGCCATAGACATGTCATTGTGTCATTTGTGATTGAGTGATTCTATGTCTGACTATCACTATGACTTTGGTTGGCTTTTCATAATCGGCAGTCGTCACGCGTCTGCCACGCGCCCTGTTCACACCCGTTTTCAGAACAACACATTTACCAGCGCGCCATCTATTACGGGCTACAATAAACTAATCGGTGGTTTAGTTCGTTCGTTTCAAATCGATTTACTTAGTCTTAGTCACTAACAGTAAACGATTATTATATTGTGCTGTAGTTTTTTGACGTATACAGGGTCAATGACATAATGCGGTTAAAAATAATTTTTCAATGAATTTAGTTAAAATCCGTATCAAAATGGAGTACAGCCGTATCACTTAAAAAAACCGCAAAAATCCGTATCGGATACGGGTAATCCGTATCATGTGGCAAGCCTGAAAGCTGTACAACGACATCAACTACATGGAAACCTAGCCCTAGCCTAGGGCTAGGCTAGGGCTAGGGCCTAGGCTAGGCTGGTGCAGTTTCTTTTAACAATAATTACATGCAGCCTAATGCAGACTATCATAATTTATTTACAATGACCCAATGATGGTTTCATTGAAACTATCAAATGTGTATGTAATCAAAATAAAATACAATTCAATACAATACATTATTTTGATAAATAAACACAGCAACATTCACCAAATGACACCAACCTTAACTGCACGGCCGAATACGATACAGTGTAACATATTTTACCCGCCTAACTTATCGAGGACTGGCATTCATTAATATTCGGGAATTCTGATAGTCCGCAGCGACGTCTATCGAATCGATTGGAACTGCATGGTTACGTTTTTGATTCCAAACATTTTACACGTAATATTTGTGTTTTGTCCATCAAAATTTCAACCAATATACCAATGATGAATGTACGTTATATATAAATCGATATGTTATATTTCTGAAATTAATAGATGCGTGTGGATGTCAACGATTGGGTATAACGTTATAATATTGCCTACAGCAATAATCCGTAGTATTAACGTTTAAGTTTCGAAATTCAAGATATTCCAGGCTCACCAGATGCATAGCTATATGCCTATTCCATTTGGACATCCACCTACAACCCTCAGTATCCAACAACTAACCTTCACATACACGTACCTGGAAACCAACTGGATCCATCCATTAAAGCTTCACCAGAAACTTCCAACTGCATATACCTACAATCTTGAGATTTTGTCTGGGATGCCGAGTTCCAATAATTGAAGAGAGTCCTCAGTTGGTACGCGAATTGTTACAGTTTTACTGTTGTTTTTAAGTTATTGGTAACAGTTGTATAGTACTGCTAGTGGTGTAGTGGCGCGGTGTATAATTTTAATGGAGGGATTGTTTCAGGACATTATTTAAGAGAAGATTACTTTCAATAAATTCAATCACTCACAGTATGGCATTGTGTTTCAGTAACAATTACTCCACAGATAAAATTCAAGAAAGAATAACAGCCGGCTCTCTTCCTTTTTACACCAGTGTCGCAGTGACTTACCTAAGTTCTAACAATATCAACTCGACCACAGGCACAGTCTACCTATTTGCAGATGTCTCATACATATGACCGTTTGACCCCACCAGGTGTGTTAGCCAGTACTTAAACAAAACAAGGCTGGGTAGCATGCATGCACCACGAGATCTTCAAAGATAATTTTGGAATGTTGTATCTATAACTCATGCATACTACCAACAATGACATACGCCGCGGAAACGTGGGCCCTCTCCAGTCAGGCAAAGAAAAAGCTAGCAACCGCACAAACATTGAAAGAAGTATATATAAGCATCACATAGACGGATAGAAAAACAAACATCTGGGTGAGAGAAAAGGCAAAGACATTATTAGACAAGTCAGAAGACGGAAGTGGACCTGGGCATTTACAATGTTATGTTTTTTAAGGTGTTTCGTGATGCGGCTATGAGTATGAACTTTGAAGTATGTGTTCAAGAAGTTTGGAAGTGTGCTTTCTTATCTTTTAATAATCGGCTATTTTTCAAAGAAATAACCATCTTTTAATTACAGAAACATAACCGGTCGAATTATATATTTAACGTACATTCATCATCGGTATATTGGTTGAAAATGTGATGGTCAAAATACAAATATTTAATGTAAACTGTTTGGAATAAAAAACGTAACCAGAGCCGACACCACGTTTTACAGCTAACCGGAATACATGAGAAGAGGGTTCCAATCGACTCGATAGGCGTTGCTGGCTGGGAGCAGTTGGGGGCAGAAAGTCAACATTCTCCATGTTAACGTATAGGACTTCGTTTTGTTTTTGGTTGTAATAATCGAACTGTTCCAGTCTAGCGTCTAACTACTGTCTGAAGGATTATTACAAGTAGAAGCAGTGAAACACTGGTACTTTTGCAGTTTAGCACCTCGAAAAAAAACATCAAAATGTTCACCTACGGCTACGATGACCAAACTTCGCATGGTGTATCTACTACACCTAAAGTTCAACTATGCGTACGCACTTGTTACATGATCCACAAATAATTATTAATGCCTGAAATCGATCAAAATGTGTACGTAAATAACGCGCTTTCCTCGGCGCCACCTGACGGAGTTCACTGTGGCAGTAGTGACTCGACGAGGAAAGCGCATTATTTACGTACACATTTTGATCGATTTCAGGTAATTAATTATTTTTTGATCACATGACAAGTGCATACGCGTAGTACAGGTGTAGTAGATACACCATGCGAAGTTTGGTCATCGTAGGTGTACATTTTGATGGTTTTTTCGAGGTGCGGGCCTAAACTGCAAAAGTACCGAAACATTTTGCCGGTGACAATGATCACGGAAATCATGAATTTTAATCGATTATTATGGTGGTTGCCATCACGTGCGCTCGCGTCTATGAATTATTTACTCACTGCCTGTGTCTATATGTATATATATAATATATTATATATATACATATAGACACAGGCAGTGAGTAAATAATTCATAGACGCGAGCGCACGTGGTTGCCATGGGCGGCATCGCCGGCTTCGGCGGCTTCGGCGGCTAGTACTTCTGTTTGGCGTTCTTCAATAATGATGAAAACTGCCATTTTTCGCGCAGTACAACCTGTTTGGGGCAAACGTATACATGTGTTATGATTATGTGCATTTAGACAACTTGTCAGATATAAATGCTTATCGAAACTACAACGTACAACAGTATAAAATGCAAATCAGGCAAAAGACACACACGTCCTAAAATTGTGGGGAGTGTCTATTATCTGCACTACGCAAATCGCTATATGTCTATGACAGTGGGGTACACTCAATATTAAATCGGGCCTTTAAGATAAGAAAGGTATAACACAAGATATGTATCACCTCATTTTCCTAGTGTTCATCATTCGGAAGTTACAACTGTCATTCATCGAATATTATTCTTAATGTCCAGTCCCCAACCAGCTCCAGTCGCGCGGAGTCTCGCCATGTATCGTGACCCACATACGGACCCTATTAGGTCAAAAACAAATAACAAATGAGTATGTTTTGTAAGATCATGTGATCGGTTCGCGGCAAGAAAACGCGGGCCAAAACAAATAAAAAATGAGTATGTTTTCATGTAATCGGCAAGAAAACGCGGGCCATTTCTACATAAATCTTATGACGTGTTAAAAATGGTATGCTTTGTTGTTCAGCTTGGACTGGAGATGCTCTACATGTGTAAATAGTGCGCACATGGCGATTGGACGATTGGGTTTCATGCTGAGAAACATTCGTAGGAAGTTTAAGGAAGTTAAATTAAAACGGAAACGATGGATTATAACTGCTTAGTTTAAAGTCAGTGCAGCCTCCAGGCTAGGGCGGTGGTACGTTCGTTCTCCGACCATATACGTGATATAAATCTAGAATGATATGACTAATACTATCTATGATCTTATCTTTCATTGTTGTTTCCGCACTTTACCTTTCCAGCCATGACGCAAAGTAATGCAGATGTAGCGGTCTTTGATATAGTGCCGTCAAATTGCCGATTATTGTACGTACTGTCATGGTCATGGAGTGAGGAGGCTGTGTTTTGCTGGATGCTACCATGTCCATTTTCGTGCCTTATATTAGTTTCAGCATCATTATGATTAAATACATTTCTTAATATATATATATATATGTATGTGTATATGTATGTATATGTATATGTATATATATATATATATATATATATATATATATATATATATATATCGGACACTGTTGGGAAAGGACGTCTACAAATTCGCAGGAAAATTATTTGTAGCAAACTAAAATCAACAAAGCAATCAAATATTTGAAAAACGCAAACGCAGTGCACGTAATTTCAGTGCGCCATAAACCGTGACGGTGTTGTAAACAACCGTGACATTTCCATTCGTTGAACGAAATTGCAAGCAGCTTTTTACACCAATTACCACAGGAATATTATCCAATAACCTGCGTGATTATCTTTTACACATATGTGTTCCAATAATTGATGCTGAGAGCGGCAAGTTTAGCCGAATGTTATTTTTGCATGTATATGGAAGTCTAAATCTAACAAAAGCCTCAAGGCATCAAGTCTTGTAAAGTTGTTGTATCGGTTGAGTCAAATCCCCCCTGCAACCAATGTCTTTTTTTAAGGATATTTCGTGTATAGCCTTAAAATGTTGGAGATTCAGTTTACACTGACACTTTGTTAATGGGATGATGTCTTTGTGCTCTAATCAGCAGCTACCTCAAAAACAGTAGTAAAGCTGCAACCTCACTACAAGCCATTCTACAGAGACATGTCCTTCGCAGCCTTGATATAGTGCATTCACTGACATTAATTTAAACGTATCAGACATATGTAAAGTGAAACGTTGTTCAAATTTTTTCTAGCATCAAATGTGAAGTATTTCACATTAATGTGGTATTTTATAGGTAAACCTGAATACAAAATAAAAGTTAAACAGACATAACTTCGCTTTTTATCTGCAAGGATTATTCATGTACGTATTTTGAGAACCATCAGCATATCTCCATGAGAAAATAATAAAACTCAGTTCATTTCAAATAAATACATTTATTATAGACTCAACAGAACTTGCAAATAT
>OZ024861.1:30164276-30181776 GCA_964017155.1 Oasisia sp. SBJ-2009 | reverse complement strand
ATTTATTGAAGGAATGCAATTTGAATATGCATCTATATAATGGTTAAGCTACAAATACTGATTTATACAAAAATCATTCATGGACATATTTTCATACTTATATTGTTAGCAAAATATACATACCTCATAAACCAGGGGTATACATTTGGTGGGTTTGCGTGCCTATGTGTAAATCAAAGCAAACGACATGTATCATTGTCTTATGTATAAGTCTATCCAAATGAAAACATGTATCATTGTCTTATATATAAGTCTATCCATATGAAAACATGGCAAGATGGCGGCTGGGGTATAGACGGGCTTTTGTGGTTCCGGGTTTCTGTTTGTGTTGGGAGACTATTCTGCATGCTGTCTCGCAGACGGGAACATGGTGCCACCCCAACATTGATGAACTTCTAAAAGTGTGCTGCTTACAAATTGTGAAATCGAGGTGGGCCAGTCTGAACAACAGAGGGGCCTAATCGTGTATTGCTAGCTGGATTTCGAGAACTTTCAGAAAACAAACAAATGCTGCTTTATTCGCATGGGTCACTGGCCTTTGTGGGTTCTAGATAATGCCTTAAGTGCCTATGTGTTTTTGTCCGTCAGTGTACTTAAATGTAATCATGTCTCCTGCGGTCATGTAAATCAGGGCAACGTCACAAGTCTGATAGTTTGAATTATAAATGCCACCATCTTTTCCGAACCAGAGGGCGAGGCCGTACGCCGAGAACATGGTGACGTACACGCAGCCCAAGCCAAGCTCACTCACTTGACTCTTGCGGACGCCAAAACGCTTAGCTGTTGTCAAAAGATAGCGGGCAATCCTACACCAGACAGAGCAAGTCGTCGACCCAAAGCCGCCGTGGAACCGTCCTTCCGTAGTGCGTCGTCCCGCCAACGCCGCGAATATTTTCGGTGTAAAGCGCTTGTGTGCTTGAAATATGCACGTCGTATGTTATCGTCGCTGTATAAGTGTGGTTATGTGTATAGGGCATGCAAGTGATTGTCGTTTCAGGTCCGTTTAAAGCGGTGCCTAATGATACCATATACAATTGATCCCCGTTGTCACACTGTTTGAACATCTTTACTTATCGGCGTAATAGTTCCCACCTTCTAGATGAGTTTTTGCTGGGTGGAAACCTATAAATGTTACAATTAACGGAGGTTTCTGATGTAGCAATTATGCAAAGTCATTTCGTTCCGGGTCATGAATGAAAATGGCAAAACAGCACAACAACAGTGTGGCGATAGACGAGACTTGCGTGTCCTGTTGCAGGTTAATGATAAACAGAGCATCTGGTGTTACACCAATCACCACAACAGCCATTCATGACGCCCCTACGCCATGTGTTATGTGGAGAACTATGTTCACTTGTTTTTCAACAGTATTTTGTTCTCGGAACACTAAGTTACACAGTTTTCATTAAAACGTCTGTTCCTTGTTGTTTAGTTATTGATGTTACGTTTGTATGGCTATAATACGAATGTGGAAGGTTTAGTGTCTGCAAAATTATATTTAGTTACTGCATTAAGCTCGAAACAGTGTTTTCAATTTGAACGTTTCCATTGTGCAACAAGTTTCAAAACTTGAAGCGAGCAAAGTTAACCGCGGTATCCTTTGATATTCAACGATCCTACCTTTTATATCGCAATCTTCATGATACAAAACGCTAAGCTGGCTAATTACGAACAGAAGAACACACATAATCAATTACTTAGTGGTGACTTCGATCATTGTCATTATTTGAATTCGAGAAAACTGGAGACAGTTTATAAAAGAGTCGGTGGAATGTGATGTGCAGATAGTGAAGTGGTTAACACATCCGCCTGGCACGCTGGCGGCCCGGGTTCAATATCAGGTGACGACAGGCATGGTATATTTGATGTCACAACCTAGCTCTCAACATTGCGGACTGAGTATCCCATGAATCGGAGAATCGCGGTATTGTCGTTCCGCATCAATGTGGGAGGTAATTGAACCACCGAGGACGACAATTACCCTGGCAGTAATCCCATTCTGTGCCAGCATAGAAACGTCGGCTTAGCGAAATGTTCTGAAAAATTCTGACTACTTCATTGAGACCTCATACGATCTTATATCTGTAACCACAACACACACAGAACAGACAGTTAATAGAACCCTCCCGAGTGCTGGAAACAACTGGAACTATAAAACATAAGTTACCCAGTTCCAAGTGGTGACAGTTATGCATACAACTTACAAATCGACTTTTGCTACTCAATGCTTGAGACGTGTACACATATGATTATATTTATTGTTCAACACTTAGTTCACTTGCCTTTCTACGTCTTCCTTCTCGCCTCAGAATGCGACGACGGTTCGAAAGGAAGAGATGACCTCTTCGGCCACGGCGGATTATTAAGTCTAACCCTAACCCTTTTCACACTTTATAATTATCTAATGTCCTCAACCGCCTGTGTGAAATCATAAATAATATAACCAAAAACTTTGCCACAGATGGATACACCGTGTCGATTGCAAAACCCTTTACCGCTCATGTGGGCAGAATGGGAGAAGAAACACTGGAAATATAGCAGATGCCCAGAAAATGGAGGGGAAACGGACACGAGGGAGACCGAGAATGCGTTAAGAGAGACCTGAAAAGACTGAGAGAAGAATGGATAAATCTACAGTAGAACCTGACAGGACGAATCTACAGTAAGACTTGACAAGCCAAGTGTATATTAAGACAAAACAAATAAGACTTGATAAGACAAGTCTAAAATAAGGCTTGAGAAGAAAGGACAAGTCTACAGTAAGAGAAGACACGACTACAATAAGACTTGGGAAGAAAGGGCAAGTCTACAGTAAGACAAGACAAGACTACAATAAGACGTGAGAAGAAAGGACAAGACTACAGTAAGCCAAAACCAATAGGATTTGACAAGACAAGTCTACAATAAGACTTGAGAAGAAATAACAAGTCTACAGTAAGACAATACAAGACAAGACTAGAATAAGATTTGAGAAGAAAGAACAAGTCTACAGTAAGACAAGACTACAATAAGGCTTGAGAAGTAAGAACAAGTATACAGAAAGACAAGACTACAACAAGACTTGAGAAGAAAGGACAAATCTACAGTAAGACAAGACAAGTCTACAATAAGACTTGAGAAGAAAGGACAATTCTACAGTAAGACAAGACAAGACTACAATAAGTCTTGACAAGACAAGTCTACAGCAAGGCAAGTCTACGGTAAGACTTGACAAAACAAGTCTACAGCAAGGCAAGTCTACGGTAAGACAAGACAATTCTACAGTAAGACTTGACAAGACAAGTCTACAGCAAGACAATATTTGACAAATATACCGTAACAACTGACAAGACACATTTTACAGTAAGATAAAACAAACATACATTAAGACTTGACAACACAAGTCTACAGTAAAACTTGACAAAAACAGGTATACAGCAAGACAAGCTTATAGTAAGACTTGACAAGACAAGTATACAGTACGACAAGACAGTAGACAGGTATACCAGTCAAATCTACAGTAAAACGTGACAAGACATGTTTACAGTAAGACGAGGTAAGTATGCAGTAAGACATGACAACACAAGTCTGCAGTAAGACAAGTCTACAGCAGGACATGACGTGTCTACCGTATCACTTGACAAGACTGGTCTACAGTAAGACAGGACAAATCTACAGTGAGACTTGACAAGGCAAGTCTACAGTAAGGCTTGACAAGACACATTTACAGAAAGATAAAACAAACATACAATCAACTCTACAGTAAAAAGAGACAAGACACGTTTACAGTAAGACATGACAACACAAGTATTCAGTAAGACAAGACAAGTTTACAGTAGGATAACACGAGTAAGACTTGACAAATCTACAGCAAAACTTGTGTATTGCCTGACAAACCTTCTTAGTTGTAATACGACTCACGTGATTGAGGAAGGCGCCTGAGAGGACGAGGAAGGGCGTGATGCCGAAGATGACGAGGCACAGCTTCCAGCCGTAAATGAAGCCGATGGCGAAGCCGGCTACGAAGGTCGTGATGTGTTGGAAGAAGTTACCGAGTTTGTCCCCGATTCCGTCCTCGAACTTGCTCACGTCGCTAAGGTTACAGCGACAGATAGCGGTGAACTCCAAGTGTATCACAACATAGCCCGAAATATATGGCCATATTCTGCCCCTATAAGAATTCTAGTGTACAAACATGCATGTACATAATGCATTATGCAATATAGCGACAACCCTGAAATCACAAGTTTGATGAAACATTTAAAAAATTGATATTAAACGGGAGCTGTCGCAGTGCCGGCTTGGAAAAGTGTGTTTTCTGGAAATGCCCGAGGGGCAGAAACGTGACGTCAGTAGTGGAACATGTTGCCGTTCTGAGCATTATTTACATGACAAAGCGCGACCCCCGCCACACGCACATGTATATATGTCTGTGTATAGCGTATATACATATGCATAATATGTATGTGTATAGTGTATATACATATATATGAGTATAATATGTGTGTGTGTGTGTGTGTGTGTGTGTGTGTGTGTGTGTGTGTGTGTGTGTGTGTGTGTGTGTGTGTGTGTGTGTGTGTGTGTGTGTGTGTGTGTGTGTGTGTGTGTGTGTGTGTGTGTGTGTGTGTGTGTGTGTGTGTGTGTGTGTGTGTGTGTGTGTGTGTGTGTGTGTGTGTGTGTGTAACCGGTAGGGTTACTGCATATATTGTTAACTGTAGTATGTAACCGGTAGTGTTACTGAATAGATTGTTAACTGAATAGATTGTTAACAGGAGTATGTAACCGGTAGGATTACTGAATAGATTGTTAATTGTAGTTGGGGAGAACCCATAAATCACCTCCCCCTGTTTACCCTGGGGTGCCATGTGTCATAGCAACTGCTGAGCCAGAGTACAGTTATATCCTGTTACCACTGGGGTGCAAGGGTTGCGTAATCAAGGAGGATGCAGATAACAGATTGCCTCCCTAGAAAAACTGCGTGTTGACATATGTCATAACTGTCAGCAAGCCCTGTCACATCCTATTTACTTCCATTGAGCAAGAGTTCTGCATTTAGCTTTCATTCCTAGAAAAACCATGGACAGAATGTAATTCCTGTATAAAAGAAACGTGTTCTGGACACTCTCTATCATCCCTTGTAATAAGACGCAAGAAAGACAACATGTAGGGCAGAGAGTACATGTAGTACGGCTACTACCAGTGTTAGTACTGAGCCGTACTCAGCTGCGGTGTAGTGGCTGCATTCCTAGTTGGGGTGATCTCGAGCACACATGGCAATACATGCTTTGTCATATGTTATGGAATTTATTTTAGACAATACATATTGCTTGCGTTAGTATTAATTTCATGCATAAGTGTTTATGATACGTTATGCATGGAATTATATACCTATACATTTAATTGTAGATGCATTATTACTGGGTATTTACTTATTATGTACGACATAAGTAATTGGGATTATTACTGTGTTGATGCATTCGTTCTCTACATGGGAGAGCAGTGTTTACATTAATATACATTTGTGTTTATTGATGATAGTCCGTCCGTCAAGGAATTTTGCACAAGTGATGTCTAGTTGCAAATATCACAGGAGCTAGCCTGCTATTTGTTATCTGAGACGATCTATAGGCAATTTACTATATCAATAATTATGTAATGAATATTGTGTTTCCTGCTAGTCCTAAATGATCGTATGTTACCATTGTAACACATGTGGTAATGACATTTTGTTATGTTTACAGGTTTTTGATTTAGTCATATAATATAGAACGCACCATAATAAATGGTATAATCATTACAGTGTGTTCTGTCTTCAATGGTAAATCCCCCGTTTACATATATATATATATATATATATATACATGTATGTTTGTGTGTATATGTATGGAGAGAGGGGATTGTCAGAGAGGAAGGGAAACAGGGAGGGAGGGAGCGAGGGAGGGAGGGAGGGAGGGAGGGAGGGAGGGAGGAATGAGGGATAATAACGTTTTCTGCTTATCTAATGTTGCCGGGCGTGTATTCGACAGAGTCGGTGCGGTGACCCAGAAAGTTCGAGCTCATGCCTTTTTGTTGACTTCGGTAACAGCAAGTAAATTCAAGCTGGGCGACCGGAGCTGTCTATGCTGTCTTGCTGGCGTGAACATAGGCCTGCCTGTAAGTGTGTCACGATACATGGCAAGACTCCGCGGGATTGGGGCTGAGTCTCACAAAAATGGTCTCTATATAGCTATGTTTTCAAGGTCAGTGATTATGATAAACATTATTAGAAAGTGTTAGCATATATATTTATTCCCAATAGCGAAAATGCAAATTAGCCACCTACGTTTTCAATATCTCTGAAAGTATGTATGATAATGAGATAAGAAATTCGTCTATATATATACATTTTCTTGCTGATGGGTTATTATAAAGTCAATTTAATGGTCATTTAAATATGTTTCACAAGTAACGATGAAATAGGTCTTTTATAAATACAAATTCCAGACTGTCGTAACGCATTGCTTACTCCCATGCAGATGTTGTCATCAGACGTCGATTTGCTATCGTAACTGAAACATCATTCGAATAGTCTCTGATGCTGTGCTCCATAATAATAATTGTATTATTTGCAATGGTGGGCAGCTTACCTGTTAACATAATGAGAATATGACTATACAGAACGCATTCACATACATTTATACGTTAACTGCAGTCAGACATGAGTTCTGAAGAAGATGCGGCATTGTTGCTATGTGCCACTGGACACAATGTCATCATCAGCGGGCAAGCCGGCTGTGGCAAGACCAGTGTGATTAAAAACGATATAGAAAACGTTGCTATGACAAGAAGGAATGTGGCTGTCACCGCCTCGATATGAATAGCAGCCGCTCAGTTCTCTGATGACGCCATGACCGTACATAGATGGTCAGGGTTACAGGTGTGAAATGTTTGTATTATTACTATATATTTAAAACAAATAGTAAATTGGTATTATTGTACAATTCTCCGTTATTTATGTTTTGTCTGCAATCACGTGCACACGGATTCACACATTTACACTAGGAAGCTATAGGATATGTGTCATGATGTTATATAAACAATGCAATATTAAAACGATTCATTCATCAGGATGGCCGGTTGACAGTAGGGCATAATCGAATTAGACCAATTGATTGCGCATGACGAGGCGTATAATGACGTCCGGATGACAATATACAGTTCGGACGTTCTTGTCATCGACGAAATATCCATGGTATGTGAATATGTACACCACATCCGGGATGTTCGCCTGTATATTTTAATTTCATTGTTGGAATCATTGAAACGGCTTTGTGAAATAGCCTATAAAGCTCTCTCGTCAACACAGCAAGCATGTCTGAATGATATGCTCACTCCAGTTTAATTCCGCCGGCGCATAACAACCTATCTCCTTAATGTTGCCTATCTTCGTTAGTTTCTTAGCACCTTCATACATTTGGTGACGACTCGCGCATTGTTATACGATTACGATATTACTTAATCCCTTGGTCTTTGTCGCACCACTGAATTTGATATTCTGAATATTGGCGCATAACAGGTCGTTATTATTTAGCAATTACTACTTTTATTATTATTATTATTATATATACATAAGTTCCAAAATAAGCATGCATCGTACAAGCGTATTAAATGAACGTTTGTAAATGTATAACTATAATGTTTTGTGCACAAATAAGTACGTCTCAATACCTTCAATCATACTGAAGAAGTATCCCGAATCGTGCGCTGAACCAGTGCTGCTTTTGGTGGAATACAAGTGATACTGTCAGGAGATTTTCATCAACTCCCACCGCTTCCCAACATGGGACATGGTGATTCTGGGGAATTGTGGTTCACTTCCACATTTTTCAAGACTCTCCATCATGTGAAAGAATTCTATGACCAATACAATTTTATAATAGTATATAACATTGTGGAGTAGCCAGAGAGGAGCCTCGAGGATCATGGCCTGCCCTAAATCACGGAAAATATAGAATGTAGACTGAGGACCAATGGTTGCCTGATGCATTGATTAATCCACATGACAAGTTAATTGTCTTTGTAAAACTCCTTTATTTTGTGAATGCATGCCCACTTCTCTCTTGGCTCACCGTTGTCTTGGTTGGTGAAACAGTACTTGTGATTTACAACAGGTAGAAGATATAATGAAAAAACAAAACAAGTTAACAACTACATAATGATTATGTTCTCTGTAGGAAGTCCAACAGACAATGAAACAACAAGTTGTTAAAATACGAACATTCGCAACATAGCATTTTCATTCCTTTATTATTAACGCCAATGAAGCGTCAACACATTAATGTTTCACTATTTCACAACACAATTATCAATAACGTATTTCTGTTTATAATAGGTGAAACACATCCAGAAAAAGAAGACAACATTCTGAATATGTGCATGATATGTTATTTTAGTTCATAAAGTATATACTAATACAGTGTCTGATTTTGTACAGGCTTGGGGGGCAGTGTCTTAATATACGCCCAAATTGGTAGAGTGTTGAATTGGCACTACTATATGCCATACCGACCAAAAGACAACTTTAGTGGATCCTAACAGAAATCCTGGCTAAGTACATATGATATGGCACATCACTTTGCAGCAGATAGGTTGTGGCTTCCACACAAACATGGACTCTAAAAGTACACACAGTTTACTGGTTCATGCATTAACACACTATGATACATTGATGAAATATGCATAAGGATGGAAATATATTACTATAATATTTAATATTATATGAAACAGTACAATAATCAATCAATGTGATTGATATATATATATATATATATATATATATATATGTATATATATATATATATAATATATATATATATATATATGTGTATATATATATATATATATATATATATATATATATATATATATATGATGCACGTTGACCATTGTGATCCGACCGTAAAGCCAAGGCCAAAATCCTTCCACACAATTAAGTAGGAGGCACGGTTATTAAGTTCACATGTGTCTTTAACGAGGTATGTTTTCTGTCTGTGGCACTTCATCAAAAGCAACTTTCAAACACTTTATTTGCTCGCATTTGCCGTAATATGTATTTATTATCTTAATAGAGTTATGGATTAATCAGTAAGGAACTATGTTCAAAATGAGCCGTGCAGATATTAAAACATTATCTTGATGCTTGTTAGGGTTGAATGAAGGAATGAAGCTGTCATCGGACCACCCAACGTAAACAACAAACGTGTTCCTTCATTCATCGGTCTCCTTGTCTTTTCCAATCTTTTGAAATGCCACATAACCGATCCATGTACTTTTAGATTTCTGATTATTGCTGTGGCATCGCACTACGCAACGATGTTTTCATCACATTATTAAAACCATTTGAAACAAACAACGTTTACGCCATGATTACGCGGTCCTACAACTTTTCTGTGAGGGCGCTGCAGTGCGAGGGACATCATCAGGCTTAAATGCAGGGTGACATCACGAGTCGGCGATCCCTCTATTTATATCTATGCTTTAAACTAAGCATTTGTAATCCATCGTTTCCGTTTTAATTTAACTTTCCTAAACTTCCTACGAATGTTTCTCAGCATGAAACCCAATCGTCCAATATCCATGTGCGCACTACTTACACATTATAGAGCATCTCCAGTCCAAGCAGAACAACAAAGATTAACATTTTAACACGTCATGTGGTGATCACGTGCCGAGAACGAAAATAGCGTCCAGGTTTTCAGTTGGTCAAACTATATGTATCTAAGGCTCTGTCTAGGGTCTTTGTGACGTCTTTTACGTCTTGACGTGTGTAAAATGCGGAACGCCTACAATCAGCTGTTGAACTCGCATGACTCCGAAGCTTCACACATAGCTAAATGTGAATACAGTATGACATCTTCGTCAATGTGAAGGCATAATAACAAATTATGTACATTAATGTACATTAATTTTACAGCCGATGGAACGTCGACTGGTAGCCCGACGACAAGTGTGCTGGCTAGATGCACGAACGGATGTTTAAAATCATTTACATCTCGCCGTATGTATCACACGAGACTGCTACTTCATACATTATTAAATATTGATATCGTATAACATGTCCGTCAATGTGAAAGTACAGTAATGTATATTTACAGTTGATGGCACCTATATATATATATATATATATATATATATATATATATATATATATATATATATATATATATATATATATATATATATATATATGAAAAGGTATTTCACCATATAGGGAAAGGGTGACATAATTGTTTTTGGTCATGATTTCTGTTGATAAAAGTTCAGACATGCCACATTTTGGGGAAGGCAATCAGTATTTTTGACCGAAACTTCTAAAAGAATCCGTATAAATCCGTATCACCGTATCACTAATCAGATATTCCAGTTAACTGGTCAAAGTTATTAAGGCCTTTTCAAAACCTCATGTGATTGGGATGTCATTCTGCACACTCCCGCTAAAAAGAAGTCATATATATATATATATATATATATATATATATATATATATATATATATATATATATATATATATGTATATATATATATATATATATATATAATTATGTATATACATATAATTGTGCTTTAGATCAATTTAGTACCGTCGATTCGAGGGTAAGGGTGACATAATTGTTTTTGGTCATGGTTTCTATTGATAAAAGCTCAGACATGCCACATTTTTGGGATGGCAATCCTTTTTTTGACCTAACATTCTGTAAGAATCCGTATCAATCCGTATCACTAATCAGATCTTCCAGTTAACTGGCCGAAGTTATTAAGGCCTTTTCAAAACGTCATGTGATTGGGATGTCATTCTGCACACTCCCGCTAAAAAGATGTCAGATATATATGTATGTATATATATATATATATATATATATATATATATATATATATATATTTAATTGTGTTTTAGATCAATTTAATACCGTCGATTCGACGTAAAGAAGTCGATGTCACAAGGTGCAGCCCAGACACATCGGGGCCTCAAACCCCGGCTTTGTCAAAAGCGATGTCTAGAGTGTGCATTTCGATGTCGAAAAACACAATTAGCCATATTTTATAAATGTATGGTTAAAACAAATATATCTGCATTATATACAATAAAAAGTCACGATGTAGCTTTAGTCTAAGTGACATATTCGCAAATTGCAAGACATCGCCTTTGTCTATGACTATGGCTATGTATTGCCAATGACATCGGCTTATTTACGTCGACTCGACGACTTTAAATTGATATAAAACACAATAAAAAAAAATTATATCCTTTTTGAAAAGGCCCTAATAGTAATAATATAGGCCAGTTAACTGGAAAAATACCGACGTTTTAAATTTAGTTTATTTCAGCACGTTTAAACTGCGTACAGCAAAAACAGACAGTGTCATCAAATAATAACAATTTATCTCAGCAATTCGCGCGTATATCGAAGTTTCACTGGCGTGTGTTAATATCTTGAAATCAGAAATACAGGCAGGCGATTTCGCGGCGTCGAGCTCCATTTCCTGTACTGCTTTTCATAATCGGCAGTCGTCACGCGTCTGCCACGCGCCCTGATCACACCCGTTTTCAGAACAACACATTTACCAGCGCGCCATCTATTACGGGCTACAATAAACTAATCGGTGGTTTAGTTCGTTCGTTTCAAATCGATTTACTTAGTCTTAGTCACTAACAGTAAACGATTATTATATTGTGCTGTAGTTTTTTTGACGCATACAAGGTCAAGGACATAATGTGGTTAAAAATAATTTCTCAATGAATTTAGTTAAAATCCGTATCAAAATGGAGTACGGCCGTATCACTTAAAAAACCCGCAAAAATCCGTATCGGATACGGGTAATCCGTATCATGTGGCAAGCCTGAAAGCTGTACAACGACATCAACTACATGGAAACCTAGCCCTAGCCTAGGGCTAGGCTAGGGCTAGGGCCTGGCCTTAGGGCTAGGCTAGGCTGGTGCAGTTTCTGTTAACAATAATTACATGCAGCCTAATGCAGACTATCATAATTTATTTACAATGACCCAATGATGGTTTCATTGAAACTATCAAATGTGTATGTAATCAAAATAAAATACAATTCAATACAATACATTATTTTGATAAATAAACACAGCAACATTCACCAAATGACACCAACCTTAACTGCACGGCCGAATACGATACAGTGTAACATATTTTACCCGCCTAACATATCGAGGACTGGCATTCATTAATATTCGGGAATTCTGATAGTCCGCCGCGACGTCTATCGAATCGATTGGAACTGCATGGTTACGTTTTTGATTCCAAACATTTTACACGTAATATTTGTGTTTTGTCCATCAACATTTCAACCAATATACCAATGATGAATGTACGTTATATATAAATCGATATGTTATGTTTCTGAAATTAATAGATGCGTGTGGATGTCAACGATTGGGTATAACGTTATAATATTGCCTACAGCAATAATCGGTAGTATTAACGTTTAAGTTTCGAAATTCAAGAGATTCCAGGCTCACCAGATGCATAGCTATATGCCTATTCCATTTGGACATCCACCTACAACCCTCAGTATCCAACAACTATTAACCTTCACATACACGTACCTGGAAACCAACTGGATCCATCCATTAAAGCTTCACCAGAAACTTCCAACTGCATATACCTACAATCTTGGAGATTTTGTCTGGGATGCTGAGTTCCAATAATTGAAGAGAGTCCTCAGTTGGTACGCGAATTGTTACAGTTTTACTGTTGTTTTTAAGTTATTGGTAATAGTTGTATAGTACTGCTAGTGGTGTAGTGGCGCGGTGTATAATTTTAATGGAGGGATTGTTTCAGAACATTATTTAAGAGAAGATTACTTTCAATAAATTCAACCACTCACAGTATGGCATTGTGTTTCAGTAACAATTACTCCACAGATAAAATTCAAGAAAGAATAACAGCCGGCTCTCTTCCTTTTTACATCAGTGTCGCAGTGACTTACCTAAGGCTAAGTTCTAACAATATCAACTCGACCACAGGCACAGTCTACCTATTTGCAGATGTCTCATACATATGACCGTTTGACCCCACCAGGTGTGTTAGCCAGTACTTAAACAAAACAAGGCTGGGTAGCATGCATGCACCACGAGATCTTCAAAGATAATTTTGGAATGTTGTATCTATAACTCATGCATACTACCAACAATGACATACGCCGCGGAAACGTGGGCCCTCTCCAGTCAGGCAAAGAAAATGCTAGCAACCGCACAAACATTGAAAGAAGTATATATAAGCATCACATAGACGGATAGAAAAACAAACATCTGGGTGAGAGAAAAGGCAAAGACATTATTAGACAAGTCAGAAGACGGAAGTGGACCTGGGCATTTACAATGTGATGTTTTTCAAGCCTCAAGGTGTTTCGTGATGCGGCTATGAGTATGAACTTTGAAGTATGTGTTCAAGAAGTTTGGAAGTGTGCTTTCTTATCTTTTAATAATCGGCTATTTTTCAAATAAATAACCATCTTTTAATTACAGAAACATAACCGGTCGAATTATATATTTAACGTACATTCACCATCGGTATATTGGTTGAAAATGTGATGGTCAAAATACAAATAAAACTGTTTGGAATAAAAAACGTAACCAGAGCCGACACGACGTTTTACAGCTAACCGGAATACATGAGAAGAGGGTTCCAATCGACTCGATAGGCGTTGCTGGCTGGGGGCAGTTGGGGGCAGAAAGTCAACATTCTCCATGTTAACGTATAGGACTTCGTTTTGTTTTTGGTTGTAATAATCGAACTGTTCCAGTCTAACGTCTAACTACTGTCTGAAGGATTATTACAAGTAGAAGCAGTGAAACACTGGTACTTTTGCAGTTTAGCACCTCGAAAAAAAACATCAAAATGTTCACCTACGGCTACGATGACCAAACTTCGCATGGTGTATCTACTACAGTCTACACCTAAAGTTCAACTATGCGTACGCACTTGTTACATGATCCACAAATAATTATTAATGCCTGAAATCGATCAAAATGTGTACGTAAATAACGCGCTTTCCTCGGCGCCACCTGACGGAGTTCACTGTGGCAGTAATGACTCGACGAGGAAAGCGCATTATTTACGTACACATTTTGATCGATTTCAGGTAATTAATTATTTTTTGATCACATGACAAGTGCATACGCGTAGTACAGGTGTAGTAGATACACCATGCGAAGTTTGGTCATCGTAGGTGAACATTTTGATGGTTTTTTCGAGGTGCGGGCCTAAACTGCAAAAGTACCGAAACACTTTGCCGGTGACAATGATCACGGAAATCATGAATTTTAATCGATTATTATGGTGGTTGCCATCACGTGCGCTCGCGTCTATGAATTATTTACTCACTGCCTGTGTCTATATATATATATATATATATAATATAAGTGTGTGCAACTTCAGCGTCCCGCCGAGTCAAACGCCCACCTTTTTAACACCAGATCCGCTCCCTCGATTTACCAACACCGAGTATGAAGATCACATATGCATGTGCAATCAAATGTCTACACACCACCAACTTTTCGTAGCCGAAGGATCCACTGTTATTACCAAAAAGAAGCCTTTAGTGACGTGCTCACGACTGTATGAGCCGTCTGGGGTTATTTTTCCGGAAGTGACCCGGCGACCCCGCGTGGGACACCTTGTGTGCGTTATGTTCGCCCCAAAAAATTCAAGTCGCGAGGAGACGCCGTATTGTGCGAAGCTTCGCCAGTTCCAGATTAATTTTCACTGAGTGATGATGTGATGAATGACAAGTGGCTGTACTTGTAGTAATTTTGTATTAGTGTTTACGTTATTGTATTTCGAGTGTATCAAGAAGAATATTTACAAAGGAAAAAAACAACTTCGTGCGATGAGGACCCTACAAGAGATTACGAATTAATTATTAATTTTTTGGGGCGAACATAACGCACACAAGGTGGGACACGCGGGGTCGCCGGGTCACTTCCGGAAAAATAACTCCAGACGGCTCACACATTCGTGAGCACGTCACTAAAGGCTTCTTTTTGGTAATAACAGTGGATCCTTCGGTTACGAAAAGTTGGTGGTGTGTAGACATTTGATTGCACATGCATATGTGATCTTCATACTCGGTGTTGGTAAATCGAGGGAGCGGATCTGGTGTTAAAAAGGTGGGCGTTTGACTCGGCGGGACGCTGTCGCTGAAGTTGCACACACTTATATTATATATATATATATATATATATATATATATATATATATATATATATATATATATATATATATATATATAGACACAGGCAGTGAGTAAATAATTCATAGACGCGAGCGCACGTGGTTGCCATGGGCGGCATCGCCGGCTTCGGCGGCTTCGGCGGCTAGTACTTGTGTTTGGCGATCTTCAATAATGATGAAAACTGCCATTTTTCGCGCAGTACAACCTGTTTGGGGCAAACGTATACATGTGTTATGATTATGTGCATTTAGACAACTTGTCAGATATAAATGCTTATCGAAACTACAACGTACAACAGTATAAAATGCAAATCAGGCAAAAGACACACACGTCCTAAAATTGTGGGGAGTGTCTATTATCTGCACTACGCAAATCGCTATATGTCTATGACAGTGGGGTAAACTCAATATTAAATTAAGATAAGAAAGGTATAACACAAGATATGTATCACCTCATTTTCCTAGTGTTCATCATTCGGAAGTTACAACTGTCATTCATCGAATATTATTCTTAATGTCCAGTCCCCAACCAGCTCCAGTCGCGCGGAGTCTCGCCATGTATCGTGACCCACATACGGACCCTATTAGGTCAAAAACAAATAAAAAATGAGTATGTTTTGTAAGATCATGTGATCGGTTCGCGGCAAGAAAACGCGGGCCAAAACAAATAAAAAATGAGTATGTTTTCATGTAATCGGCAAGAAAACGCGGGCCATTTCTACATAAATCTTATGACGTGTTAAAAATGTTATGCTTTGTTGTTCAGCTTGGACTGGAGATGCTCTAACATGTGTAAGTAGTGCGCACATGGCGATTGGACGATTGGGTTTCATGCTGAGAAACATTCGTAGGAAGTTTAAGGAAGTTAAATTAAAACGGAAACGATGGATTATAACTGCTTAGTTTAAAGTCAGTGCAGCCTCCAGGCTAGGGCGGTGGTACGTTCGTTCTCCGACCATATACGTGATATAAATCTAGAATGATATGACTAACACTATCTATGATCTTATCTTTCATTGTTGTTTTCGCACTTTACCTTTCCAACCATGACGCAAAGTAATGCAGATGTAGCGGCTCTTTGATATAGTGCCGTCAAATTGCCGATTATTGTACGTACTGTCATGGTCATGGAGTGAGGAGGCTGTGTTTTGCTGGATGCTACCATGTCCATTTTCGTGCCTTATATTAGTTTCAGCATCATTATGATTAAATACATTTCTTAATATATATATATATATATATATATATATATATATATATATATATATATATATATATATATATATATATATATGTATGTGTATATGTATATGTATATGTATGTATATGTATATGTATATGTATATATATATATATATATATATATATATATATATATATATATATATATATATATATATATATATATATATTAACTTGGCGTCGGAATTTGGACAACAATTTTTACAAGTAAAATAATGTATCTTCTCATATGTATTGATTTATAGTTAAGATAAGAAGACCTAGAGTCATAATGTACTGATTTGTCCTTTCGTATGCCCAGTGTGTATGTACGTTTTGAAATTGACCAATTATAAGGCATATTCAGAAGATACAGGATTAGTGACATATATTTTTTATAAAGTTTATCTCTGTATCTTATTGAGGTTAGCAGTCCTTGAGTTATCCATGTCTATTTCTTATGCTTGTATTTATTAAATTTCACTAATTTGCTAGTCATATATTTATTTTTAGCTTGGCTTATTTCATCTATGATAATATTATAATTATAGTTTGGATTGGTATTTTGGTTTGTGTTTAATTCTTTGTATATATCAGAAGAGTGAATTTCATTTTGTACCTATAACATAGCCTCTTTATTTTATACATTAACTTGTATGAATTTTGTAGCATGATCCTCTTTAAGAGTGGTATTCACAAACAGAAAATATGGCTGATGATCAGAAAATGTTATAATTAGTATTCCTGCTGTATTTTGTAAAATATGTTTTGTTACATTACAAAAGAAGTTGTCAATAAGTGTACCAGTGCTTGTTGTGAACCTTGTAGGAAGAATAATTTGGGGGAAGAAATATAGGAAGAGTAATTTGGGGAAAGAAAATGAATGAAGTTAACGTATATATATATATATATATATATATATATATATATATATATATATATATATATATATAGTTATACATATGAAAATTATCTAAGAATTTATTTTTTAAAGGACACAAAAAACTGCCATTATTTATAGTCAATGGTATACAAATATCTTAATCTTAAACAAAGGATGT
>OZ024861.1:30146776-30159276 GCA_964017155.1 Oasisia sp. SBJ-2009 | reverse complement strand
GAGAAACAAGTCTACAGTACAAGATAGTAGCCAGTAAAGTTTCTTCAGAAAACAAGGCAAGTCTACAGTAAAACTATGGCTGCATTAAATAAGAAACTAAGAGAAAAACAACACAATACTAAAGAGACACATATAATGTGTGTGTGTGCGTGCGTGCGTGCGTGCGTGCGTGCGTGCGTGCGTGCGTGGGTATGCGTGCCTGAATTAGCTAAATTGCGTGCGAAGCATCCTCGCGCGCTGCAGCTCTGCGTCTGATTACATCAATACCAGCGTTCCGCATGCCGTATGCAGCAAACTAGGGTTATGTTACAGTGGCTCCACACTGTGGTCAGGTGGGACAACGCCGTTGATCGACTTGTATCATCTGCTGTCCTGGACTTGCGTTTTTCGAATGGACGAGAAGGCTAGGATGTGTTGAATGTCGCCTTTTCGTTCAGTTTGTGTAAAGTTTACATGAGTATTGAAGATTCACAAGACCCTGTTGTATTGTCTATTGTATAGAAATACCAGTTCAACGCTATACCGTTGTACGGTATACAGGTCAGGGCGTTTTTCATATTTCCACCTGTCTGGCATGCAGAGACCATGTCAGTAAAAGGTGAAACTAATCATTGATATGTACGATTATCCACCTCCTGAGAATTACTATGCCAAGTGAGTAACCGGTTCAGTTCGTTACTGACAGAACTGTCCACCTCCCTGACAGAGACGACCATGTGAGTAACAGGTTAAACTAATCGTTGATATGTACGATCATCCACCTCCTGAGAATTACTCAGGAGGTGACTGGCCGCCGGTTCAGTTCGTTACTGACAGGACAGTCCACCTACCTGACAGAGACCACGCGTATCATTGATGCAGCTCATCCTTTTCGCTGTCGTGGGGTGAGGCTCAGGCCTCAGCTAAGGAGAGGACATTGTGGCGAAAGATTGTTGTGGCCTTATGTCCCACTGGGGACGAAGAGGGTAAGTAAAAAGTAAGTATCCTTTTCGCTGCCAATCTTCAAGTATATCTTAATGTTCATGTATTTCTGGCTGATATGGTGGGTACGTCCCATTCTACCATAATAAATAGCACCAAGTACATGCCACTATAATCACTGATGTGGTTTGGGAAACCAACGTTATGTAAGAAGTCTCCTCTTGCACGATGCTCATTTCGGACAAACAAGCAGACGTCTGCATCATTATAAAAGCTTGCAATAGATTTCAAGATGGTTCGAATTGCAAGCTTTGGTAGAGATTAGTTTTTTTAGATTTAGAATAAGACAACCAATCAAAGAAAATCGTTGTGGAAATTTATAGACAAAACGGCATCATTTGTCTTGAACATGTGATATAATGTATTAAAATAATATACATGTTTCCATCGTATTTAATGTAATTTAAATGTAAAAGAATAAAACACTACAAATGAAAGCATTTGCATTTTAAAGGGTTTAGATTTATTAACATATCTTGCAGTATTTCAGGAAGAACAATAATAGCGAGAGTTTTCCTGAAAGACATGTATAGTTTAACAAACACTTGGCTTCAATTGCGTTTACTCAAACATCAATTGACAATATAATTGGAACTATACTTGACAGATAAATGAAACGCTTCACATAAATAATTATGTAAACTACTCGTCAGTTCCACATATTTTATTAACAGCTGTACTATTAATATAACAACATAAATAACATGTAAACAATTACGCAGTTACGATCACCGTTAACGTCCCACAGCATCATATTTTAAGATAACTTCAAACTGGTTATCTTTTGGCTTGATATGCTTTACAAACAAATGACCTGATTATAATGATTTGTCCAGCCATTTTTGTTTTGTTTAGCTTTCAGCATCAATCTTAACAATAGCACTATCCAACTATCGTTAACATTTGCAAACGTAACGTACGAACAATAAATCGACACATCCATGCAACGAATATGTAATACAAATTATAGGTGTACATATTATGGGCCCTTTGTCTCAACGTACAAATCGGCGTTACCGAAGTGGGATGATGGTCTTAAAATGTCCACAAATAGCATGGTGTACCTTATAGATGATCTGTTTGTTATTTTTAGATGACAGTAACACTACTGTTACTTAATGCACACATTCTTTATCTTCGGTTATGGTGTACTGAACCTGAAGTAAGTTCTGGTTTGGAAGTATGTTCTGGTTCCTTTATGCATATTGCGCCTGCCCGATATAGATGTCAAAGGTTAGCGCCTGTTTTCGGCCCGCATAAATATGACGGCTGCCGACAATATGCGTCATCCATCTATAATATAGATGACAGAACGTCGTACCGACCAAGAGGTTCCGCTAGAACTGGACAGAACGTCGTTACGACCGAGATGTTCTGTTAGAACTGGACAGAACGTCGCACCGACCGAGACGTTCTGTTAGAACTGGAGAGAACGTCGCACCGACCAAGATGTTCGGTTAGAATTGGACAGAACGTCGCACCGACCAAGATGTTCGGTTAGAATTGGACAAAACGTCGTACCGACCAAGTTGTTCGGTTAGAATTGGACAGAACGTCGCACCGACCAAGTTGTTCGGTTAGAATTGGACAGAACGTCCCACCGACCAAGATGTTCGGTTAGAATTGGACAGAACGTCCCACCGACCAAGATGTTCGGTTAGAATTGGGCAGAACGTCCCACCGACCAAGATGTTCGGTTAGAATTGGACAGAACGTCGCACCGACCAAGATGAAGCAAAGAGCAATGTGTCACTAAAATAATATTTTTGCTTGTTATTTGTGGCAAAGGCACCACCTGAAGGAGGTCACGCGCATTTTATTGTGGCGTCTACGCTTACAGTCTCGTACTGAACACCTCAGTAATTAACATATTTATCACGTGACCAATTACTTAGCAAATACTCGGTCAAACGATAAAACAATGGCTGCCAGAACATGCGATTTCCGTCTTGTTATGTTAAAATTCTGGTTTCAGATTATTTTTATGTCACAAATAAAAGAGAATTTGTTTTACGTTAACGTGTTAGATATAGATCAGCATTAATCTTTGCTCTATGACATGTCAGTCTAACAAGTATCTACGTCATTGTTGTGAACGTCTGACGAAGGTCTCGCGCTAAATTGTGATTGTGACGTAGGCATATCGCGACGTACTTGATACATTGCACTTCAGAAACCGGATACATTAAAATTGTGTCAGTTTGAATAAGACATTCATGTCTGTTTGCTGGTGTGACAGACAACGTCTTCTTCGTGAATACAGGTTGTATTACAGTCTCGTATATCTGCGTTTGTTTGCGTTAACAAATTGTTGTGGACATGACTGTTTATTGCCACCGGACAAAATGGAAAGCACTGGCCACGATACTATTTGTATACGCAACGGTGCAATTGTTGTGCTTATATAAGAAAGACGGCAGAAAGCTACCTGAAGTTGACCTGAAACCGCCCGAACTGATACCACATATCATCCACCAAACATGGGAATCGACTATAGTTCCGCCAATGGTCGCTGTGTGGATGCGGTCGTGGTCTGCGCATCACCCGCACTGGCAGCAATGGTTCTGGACACCAGAAGATTTCCGGTGTCTACTTCGTAGTCGTTACCCTCAGCTTCTCCCTCTGTACGAGAGGCATCCAAGAAGCTGGCAAGCAGGCGGGGTGATGCGGTACTTCATCCTGCACGCGTTCGGCGGCGTCTACGTGGATCTCGACGTCGAGAATGAACGGCCGCTAGACCCACTGCTCGCCAACCACAGCTGCGTGCTCAGTGAGGAGCCACGCGAACATGTGTTTCTCCTCCATCGGCGACGGGGACCGGCGAAGGTGATGAACACCATCATGGCTTGTCGTCCTGGACACGCGCTCTTGGAGGAACTCTTGGCCAACCTGCCGAACTACGCCAATACGAAACGATCTGTCACTACCATGTCATCAGGTCCTTTCTACGTCGATTCCGTCCTCAGGCGATATCTCTCCAACCGCAGTGTATATCACTCACCAATAGACGACGTGACTGTTCTACCGGCGAAATACCTTCTCCCGACATTCGACGTCGGAAGACTGGAGTATATGAAAGCGACATGTAAGCTTTTCATGAACGACAAGTCCTTATTTAACGTCTGTGGTAGCCTCAAGCGATGGGAACATATCGGCAAACCAATCACGTCAGAAGCGTACGCCAAGCCCCACTGGCATTATGTAGACATGCTAGATGCCAATTGGAAAACAGGTTCCACTTTCGATATTCACGATGTGTTTTTTTATACTCGTCAAAATGATACTTACAGAATTAGAGGTTGTCTTAAGGTAACAAAACGGTCAAAACTGTCGGCACGTCTGTCGTTTCAAGCACTACTTAAAAAACTGCATACTAATAAGGATAGGCGGGAAAATGTTGTAGCCAATTGATCGATGTACATTTTAAGTGTTTTATTTTCGCATATATGAATATTTTATATAAGTGAACATAGAAAAATTTCCGGTCGCCGTAATCCAAGGTTATGGGTAATTTCCATGGAACCTAAGTCATTGCTGTTATGTTTTTAGTCGGATTGATTTGTATGCGATGTGGACACGCTTATAAGTATAAGCAAGTAACAAGAGTTATACATGTAGTAGATTTCCTGCGAAATACAAACATAACCATCATACAGAAAACAACAGTGACCCCAGATTCAAGAAGCCAATTCAGAGCCACTAACTTTACAGGTAATGCTATGAATCAACCAGCATTTGCCAGTTTGCCAGTGGAGTTTTTTCTCAGCGATATACATATTTACATTTGAGGAAAGAAGATTTTGAATGCGATAACCTATGTGGTCTTGTTATATTGTGCACCGTCAGGCGTCCGTCCGCACATTATAAACACATTTTTATTACTTTCAAGAAAGTTCTTTTAATTTATAACGCAAATTCGTTCATTTAAAAACTGTTGAAAATAAAATAAGTGAAACGCTATAATAGTTATCAGTAATAACTTCATAGCAGTTATAGTCATTGCAGGAGGTTATGTAACTCTCGTTGTAATCGCGTGTTCTTTCATGTGATCATAATAAATATCAAACAACAACTTGTGGGTTAGCTAAAGATGCAACCGGTAACATTCCAAAATCGTTTCTATTAGTAGATGTTTCCAGTGTAGGTATTGTTTTCTTTTTATATTCGTGTGTGTGTGTGTGTGTGTGTGTGTGTGTGTGTGTGTGTGTGTTGTGTTGTGTTGTGTTTGTGTGTGTGTGTGTGTGTGTGTGTGTGTGTGTGTGTGTGTGTGTGTGTGTGTGTGTGTGTGTGTATGGTGTGTGTGTGTGTGACGGCAGGATGGACAGCATTCGCCAAGCACCGGGACCTATTCAAGGGTAACATTGGAACATGCTTGAAGAAACAAATCTACAATTCATGCATACTTCCAGCAATGACACATGGCGCGGAAACATGGGCACGCACCACCCAAGCAAAGAACAAGCTAGGAGCCGCAAGAACAAAGATGGAAGATAGTATGTTAAGCATCACATAATGGGACAGAAAAACAAACATCTGGGTAAGAGAAAAGACAAAGGTCACAGACGTGATTGAACAAGTCTGGGCAGGGCACGTTAGCAGGATACCAGCTAACCGATGGACTCTGCGTATCACCAACTGGAAACCATAGGAAAGGAAAATACCCAGAGGAAGACCGGCGAGACGGTGGGGAGACGAAGTAGACGACTACTGGAAGGGCACCATCTGGCAGAGGATAGCGCCAGAGAGGCAGATGTGGAAGCAGCATGCTGAGGCCTTCGTCCAACCTCGGGACAATACGGCTGCACAATGATGATTATCAATGATGATGACATATTATTGTAAACGAATGTTTGTGACACACATATATTGGTTATTTCAGTTGTTAGTATACATAACATAACCATATAAATAACACCGTAAGGACATGTAGCTTAGTGGAATAACTGTCGCTATAGTGAACATAACAATACATTATGTAGTTTAGTCACTGCGTACTTCTAGCATGGGGTTAAGTTGGTCGGTCACCTTGATGACATTGCTAACCTTGGGTTGCATTTTGTGCACTGCGTTTGCGTCTGCGTTCATGACTATGAGCAGGCATAGAATCACTGATTTTGGACGTGATACCACTTTCGAAGACTATTGCATGTTGAATAATACTAATTCATGAAAAAGAAACCGTTCTGCCGCAGTAATGCTCGCATTCATAATGTTCTGTCGCAGTGCATCACTGTATCCGTAGACGTATGAAAAACAAAATATTTGTGTGAAACACAATGCATACAAGTCATAATCTCCATTACATTATTTATCAGCGCTGACGTGTGTTCCTGTGACGTTTGTAAGAATCCTTGTCCTGTAATTTTCCCTAAACAAAATTACTGTTGCTCAATCGACCGAGCGGAAGTTGTAGGTGTCATCCGTGTGAGGCCGCTGATCGCCATTTTATAAAGTGGCTCCGTTTTTAATCCCAGAGTGCACCAGCTCTGTTCCAGTAGCTCTAACTTTACTCGTAGAACTTTTGCGCGTTTTACAATCTCTGGTCCAGCAGAAACCTCAGGTATTCTATGTTTCGTAGCACTCGCGGAACCTTGTACTGCTGATTCTGTAAATGCTCTGTCATTTTGTCTTTGAGGCGTTCGAACGACCGAGGTCTCAGCTGTACGACTCTCATTGGTGCAATGCTACCGTTGTGCCGAAAGGTGGCGTACATTTCAAAGATGGCGCACAGAGTGGTGTCAAACTGCAAAAATAAATTATGAAGTCTATGAGTTGAGCAGCAGCAGCCGTAGCAGCTGCAGGAGTAGTAGTAGCAGCAGCAGCAGCAGCAGCAGCAGCAGCAGCAGCAGCAGCAACAGCAACAGCAGCAGCAACAGCAGCAGCAACAGCAGCAACAGCACACCACATTGTGAATATACTGTGCATGTATGTATATATGATGTTGAATAAAATGTTAATTCATTCATTTATTCATTCTTTTATTCATTCATACAGTCATTCACAACTAGCTTAGGCCAATCTACGGAGCAACAAATCACTCATTTAGGAATCATCCCAAAATGTCGATTTACGATATCAGATTAAATTAATTTCGTTTCAGTGAGTCGGGGATCTGATGCAGTTTCGATATTGTTTATACGGTGATACCACCATATCATTGGTTACAAACTTTCGCCTCAGGATGGGGGAGTCCAGATGATAGTAACGTAGTGTAATATCGGATATGTACTCGAGCACCACTGAACTGCCTCACGTAAAGCGAAAAGCCTTCCCGAAAATATGCATATCAAAAAGGTGTTGGTAGGTAACTCGAAATAACTGTCGTGCCGGAAATATTGCCAGAAACTGGTATGGCATGGACGGTAAGGCTGGATGAAAGTAAACTAGCAAGGGAACTGAGGCGGCAACATACCAAAAACGCAGGAAAAAGGAAACATAACGGCTGATATGGGAGCCCCGTGGAAAAGGTTTGAATTGCCTATATTAGCAGTGCTGTGGATATGCCGATTTCAAATGTCATTTTTAACCGATACTCCCTTTAGCAAGGGCACATTTCTCATATGTCCTTCCTTGAACGGGGGTCATCTTTATGCAGAAGTTCCCTAAACAATAGCATATATGTTATTATTATTATCATCATTTTGAGGAATTATCTCTAGAATAAAGCTAGGTTTTTATCGCAGCAACTTTCCAATTACCTATTGAGTATATTTCGCAATATCGACAAATAGCGCGGACAATGTTCGCTGAAAATTCGATCACGATAACTCAAAAACCTAAATACTTACTTTAACAATGATATCTTCCTTAAATTTGTCCACACATTTTAAGTTCAAGGGTATGCTTTTTATATTGTGTGCCCTTATCAAGGTATGTGACCTTCGTCTGCACACACCTACCCACATGCAAGGATAGTGACTAGCGGGATTGGAGAACTGCGCGTGGATGGGCGTGAATGCATCTGAGGAGTATGACAAACGGAAGGAGTAGGTTTGGTGATAGTAGATTGTGGAGAGGGTCGAGAACGAGCTTGTTAAAGATTCTGCACCTGACCCTATTCCATGTACTTCAGAAAACAAGGAGAAATACAGAAATATTTTTGAGTACAGTGGTCCAACGAAGCAACACGAACATGTTGTGAACATTGTCGGCGTGACAACGCCTCAAAACTTGTTTTGGAACTCGTTTTATGTTGCACGCTCTTACGCGATTCATAATTTTTCCTATTATTATATAGCACTGTCTGAAAGTGCTTTTATCTTTTGTTATTATGGAGCACCGTGCATGTTATCCCAGGACATCGCCTATAAGTAGTTTCGAGGTGAGTTATTTGTACTTTTACACAAGTGGAAAATACAAGAACAGCACCTGTTATAATGTCCCTACCCACCGTTGCAAACTATTACCAAGAAATGTCCCCAAATGATATTATGACAGCCCATACTGTTGATGTGTCACCAACCTTAGCCTTCTCAGAATCCAGCAGAGCGACGACATTTCCGTCGTGTCTTTTCAACTCGATCATCAGCACGTAATGTTTTACTGAACTCGTGGTTCCTGGCGACAGAAGCATTTATATCCACGATTGTGTGTTTGTCATTTGTTGTTGGTGTGCGCTGGTGTATACGTCAGTGTCATGGTGTTTGTGCTGTGCTGTGTGTGTGTGTGTGTGTGTGTGTGTGTGTGTGTGTGAGTGTGTGTGTGTGTGTGTGTGTGTGTGCGTGTGTGTGGTGTGTGTGTGCTGCTGTGTGTGTATGTGTATGTCTAAAATTATATGTACATTTTTATCCACTATCTCTCTCTCCGTCCTACACTCCGTCCCCCCTCTTTCTATCTCTCTCCCTTGCTCTCTGTATCTCTATCTTATGCATACCCTTCTCTCTCTCTCTCTATATATATATATATATAATATATATATATATATATCCACCCATTCATCTTTCCTCCCTCGCTCTCCCTCCCTTTCTCCCCACCTCTCTCTCTTCCTCTCTGTCTATCTCCCCTCTCTCTCCATACACACACCCATATACACACACACACACACACACACACACACACACACACACACACACACACACACACACACACACACACATACACACATATATATATATATATATATATATATATATATATATATATATATACATATATATATATATATGTGTATGTGTGTGTGTGTGTGTGTGTGTGTGTGTGTGTGTGTGTGTGTATGTGTGTGTGTGTATATGGGTGTGTGTATGGAGAGAGAGGGGAGATAGACAGAGAGGAAGAGAGAGAGGTGGGGAGAAAGGGAGGGAGAGCGAGGGAGGAAAGATGAATGGGTGGATATATATATATATATATATATATATATATATATATATATATATATATATATATACATATATATATATATATACCTCCCTCTCTCTCTCTCTCTCTTGTCTCTTTCCCTCTCCCTTTGTCTCTCTACACCCCTCCCTCCATTTATTACTCTCTCCCGTCTCCCCATCCCCTTCGTTACTACCTTCGATCTCCGCCACAAAGAGGTCCTCTGTGGCGGAGTAGTCGACGAGAGTGAGCCCGCCCAGCTCCCCCACGGCCCGCCCCACCGCCGCGTAGAAGACACACTCGGGCGTCTTCTCCCAGTACAGGTTCAGCAGCTGACCGGTTCTACAAGTCGGACAACAATGGCACGTGGTGTGCTGTCTACACGGAGCACTGTTAGTTGCCTCCGAATTGTTGTGATTTGCTTAATGCCAGTTGAATATCGTGGTAATTGGGCTGAATTGACTGGATATCACAGTTCGCACGTACTCTCACGTACATATACACACATACGTATACAAACACGCACGCATACACATATACACATGTGCGCGCGCGCTCACGCACACACACACACACACACTCACACACACACACACACACATACACACACACCACACACACACATACACGCACGCACACCAACACCTACGATCGTCTTTATAAATCTATTTTATTCGAATGTAAGATCAGAAGAAAGATTGGTATATTTACAGCTTAATCTATAGTTATTTCATATAAAATATAGTGATGTATTATAAAACTCGGATCAGGTGGTTTTTGTGATAGTTATTACAATAAATAAGAAACTTCTATAACGCCAATATCCTCAGAATCGGAACTCAAACAATTGGCGCAACAAAACCTTTGGAGTAAGCATCATCATAGTCAGGAGCACGGTATACGTCGTCAACAATTGGATGGGTGCGGCAAGGTGCTAAAGTGAATAGGAGAGATTAAACGTATAGGTTTTCAGACGGCGAAATGAAACAACGTTTTCTGCTGATCTAATGTTATCGAGACGTGTATTCGACAGAGAAAGTTCGAGCTCATGCCTTTATGTTGACTTCGGGAACAGCAAGTAAATTGCAGCTGGGCGACCGGAAGTGTCTATGCTGTCTTGCTGGCGTGAACTTTGAGAGCATAATTTAATATTAAGGTTATTTACATGCAATGGTTATATTATGCACATCTTAAACATGATGTGGAATTTCACGGGAACCAATTAATGGACTGTGACTCCAATACGCTCCCAATAGTTCCAGAATGGTTATGAACGATCGATATTACCTGTACTGAAATTCATAGACAGGACACTGATTCAGGTAGTCGACGACTTTGACGATGTCTCCTGTGCGATAGCGGTACAGACCGATCGGCGTGGTGAGCACTATCTCGTACGAGTCGCCTTTCTGCAGCTGCAAACATCACAAATTGCACTGAAGAATAAGAAGATTTTCTTGTTCATTGTTGTTGTTCAGTTAGCAGCAAAAGGTAGAGTTCGTGTTTGCACCGAGCAAACACGAACACTGCGAATCAGTGTTTAACAGTCCATGAAATGGAACTAATCTCTGTACATAAACATTGCAGATTACAAGACGGCATTTGATAGTCTGGTCAGAGATAGACTGTGGAAGTTTCTACAGCACTATGGGATACCAGATAAATGAATATCACTGATAAGAAATACTCATGAAGATATGGGATGCAAGGTCATTCATGCAGGACAACTTACATACTCTTTCATTGTGAAGTCAGGAGTGAGGCAATGATGTCTACTGTAACCATTCTTATTCCTGCTCGCCATAGTCGAGATCATGAAAACGACTATAGAAAATAGAAGAAATGGGATCCAGTGGACACCTTGGAATCATTTGGAGGACCTGGACTTTGCGGATGACCTCGCTCTCCTCTCGCACAGCCATCAACATATACAGGAAAAACAGAGCTGCTAAACACATTGCCAACACAGCTAGTACTCGACATCAACAGAAGCAAGACAAAGATCATGAAAGCCAACACAAAGAACAACAACCCCATCACATTGAAAGGAGAGCCACTGGAAGAGACAGACTCGTTCTCGTAGAAGACGTCAAAGCAAGTTTGCAGCAATTCATGGTGTTGAGAACACTTTGGAGAGCAAAACAAATCAAAATTATCCCGAAACTGAGAATATGCAATTCAAATGTCAAGGGAGTTTTACTCTACGGTCAGAGACATGGCGAAGCAAACAGAAGACACTAAAACAGTACAGACCTTCATCAACAAATGCATGCGCAGAATCTTACACCTGAAGTGGACAGACAAGCTATCCAACATTAGACATTACACTGGAAATGGACCAAACAGGTACCAATATACGAAACGAAAAATGGAGGTGGATAAGACACACACTCAGGAAATCTCCAGAAACCATCACCCGTCAAACCATCACATGGAACCCCTCAGGGAAGAGACGAAGAGGTAGGCCACGAAACATCTGGCAAAGCGACACAGAAAGGGAAACGAAAGAGATGAGTTACACCAGGGGAGAGATTGAGAGGATGGCCACGGACAGAAAGCAGTGGCGTTCCTTGGTCAATGGTCTATGCTCCCAGCGAGCAAACAGGTATAAGTAAGTAAGTAAGAAGGTATTTACGCAATTAACGTTTTCTAGTTTATTAGGTACTTCGGCTTTTTGATATGGATGATAATCTTAGCAATATTGCTTTGCGTGATCATAGACAACTAATGTTCCTTATTCTGAAAGTCTATACATATTTTAAGTTAAGGCGAACAATGGGCACCTGGTTTCACCATATAACATGACGTGATAAAAGTTTGACAAAGAAACAACAACGACGAGAGCATTTCTCTGTCACTGGGATCATGTTTGAATTAAAAAGGCGATTATAGCGAAGCCAGCTTCTTTTGAAACAACATTAGTCTATTCTCGCCAGTTTCTAGCGGCAAACTGACTTTCAGATGTTAGGCTGTTAGCGACATGTCCTTGTCATATGATAAGACCCTACTATATTTAAGCTTTATGTCAGCAGCAAAAGTGTTGTATGCACAATGATACCTCCATATTTGTTCAATAAACACAATCACCATCACGCACGCACGCACGCACGCACGCACGCACGCACACACACACACGCACACACACACATACATACACACACACATATATATATATATATATATACATATATATATACATATATATA
>OZ024861.1:30134276-30136776 GCA_964017155.1 Oasisia sp. SBJ-2009 | reverse complement strand
AAGCTGGGCTCGAACTCCGACGTAACCAACAGATGGCATCACTGTTCTGGATTAACAGGTGTATGTGTGTAATACTTGCTGTTAAAACAAATTGTAGCATATTTTGGCAAGTGATAACGGCATTAAGTTAAAATTATCTATACACTAAACAACAAAAAGAAAAAATGATAAGAAAACTAACAATACAAATGTTTCTTTCATGTTTATATTTGACATGCTTCAGTATAAGTTTCATTTTGAATAGTTTTTTTGTATAGCATTATCTGACAAAAGTGTATCTTTATTTAATTTGTTATTTGAAATTCGGCCTGAAATCCAATCAGCATCTCTATCTTATTATGTGATAAGGCAGTTCTGGCGGTGATAATCGCAGAGCATAATTTTCCCAGGCAATAATGAGGGGCTTCAAAATAGCAGCTTCTTCACGACACCTGGGTGGGTAACCGAGGCTATATCATATCCGTGATCGTGCAAACTCACCCAACTCCCGATCAGAAAGAACAGCTACTGAAACCGTTTTAGCAGGTCGGGTGAAACCACAGTTAATATATCTCCCCACACTACTTTAATGTCTTAAATTATATTTTGTATTATGTATTAAATTATATTTTTGTATTATGTATTTATTGATTTAAAACTATTTGTTATGTTCTACTGGTTTCAGCAAAAGTCTACATTACGATTAAATCCGTGTGATTGGAAAGATAAATACTTTATATTGTACATATTTATTGTTATTATGTTTTTTTGATGTCTAGAAAACGTTCTCCAACAAGTTTCTGAAAAGTTTGAATTTCCGAAGAATCCGGAAGCTTTCCATGTACTGTAGCTACAGTTGTTCTATGCGCCATTCGACTCTAATAATTTGTTGTCTGATTCCATCAAAACATTTCAAAGGCCAACGAAGGTCAAATATGAAATGCTTGATTAAATCAATATACCTCTCCACTATATCTCGATATAAATACATCGGGTCTAGGTGACACATTTCCTAGGAAATACGGAGGATAGTTTTAAAGGCAGCCACCTATAAAATGGCGGCATGAATATTGGTCAAGGTCAAAAGCAGTACATTTGAAATTGTTACCCTTGAAAACGTGCATAGGAATGTAAGTGATGTAGTTTTAATGATATTGAAAACAATTATTTTGAGGGACGCCTTTATATAAAATGGCGCACATAAAAGTCACGTAAGACAAAATGCAAAATATTGAATGAATTTTAAATTGCATTGGCAACTTAAAAAATGACGGATATAAATCTCGGGTAAGGTTAAATATAAAATATTTGAAGTTGTTAACCTCAGGAAAGTTTACTTTGAGCCAAAGATTAAGATACTATTTTAGCAGTTCTTGAGTTTAGTTTTGGCGTGGTAGCCATTTTTTAAATGGCCACCAAACGCATCCATGGCAAAACTCAGAGGTGCCCCGAAGTGTAATGTTTTTATTTGTTAGTTCTATCTGTGTGCCAAGTTTCGAGCTTTTATAAAAAGCGGCACGACTCGTCAAACACATAAAATGTTCTGCTGTTCCATATTGGTGTTAATGCTGTTTAATATGGGATTACCATAAGCCGTCGATTCCACTTATTTAAACCGTGGCGGACGAATATAAGATGTAAATTAATCAATGAAATTTGAAATATATCCAGTCATAACTGACATCTCTCAAAAAGAGCAAACAAGTGTTTTGCTGTCACGGTTTTATTCAAACTGGAGTAAAATACGCAGCCTCTAGTGCAATCGTGTGAGAGTGTATGTATATGTGCTGTGTATATTTGTGTGTGTGTGTGTGTGTGTGTGTGTGTGTGTGTGTGTGTACGTGCGTGCGTGCGTGCGTGCGTGAGTGTGTGTGTGTGTGTGTGTGTGTGTGTGTGTGTGTGTGTGTGTGTGTGTGGGTGTAAATATCTGTATGTCTGTCTGTACGCGTGTATGTATGAGGTATGTGTGTGTGTGTGTTCGGGCGTCTAAATGTGTCTCTCGAACTTCTTCGTGTTCTGCTCATATACGACAACCACCATCGCATGTAATAATCATTAAGCAAACCGACTAACATCAACACCCCAATTAAACAAGTGAATGGATAAATATAGCGTGTCCTAACTTACGCATTGAATAGGCCTACTACACAGTATCAATTATCAATCTGTTTTGTTTGATCGTTGTTCTTGGATATTCATAGTTGTCACTGTGTATCGCTTCTTGGTGATGCGCGGCTGGGCGGCTGCAGCAAAACAAACACGGTATATCATTCAATTACTCAGACATACGACACGTGATTACTTAATGCTGGCTTAGGTCACAAGGTCACCCTTAGCTACACGGCTTGAAATGAGATGTATGTTATACTGGCAATTCTTATGTTGTAACATTTGTCACAATGGTGATTCGAAACCGCTTCCATCCACGTCTGAACGATGGAATTGTTTCGAACGTCACAATCATGAAAGATACCCTTTGTGAAAGTACTTGGAAGCACAGTCACTCAGCGATACGCCATAT
>OZ024861.1:30124276-30126776 GCA_964017155.1 Oasisia sp. SBJ-2009 | reverse complement strand
GCCCGCCCGCCCGTCAGCGCGTAATTAACAGGGTACAATTACAATCATTCCATGATTTTCCTGCTTCGATAAATACAGTACAAAGTGATTCAAGGTATATCGATGTGCAAAATCTCTAAGCCCGTGGATGATGTTTTAAAAGTTCTTTGGATTCGGAGTCGAATCTCGGCCCGGTTGAATTTTGTCCTACCACACCGGTCTACGTAAGCCCAACTGCGCTGGTTGATTGATTGTCTGGGTGACTCATACACTTGTCGTACAATAGACGACGGCTGGTCGTGACTCGACGCTGAAGTAACGCCACTCCTATGCTTCCATTTGACTGAACCGTTTAAGCTGAATCACTGTTTATAGCAGTTGTATGTCAACAAACACAGAGCGCGACTGAGAGTGGCTCAACCGTGTGACTGGCCTACTTACACCTAGAACAGGGGAAAACATAGTTGCAGCAATTGCAGGAAGGACACACGTCTTCCACCAAATGTCGGGATATCATGGACACACACACACACACACACACACACACACACACACACACACACACACACACACACACACACACACACACACACACACACATACACACACACACGTACGCACGCAAGCACACGCACGCACACACACACACACACACACGCACGCACGCATACACACTCTTTTCTCTCTCTTTCTTCTCTGTCTCTTTCTCCTATCACCCTCTGTCTCTCCCTCGCTTCCACCCTCCTTCCCTCCTTCTCTCCTCTACTTTCCACCTTCTCTCCTTTCATTCGTATCTCTCACCTCTGCCTTCCTCTTTCTGCCTCTTCCTTCACAACTCCCCCCTGCCTCCCTCCCTTCTTGACCTAGATTAGCAAGATGAATCTTTGACCGACTTCGGTTCAGCTGCGCGAGTAACACAAATAATCCAGTATCGGGCGCACCAACCACAAAAAAACAGCCAAGCTCACTCGCTCACGTGACCATTCTTAACCTAGTTAACGAGGTGATTCTTCCCAGGGGAATCGGGGTTTGGAGAGGATCCACTCGAGTACCTGGCGTCATTAACAGTGACAGTCTATAAGGAACGTAGGCCCTACTCCACAAGAAATTGATGAAACCTAACGCGAAGCAGTCATTTAAATATGCATTTAGTTTATTATATTATTATGTTAAAAACACCTTATCCTATATATTAAGATTCAAGGTTGGGAAGAATAAGAAGAACACCATTTACACACTGAACGATTGATTACTTTATTTTATTTTATTACATCACGATCGTGGCTGTTCAGCTGGTTAACTCGGGTTGGACAGCGTGCGCAGAGAAAATTACCAAAACAACGGACACTACTTGTAACTCGAGTTGCTGAGGATTCGCTTTAGTAACTGACCTAATTAGCAGCGACAGATAATAGGGAACGTAGGCCCTATCGCATATCTCTTACAGTACATAAAGCAATAATTTAAATACGTAGTTATTTTTCTATAATATATTGTACTATGTTATATTATATTATATTATATTATTTTATGTTATGTTATGCGATGCGATGCGATGCGATGCGATGCGATGCGATGCGATGCGATGCGATGCGATGCGATGCGATGCGATGCGATGCGATGCGATGCGATGCGATGCGATGCGATGCGATGCGATGCGATGCGATGCGATGCGATGCGATGCGATGCGATGCGATGCGATGCGATGCGATGCGATGCGATGCGATGCGATGCGATGCGATGCGATGCGATGCGATGCGATGCGATGCGATGCGATGCGATGCGATGCGATGCGATGCGATGCGATGCGATGCGATGCGATGCGATGCGATGCGATGCGATGCGATGCCATGCGATGCCATGCGATGCCATGCGATGCCATGCGATGCCATGCGATGCCATGCGATGCCATGCGATGCCATGCGATGCCATGCGATGCGATGCCATGCGATGCCATGCGATGCCATGCGATGCCATGCGATGCCATGCGATGCCATGCGATGCCATGCCATGCCATGCGATGCCATGCGATGCCATGCCATGCCATGCGATGCCATGCGATGCCATGCGATGCCATGCGATGCCATGCGATGCCATGCGATGCGATGCCATGCGATGCGATGCCATGCGATGCGATGCGATGCCATGCCATGCGATGCCATGCGATGCCATGCGATGCGATGCGATGCGATGCGATGCGATGCGATGCGATGCGATGCGATGCGATGCGATGCGATGCGATGCGATGCCATGCCATGCCATGCCATGCCATGCCATGCCATGCCATGCCATGCCATGCCATGCCATGCCATGCCATGCCATGCCATGCCATGCCATGCCATGCCATGCCATGCCATGCCATGCCATGCCATGCCATGCCATGCCATGCCATGCCATGCCATGCCATGCCATGCCATGCCATGCCATGCCATGCCATGCCATGCCATGCCATGCCATGCCATGCCATGCCATGCCATGCCATGCCATGCCATGCCATGCCATGCCATGCCATGCCATGCCA
>OZ024861.1:30106776-30119276 GCA_964017155.1 Oasisia sp. SBJ-2009 | reverse complement strand
CAATTTCACTCCACAGAAACTGCTCTTTTAAACGTTTATAATGACATTAGCCTTAACATTGATAATGGCAAAGTTATCGTATCATCGAGAGAACAGTAACCGTAAAATCAGTGTCATTTAATGTATTTGTTTAATACAAGTAGAACTCCAAATCAGCTGTTTATTAGTTCTAATTGATTCGACAGGTGGCACTACGTCATAGATACACATAGGGCGCTGTAGCGACGGTCCTGCGCTGAAAAATACTGCCACTTCGGCCAGCAAATACAGATATTCAAGGGAGACGTAGTATATCATCACAACGGCCGAAAAATCCCGCCGCACCGAATCATAAATGCCTCATATTCAGACGTACAGTCTTTCGCAGGGAGTAGGCATTATGACGGGGTGAAATAGCTCTTTCACACAGTATATGACATCTCCATAATCTTGAAGTATGTGCGCAACCAATATAACTTCACGATGTTCGCTGCATTGTCAACTTTGTAATATCTGACATTTTATAGGTGACCTTGTTCGAGCGGTGCTGGTGCCACGCTGCACGAAAACATTATTTCTGCTCACTTAAACTTATATTGTGTCCGCACAAAAATTCAGACAAACTCTGTTATGCTACTTCTACAGAGAAACCTTTCGAAATGGCGGATGAACCTTTTATTGTGGTATGAAGTGAAACAGATTGGCCGGAAACAGCATGTTCATGAACGTTCGTCATAGCTCCGTAATGACTTATCACTAGATTAACTACGAAGAGAAAAAGACACTATCTCGATGATAATAATAATATGCGTCATCACTCGTTGCACCCCTCAAAGTTAAATAGCAGTGTATATTGGTTCAAACACGTTTATTCAGTAACTTATGCCATATACGACGTTCGCCTGAAATAAATAGTGCTGAACACAATACAATGTCCACCACAGTAACTTATGGAACTGACATTAAAGTTGCATTCTGACTTCCGCCATGTTTAAAATACAATTTCCCAGTAAACCAGCATTCCCCATACACTATATATTGTTTTCCTCAACTACCTATCAACCTATTTTCACATAATATGCCATTTTAAGATAAAAAGCAGCAAAAGACGAAAAATTGTTCCGGTGAGCCTCACCAGTTAGAATTCTCTGATTGGTTTAGACCTCGATGAAGGGAATTCCAGTGAAAAGCGCTGTCAGGAAACCACACTAGGGCCACACTAAAAGGCGGATCACAATTGGCAGACCGCACGGAAACGACATACCACATTCACAAAGATGCCAACCGCTCGATACGCTCCATATTTACGGCATGTCCAGTTGCCCACATACAAACTATCGCTGGCTACGCGCCTGTACGGTCAATGGCTAATTGAGGATGATTTAAATAACTAGGGTATTGTTGCCTAGTGGCGCCTCTAGCGACTAACGTGGATATGTGGAACAGCCTTTTAGTTTGCCCCATCGTTTACTTACGTTGACCGGAGAGTTCCGATGGTAAAAATAGATCGACTTTTGGGAAACTCCAGAGCCGTTGTTTGTTGCAAACTTATATTTAATCAAATAACGCATAAAACCACAAAGTGAGACATGTGGTAGGAAGTATACTAATAAGCAAATATCGGTCATGATGTACATTGACCTTTCTAAAATGCCTTAAAAAGGGGAAATTATGTCAGAATGTCAGACTATTGAAGATATATGATTTTTTGCAACGTTTTATTAAATGTTAATATTTGTACATAACAATACAAACATTACGATTATAAGTAGCATTCTACTGGACATGCAAACATCTAATCCCCACGAATTTCGGTATAACATCATGCTATCAAACATAACATCATTCATGCTATTATGAACTGTGCGTTATATACGACGCTCCCTAGCGGATACGATTGTGACTACAAACACAAACAAACAGAAGTTACCCTACAATTAAGGTTGCATATTTGTAATAGCAATGCTACCCAATCAAACGATGTATTAATTTCCGAGGTATACATATTACTCAAACATATTATCTCATGTATGTTGTATTTATGCTTATCACTTTATCTGCTATATCTATTATATCACAGTCATAATCCGGTTTGTTAAATCAGATTTACAAACCTATCTAATATTAGATTACCCTATATTATCGCCCACTAGAATAAACTAGTAGGGCCTAGTACTTCTTGCGAATAACTTTAAAGTAAGAATAATAATTATCCAATTGTTTTTCAACTTTTGTGCACCAACATTTGTCAGCGTTCCAGTCTAACGTCAGATCCGCCAATATTCCTGCCATTTATTTTACTGATTCTATTTTCAACGATACAATTAAAAGGCAAGTGTTTTTAAGAACACAAATATACGCACGCACATACACACACACACACACACACACACACACACACACACACACACAAACACACACAGAGGAAATGTTACAATTAATGGCCACGTCATTGCGGTTTCCGCCCGGCAACGAGAAATGCGTAAAATGTTGTATATATATGAATTCGAAGTAGGTTGGCAGTAGGTTAGTTTTCTTCAATGTTGTCGACGTTTTTTCAGCTGTCCGTACAGTTTGTCCATATCGGTGTAGACAGTCACTTGACATACCTTCCTTAATTGTTTTAATTTATCATAATATTATAGCTTGTTAGAGACGTTGGCACTAACAGAGAAACAACAGGAGAAGATGCCGGTTTTCGAAAACAACTGAGTAAGAAAAATCACATGTGGTAGTTAAAAGAACTGATGACAAAGAATGGATGAATTGAGAGTGGATATTGGATTGATGGAAAGTTTTAGGAAAATTGTATGAGGAATATGATGAAATCGGTCGGTCTTGTGGAATGAATGGCAGATGTAAAAATGCTCTGAAAGATTAGTGAAAACGGAAGCGGGAAAGACGGGTCTTGCGTTAGACATTCGTAATCCATTACAGCTGCCATTGCTGGACGACTGGGTAAGCATCTTCTGGGATAGAATGGTTTGTTGGCAATACATTTCATTGATGATAATGCAGATCTACATAGAAGTACAGGAAGTACAAAAGCTTCATTAACCTTGGATTTGGTGTGACCTTATGTTTCGACTATTCGATGCAGCGGTTATTAAGCGTACGAAATTCATATAAATTAATGTACAAAATAAAGAGGCTATGTTAAAGGTAAAATATGAAATTCACTCTTCTGAGATATACACAAAATTAGACACAAACCCAAACACTGATCCAAACTATAATTATAATATTATCATAGATGCGACATTATAAATAATAGATAGAATACTAACCCAACTGGATAAGGATGAAATACCAAATCATATTTATTTAGATCTCCCCAAGGCTTTTGATACCATTGATCAAAACACATTAGTTGATAAATTGAAATATTATGGTGTACATGGAGCATATTTCAACTTATTCAGCAGATACCTAGAAAATCGTAAACATTACACATATATTGACAATATCAAATCAAATATGTTATCAATAACAACAGGTGTACCATGAGGTTCAATCTTAGGACCACTACTATTCGTCGTATACATAAATGATTTTGCACAAGCAACTAAAATGATAAACTTTCTCATTTATGCCGACGATGCAACTCTGTCAAGTACACTAGCTATGTTCAGTGACAACATACGTGAGAGAAATTTAGAATCTTTAATAAACGAAGAACTTGTTAATATAAATGAATGGCTCTAAATCAATAAATTATCACTAAATGTAGTAAAATCTAAATATATGCTATTTCAAAATAAATATATACATATACTGAATTTTAAGATATGCAATATAAATATTGATCAAGTTAAGGAATTTAATTTCTGGGGTTTAATTATAGATAACATTTTAAACTGGAAAAAGCACACTGAACAAATATGAAATGCGTGTTCTAAGAAAATTGAAATTTTAAACAAATTAAAACATATGTTACCTCTAGATATTTAAAACAAAATAGAGCCACACATTAATTACTGTATCATGGCATGGGGCTTTGAGTCAAATAGAATAAAAAAGTTGTAAAAACAATATTTTTACAATGATTTACCTTGCTATTTACACTATTGGAAGTTTGTGTTTAAATATGACGTACAAGGTCATGACACAAGAGACATAAATAATATATACACTTATCAAATTAAGCATGATTTTTCAAAGAAATGTCTCAGACATAATTTGCCACTATTATTAAATAACCTTCCTGAAATACTGGAAGAAAAACCTATGTCACACAGAACACAGAGATTTGTAAAGTATATTAAACTGTATTTCTTACAAAGTTGTGAAGCAACATGCACTAGATAAAACTGCTATGTGTGTATGCAAAATTAAGAATCTAAAACCACCTATAAACTTCATTCAGTATTTATATTTAAAACAGTGCCTTGAAATACAAAGTTTGGTGTTTTTTTTGTTTGTTTCTGACAGAATTTGTTCTAGATGAAGAAATTATGCTGTACATGAAATGTTCTGAAAGGTGGCTCCTCAATAGCGACTAGCCCGGTCTTAGAGAAGTCTCTCCTGACTCTAGGTTGTATTGTTAATTATACGCATTATTACCATGTTTGCTGTGAGTTTGTGTTTGTATTGTTCTGAGTATTTGTTTTTGACATGGATAACGTGTATGTGTGTATCGTTTAGAAATAATTATCAAATAAAAACAAATTCTTTTTCTTCTTCTTCTTCTTCTTCTTCTTCTTCTTCTTCTTCTTCTTCTTCTTCTGTAGACGTGATAGGGTATATCAGACGATGGATCGACCCAGTTAGCAATAGTTTCCGCTCTCAGGCCTGCTTCCCGTCCGGGACACACGCACTGATGTACGCGACGGCTCTATATTACGACATGTCAACATCGAACTTGATCTTGGATAGTATTGGCACATAAGAAATGTTGCCTTAGAGTGCGATTCGATTACGTTTACCTTTACGATGATGACATAATGTTGCACTATTCATAAAATTATACAAAGCAACGATGCAGTAGTCCAATGTCTATGAAGATACCAATATTTCACATGCTTCTTTGTGTTCTGGTCAGATATGAAAACTACCATCGCTTGCAGCAATCATTACGCAAACCGTAGAAAGATTATCACCAACACCCCCAACCAAGTAAATGGATAAATACAGAGTGTTCTAGCTTACGCACTGAGTTATACATATGGTCAATGACCGGTATGTTGTTTGATCATTGTACTAGGATATTCTTATGCATTGAGAATTACATAATATCTTTTGCTTGATGGTTGTTCTTGGATATTCATAGTTGTCATTGTGTATCGCTTCTTGGTGATGCGCAGCTGGGCGGCTGCAGCAAAACAAACACGGTATATCATTCCATTATTCATACATACGACATATGATGACTTAATGCTGGATTTTTGGCACAACGCCTATACCTCCTAACTACATGGCTCGAAATGAGATGTATATTATACTGGCAATTCTTATGTTGTAACATTTTTAGAATGTTCATGTTTCACCCATGTCTGAAGGGTGGAATTGTTTCGAACGTGACACTCATGATATGCCATGTTGAAATAGAACGGGCCACGCCATCTGTTGATAGGAATTGGTACTGTTACGTCATATTACAAAATAAAGTATTTTGTTGCTATGAACCGGCGAAAGGTGTTGTGGTTTTGTTTGATATAAATTATAATTATGTCGGGTAAAATCAAAATAACATGTACGGGTGGTCGGTTACTGTGATATGATTTATGCTTATTAATGCTGAATTTCAAACCAAATTGCGGATTCGAAAATATTCCACGTTTCGATGAATGTAGCACAAATGTTTCGGAAATCCACACACTTGAGTAATTTACTGTATTACTGTAAATATCCATAAATCAGTTCGAGAATCTGCGCATAAATGTTAACTTTACATGTTACATTACGTTACATATATCCATAAATTTATGATATAACGATATCCTATTAGTCCATGCGACAATATATATATATATATATATATATATATATATATATATATATATATATATATATATATATATATATATATATATATATATATATATATATATATATATATATATTGTCGCCTGGACTAATAGGATATTGGCATATATATTCACTCGATCACGATCAAAACTATATGGGAAGCATTCAGCCACGATTTGACGCAATTCCTGTAAAGTATGTTGGTACACAAAACACCGCTGTTTTTAAATATGTAATTACTAATAGTTGAGAATATGGAAGTACGCAGAGTTAAGGTTACCATTGGCAGATAAATGGTTCAAACATAGAACTCAGAATAAATTGGTACGCCACATTTACGCCAATGTAGTACGCAACAGCAATACCGACAAACCACACAAACATTGGAATTTCGCGCATAGAAATCTGGAGTAATAATATATTAACAATTATATATCAGGATATCCATTATCTAAGATATTGCTTTGTCAAGTGTAAATATAATGGGCGCCGTTAGTCACATGTAATTATAGTCATAATATGCCAAGCGGTAAAGCACAGAGCACGTTGAGCAATTAAGTACCTGCAGTCCGCGCTATTAAACTAATATTCAGTTGTTTACTATATCAATATCAATATTCACTCACTTAGAAATTCCCTGCAGTGCATTCTTCGCTGTCTCTACAGATCAGACTTTGCTTGGTGGCTCGAGAACCTTATCTGTGCCGCGCCCTGCTGTTGATTCAGCTGATAAGCTCCTTGGTCTGAGGAGACTTGGGGGAGATACGGACCCTGTGGCATCAACTGAGTCGCTTGCACTGGTTCCATGCCTGGAGCCGTCAGCATGATGACTGGCTGGCTAGCATGCTGTAATAATAACAACAATAATAATAATAGTCATGGTTTTAGTTGAGACAAATTACCAAGCAGGCGCTATACACTGTACGACATAATCAGAAGCATAGCAGTTCTAGCCATCACCGTGAAGCTACACTTTCTATTGACTTGTTTACATTAGTTGATATCTCTTCCCGAATCTTCTAGGAGATTTGTTTGTAACTTGCGCTGTAACCAGTAAGTTATATCTTCAATTATATCTACCTGGATGCTCCAGTGACACAGGTCAAACATAACGTACATACATCGATGAGGTATGAACGGCCTTTAAGATGAGATTGTAAATCCGTAGGGTTACGCAGGCCGTAGAGAAAGTACAGTACAAACCTACAGGTTAGCCCTGAATGCACTTCGGGTAATAATATATGATAAAATAATACTATCTAGGTTACACGCCGCAAATGGAGATGGATCGGCCACGTCTGTAGAATGTCATTGATATCCATTCATAGAGTAGCCACGCTGGACTCATGGTGGCAAGAGAGCATGGGGAGACCGAGTAAGTAAGAATGTAAGAACAGAAAACATTGGCGTACTTTGCTTGCGGCCTTATGTGAGATCTCACACGAAGAGGATTAAGTAAGTAAGTAAGTAAGTAAATAAGTAAGAAAGTAAGTAAGTATGTAAGTAAGTAAGTATTTATGGGAAATGGGTGTACTTATTTCAAGTATCCTCTATTTAGGATTTTAAAAACGTGGTATGTAAGTAAGTAATTAAGTAAGGAAATATTTATGGGAAATGGGTGTACTTAGTTCAAGTATCCTCTATTTAGTATTTTTGGAACATGAACAAACATAAGTACGTAAATAAAATTAATAAGTAAGTAAGTAAGTAAGAAAGTAAGTAAGTATGTAAGTAATACCATTGATATGGCTTCAGTAACTTAGACAAATTAAATGGTAGATGTTTTAATTACCTCGCCGCAACACGCGACTTTGCATCCGAGAGCGGATGACCAGATGGACATAACCGTCAATGCCACATTGGTGATGAAGTTGATGACACAGAAGAGAAGTTTAAGGCGATTCTTGTCGACCTACAATGTAAACGATACACCTGTCATGTTGTCACGATTACCATGATAATGATGTCTGATGCCGACCTTTTAGAATATGCATACATACATACATACATACATACATACATACATACATACATGCATACATACATACATACATACATACATACATACATACATACATACATACATACATACATACATACATACATACATACATACATACATACACACATATATATGTATATATATATATATATATATATATATATATATATATATATATATATATATATATGTATGTATGTATATTCTAAAAGGCCTACAATTATACATATGTAACGATTTGTATATTACATACTATAATTTTATATATTATATTAGAATAGTGTGTATTTTAATATCATCATCTTCATCATTGTGCAGCCATTGTGTCCCGTGGTTGGGCGAAGGCCTCAGTATGCAGCTTCCACATCTGCCTATCTTGCGCTATCCTCTTCCAGATGGTTCCCTTCCAGTTGTCATCTAGTTCATCTCTCCAACGTCTCGCCGGTCTTCCCCTATGTCTTTTCCTTTCATAGGGTTTCCAGTTGGTGACACGCAGTGTCCATCGGTTATCTCGTATCCTGCTGACGTGCCCTGCCCAGGTCCACTTCCGTCTTCTGACTTGTTCAATCACGTCTGTGACCTTGGTCTTTTCTCTTACCCAGATGTTTGTTTTTCTGTCTCGGTATGTGATGCTTAACATACTCCTTTCCGTCTTTCTTTGTGCGGCTGCTAGCTTATTCTTTGTATGGGTGGTGAGTGCCCATGTTTCTGCGCCGTATGTCATTGCTGGAATTATGCATGAGTTGTAGATTTGTCTCTTCAAGCATGTTCCAATGTTACCCTTGAAGATGTCGCGGTGCGTGGCGAATGCTGTCCATCCGGCCCTGATTCTTCTTTGAAACTCCTTGTCTTTTTGTTTTGTCTCTGGTGCTCTATATCTGTCCCAGGTAGATGTAGCTTTCAACGTTCTCGATCTGAGTGTTGTTGACATATATTGGTGTGTCCGTTTCCATCATCACCTTTGTCTTCGACTTGTTCATCTTCAGACCCTGATTGTCACTTTCATCAGCTAATTCCTGTATCATTTGTTGTAGCTCATATGGTGTATTAGCACATATGAATATGTCGTCGGCGAAACGAAGATGACTAAGATATTCGCCAATTATCTTCAAGCCTCTGTTTCCCCAAGTCAGTCGTCGGAATATGCTTTCGAGTGCTGCCGTGAACAGTTTGGGCGATATGGTATCTCCCTGTCGTACACCTCTCCTGATGTTGATCTTGTTGCTTTCTTTATGTAGGTGGACTGTCATCAAGCTGTTGGTGTAGATTTCGTTCAGAAGTTCGATGTACACATCTTCTAGTCCCTGTTCTTGAAGCGAGGTCAGTACTACTAGAGTTTGCACTAAGTCGAAGGTTTTCTCGTAGTCGACGAATGCGATGCAGAGTGGGATATTATATTCTCTGCACTTCTCCTTCCGTTGGTTTATGCCGTGGATGTGGTCTGTCGTTGAGTGTCCGCTTCTGAATCCAGCTTGCTCTCGTGGCTGGTTTTCGTCGAGTGTCTTCTCGAAGATTATCATAATCTTAGCGTTCTTCCATGCTCTGCATGGGTATTCCTCTTTCTGATAAGCATTTAGTGTACAGCTTAGCAAATGTCTTCGAGATGGTATTTTCTTCTGCTGTCAATGTATCGATGTTTGTATGGTCGTTGCCTGTTGCTGTGCCATTCTTCATATCTCGTAGTGCTGCTTCCACCTCCTATGAATATTATCTCTGGTACCTCTTTTAGGTCAGTGTGTATTTTGGTATTATGTTCACTGCCGTATAGCTCGGTGTAGAATCCTCTATTCGTTCTATGATCTTATGTTTATGACGGATTTTTCTACCCTGCTTGTCCAGGAGTGTGATCAGTCTGTCTTGGCCTAGCATCTGTGTTCTTCGGACTTTTTTCAGGCTCTTTGATGCCATGATCGTATGACCTCATGGTTGTATTTCCTGATGTCCTCTCTTGCTTTCTTTTTGATGATCTTGCATATTTCTGCGTACTCTATTCGTTGTTTGTTGTCGCCCTTTCTCGCCATTTCTCGTCGTTTCTTCATGAGGGCTCGTGCTGGTGATGATATCCTCGATTTATGTAGCTTGTTAATTGCCTTAGCTACTCTTGACGCACTTTGTTGGATCATGTCTGTGATGGTTTCGCTCATGGTGTCGATGTCGTCTAGTGTTGTAGTGCATCGAATCGGTTTCTCAATTCAAGTTGGAATTCGATCTTCTTTGATCCTATCGTGTGGCATCTACTCTTAGTGACCTGTTGGTCATCAATTGTTTCCTTTCCAGCTCTACTTCCAGTTTGATGTTGGTCATAACCATTCTGTGGTCACTCCCAATGTTGACTTGGTGGCCTGTTTGTTAGGATGTAGTAAATTTCGGTCTCCGTTACACCGTTTGGGCTTTTCCACGTCCATCTCCTCCCTGCTTTCTTCTGGAACATGGTATTCACGATTTTGTACTTGCTTGATGTTGCCCATTCTACCAAAGTGTCGCCTCTATCGTTTCTCAATCCGAGCACAAATTGGCCCGTTGCCGTTTCCATAGGTCCCCCCCCCCCTATTTGAGTATTGAAGTCTCCCATCATTTTCGTGTAGTGGTTTGGTTTCCCTAACGTCTCATCGACGTCGTTGTAGAAGTTATTGATGTATTCGTTGGAGTATGATGTTGTTGGTGCATATACTTGCACTATCTTGAGTTTGTAGCGCTTATTTATGCACAGAACAAGTTTTGCTACTCTTTGGCTGATGCTGTTTACCTTCACTATGTCACTTTCCATTTCCTGTTTATGAGAAAGCCTACTTCTGCTTGGTCGTTGTTTGCCTTAGAATGGTATAGTATGTGGCCGCTTCGCAACGTAGTAAAACATACTTCTGGTCTTCTCACTTGGAGATACCTATTATTTCCCATACCAACCTGGTTTCCCTATGATCTTCTTCGAGTTCTAGGATGTGTTCATCGCTTAGTACCATTCTGACGTTGTAGGTCGCTCTCTTTAGTCTACTTACCATATTTCGGCAGCTCGTTTTGACCCAGATATTCTTAGCACGTAGTCCTAGTTGACCAAGGCTTTGTAGTGCTGTGCATGCTGCTGTTGTGGGCATACCCTTCCACGCTGGCCAGTGTGGGTTGGAAGGGACAGGCGATATAGGGTGAACGAAATTGCCCAAGTTTCGACACGGTGGCTGTATCAGTGCCGAACAGCTGACTTGCCGGCAAGTAGTGTCTCTAGTCGGGAGTCCGGCACTAATTTTGTATAGTGACATATATATCAATATATATATATATATATATATATATATATATATATATATATATATATATATATATATATATATATATATATATATAAGTCTTCGTTCTTTTCATTGTATGACATGCTCTTATATACGAGTGTGCGACATACTTTTGCGATGATGTCCACAGCGACGATGTCCACAGCGTGAAGTGTTATATGATAATGTGAATACCATACAAGTATTCTTAATCACTTAAATTCTAATGTCTTTTGTCAGTAAATTATAATTGGAACGCACAGATCGATCATATACATGTTTTCGTTTCTATGATACATTTTACGTAATATGAAAGTGCGTAAGAAACACACACATACTCACATTGTACTCGTTACGGTTATAGACAGAGGCTATGGGGTAAGAGAGAATATCTGTTGCGCGATCGACAGCCATGAATCCGGTAAACACTGCTGTGATGATAGACAGCACCATAGACGTGATAACCTGCAGCGATATAATGACATCATTGAAATGGTAACCATAGACACTAAGAGCCCAAACCCAAAGTGTATTAAGTAATACCACCCATGAGATAAATACAAATAAAACTACGAGGATGATGACATACAACAACGAAGATATCAAAGATTCGATTGTCTACAGCGGAAGTCTACATAGCGGGTGTGTTAATGACATATTACTTAGTAAATGCGATGACCTGAAACAACAGATTACATGGTAGATACGATAACCTGCAACAAAACAACCACAGTTTATATTGCAACTACACGTGACACCATCAAGGTGAATATCTGCAACAACAGACGAATGTATAAAAGATAAGAGCTGTAATGAAACGATACAAGACGAAGGCGACGATCTGCTGCAAAAGATAATATCAAAGGTGCAGTAACTGACTGAACGAATTAACGAACGAGCGAGCGAGCGAGCGAGCGGGCGAGCGGGCGGGCGGGCGGGCGGGCGGGCGGGCGGGCGGGCGGGCGGGCGGGCGAGCGGGCGGGCGGGCGGGCGGGCGGGCGGGCGGGCGGGCGGGCGGGCGAGCGAGCGAGCGAGCGAGCGAACGAACGAACGAACGAACGAACGAACGAACGAACGAACGAACGAACGAACGAACGAACGAACGAACGAACGAACGAACGAACGAACGAACGAACGAACGAACGAACGAACGAACGAACGAACGAACGAACGAACGAACGAACGAACGAACGAACGAACGAACGAACGAACGAACGAACGAACGAACGAACGAACGAACGAACGAACGAACGAACGAACGAACGAACGAACGAACGAACGAACGAACG
>OZ024861.1:30071776-30099276 GCA_964017155.1 Oasisia sp. SBJ-2009 | reverse complement strand
CATATACTGTAATTGTGATAACAGTTGTTTTAATGGTAATAACAGATCCATTAATGGTGATAAGTTATTTTAATGGGGATAAAAGATGTTGTAATGGTGATAGCAGTTGTAATGGTGAACATTGTTCCTGTAATGGTAATAACAGTTGCTGTAATGGTGATAAGGTGGACCGGTGATAACACGTGCTAAAGTGGTGATCGCACTTGCTTTAATGGCGTTAACAGACGATGTAATTGAGATAACAGTTGTCTGTGATGTTCTACAGTTGGACATTTATAAGCTAATAAAAGATGAACACAGCAAGTCAAGTGAGTTTCACAAAGTTTAATGGAAAAACGGAAAGCTTTTTTACATAACTATAGCTGGCTTTGTCCACGGGACAGGCTAAACTTGGAAAATAAATGTGCATACACCGGCACATCTCAACATGAAAATTTCTAAACTGAAATTGTTCGTACGAAACAGTTATGACTGTATCAAAAATGTCCAAAAATAGTTTACAACATACGAAAATATGCATCAACTAGTACAAATCTGAATCCAAAATTTGCACCATCGTTAATCCGTCTGGTTACGTACACTTTGTGACAAACATTACGAAATCAGGTGGAAAAACCACTTATGAAATCTACGTTGACAACAGATAAACGGCGACGATAAGGAAGTGTTGAGTTTAGTGTGCTCACCACAATCTAGCAATGCAAGCGACATCCAAACGACCAATACCAGCTACCCGCTCTAGAGGGGCTCGCAAATAACTTAAAGAAGCATTTCGGTAAGCAAAACAAAAACCACAAAAATGAGATCTTCATGTTGGAAGCCTAAGTAGAAAACGAGACATTACAATAACGGTTGGCTCTCTGCATCTCGTGACTGTGCGAAATACAAACACGTGACAATAACATTCCGCGTAAACCACAGGTCTTCCCTAGAAAACATATATTGATCAGATAGGCACTGTTTTACTGTGAGGCCAAACCAACTGCAACATTCGATTACAGCAACATGGATACGTTGGATGTTTTACCATACATTGTCAATGTGAAACATGGTTAAACTTGGTGTTCTGTATTTTGATAAAGATAACTGAAATGTTTAATGAATAACACATGTTTGTCTTCAGATTAAAATTGGCTCCCATGTTGATTTTGCAGAATTAAACATAATTAAACCTCTGTGCAAAATTCAGCTATGACTACCAAAAACCAAACCAAGCTGCGAATGTCGACCACTGTGTTGGCAAGGAGTGGCCTAAGAATAGAATGTATGTCAACCAACCTAGCGTTATCCACATACACATAAACGACGATGTGTAAGAGACGAGATTGAACTATCGAACGACTGCACTGAGCCACACAGATCGGCTGGCGACAGTCCGCGGCTACGACATGCTAGAGACCGTGGTCATCAATCATCAAAAGCAGAATTACAGAACATTGCAAAAATCGCAGGTACACACACAAACACTAGTGCCATAAGGCGGCTGGCTGGCAGCTTGAGCTGGCTGCGAGGCCAGTGAGATCAACAGGCGCCAGGAAGTCACACACTACCCAGAAGACCTTGCGCTGCGACACATGTCTACATCAACTAATTCAACACAGCTATGTACTAGAGAAATTAAAACGTAGGAATGATTCACTTTGACTGGTTGCCAAACCTGATGGCATTTCACATACACACGCTCACACATGTACACGTACACGATGCATGTACATTGTACATTAACAGCAATATATATAGATATATACCAATATACGTATATACAGGCACTTAATATGTCTATGTCAGCGTGACTCTTGATATAGACGTGGTCTCAGTTTAACACTTACAGTAGTTTCTGTGAAATAATAATGGACAACAGAAAATTACAACATGCACATCGTAAAATGATTTAAATTAATAAATATATAAGACACTTGGTCCCAATGATGACCACTGTGATCATAAAATACACATGAAAAACGCTGCATGAAGTTAATTAATAACTGACTTGAACAATTATTTATACTCCTACATGTTTTGTCTGACAGCATTTCACCCACAATGAGCCAAGGCTGACAATAGCTACAACCGAACAATAGATTAACTCTTACAGAGGACAACACTGTATGTATATATGTATATAGTATGTTGCCATGAGACTATATTTTAGAAAGAGACATACAATGTTACCAAAACCACAACAAACTGAACTTAAAGATGTAAAGCGATTCTGGACATGGGTCCCAGGGAGACACCAATCTTCGAGTTGAACAATTATTACAATCATTACACAACCACTGCCGAGGCTTCAATAGCGTTCAAAGAGAACATCTTAAAATATACTTTTGATGTGGCTTCACCAAGCAAGAGGTGACTGTTGGACGGACCATTAGCCGGCAACTACCGGTTCTTGCAAGACAACCACCCTTGCAGCAATATATATATATAAAACTCCTTCAGAACCGTCAAACTTTGTAGCAGAATACGGCAACGGTTGTCTGACTGATACATAAATGAGAACGCTTTCCATATGGATGAAACTAAACCACTACCTTGAGCACAACTCACCAAAGTAGATGCTTCAAAAACAGCTCCGAGATCAATTCTGAACACACATTTCCACACACGCTTTACAAACGGCACGTTTTATACCAAAAAAACACGACACAAGCTGGTCACACGAAAGAATCCAAAAATATTCTTCCTATGATTAAAAAAGCGAAGCTTACACACAATATAACCACCACACAAGTGTATTAAATACCAAATTCCAAAGTAAAAAAGTCGACATCCGTATCCCAAAAGGAATATTTGACCATTAACGTGGTCAATTAAAATACATCTTAAAAATTTAACTATGTATTCAGCAAATAAATTACAAAAGTACAATAATATATAGCAACGTAAACAATACACTTAAGTGTAAATTACACCTTTTACACACACCAGAGGCACAAAATGTGCCCAGGTTATGTGATTGATTAAATTATGCTATGGAATTTTTGAAGTTTTACATCGCTAACTAGTTTAAAAGAACACAAACAGTTCCATATATATCGGCTTACCATATATAATAATAAATTAACGACTAATAATGAGACCAGTTGGCGAGCAGTCATATGACGAGATCATAACGAATAATTAGATATAAAACAGGTCAGACAACGACCTGGCTGCGATCGTGTATAGCACCCTCGCTATCGTTGGCTTGCAGGCACGGCATGTCGGGAGACAGACTCGAGTAGTCGTGTGCGCCTGCGTAGCCGCTACTCACCGCCGCGTCTTCTAGCATCCGAGTGAGCACGGGCGGCGCCGCCGGCTGACTCACCGACTCGCCAGACGGCGCCACCTCGTCGTGGTCGTGGTCATGGTCGCTAGGCGGCAGCACCGGCTCGGCGGCCTTCTCGATCTGCATGTCTATCTTCGTCTTGCGGTCCCAGATGTGCGACATGCCGCGCCGGTAGCATTTGTGCTTCTGGAAGTGCTCCTTGCGGAAGAAGCCCCGATTGCACGTCGGACACACGTAGCTGTAGACGCCGCGGTGGATGCGCATGTGCCGCGAGAAGTTGGAGCTGCGGTGGAACACCTTGCTGCAGTTCGGACAGACGAAGCACAGCTGGTCGCCGATCATCTGCGCCTGCTTGCGCAGCTTCAGGTAGTTGCCCTGCTTGACGACCTTGATGAAGGCGTTGATGGCGTGCGCGCCGCCGCCCGCGCCCGACTTGTCGGCGTCGAAACACGACACGGCGTACTCGCCCGTGTCGAGGGAGATCTTGTTGGTCGCCTCCATCGACATCTTCGTCATGGCTCGGAATGGGTGGTTGGGCGGCGGGAATTCCGCCAACAGGGAGGTGCTGTCGGGGACGGGGAAGAGGGCCTGCACCTTGTTCTCCTTCCCCTCCTCCTTCTCCCAGCACGCCTCTTTCCCGGCGTCCTTCTCCCAGCTAGTCGACTTCCGGTCGTCCTTCTCCCAGTAGGCGTCCAGCTTCTTCACGGCTTTGTTGTCGCCGAACGTCTCGTGTTCGTGTCCCGGTGAAGGGTGTTTCGACAAGTCCGCCACCGGCGGCGGGGTCGGATCCTCACAGATCTGTAGCTTGAAAAAGTCATCGTCGTCGTCGTCGTCATCATTGCTGAGGTCGTCGACGAACTGGCAGTTGCCGTCGCTTGGCGGTGGAATGACTTTTCGTGGAATGGTTCGCTTGCGTCGCGACTCAACGACGGGAGCCGGTCGCGTCTGTCCATTGAGCACGGACGAGGGCTCCGTCTTGACCGGCGCACGGCCCAGCTTACTCAGGTCTTCGGCCATGTCCTGTTCCTCCGGACTCTCGGCTTCGACGGACGAGTCGGACACGCTCACGGGCGTGCTCTGTTTATCCGGAGACGCGGTCACCGACGACGGGTACTCGATGCGCAGGACCTTGTCGACTAGCGACGGCAGCGACGACGGTTCGAAGTGATCGGCCGAGCGGCTGGGCAGATAGGAGCGGCGGTTGCACTTGTGGCGCAGGAAGTGCTCCTTGCGCGTGAACTTCCGGTGGCACACGGCGCACACGTGACTGAAGACGCCCTGGTGGAGGCGCATGTGACGTCGGTAGCTGGAGCGATAGCGCAGGTTCTTGCCGCACTCGGGGCAAATATTCGACGACGGCGACGCGTCCGATGAAGGAGTGTGGGGCGGCGTACGATCGCCGTCCGTGTCCTCCGAGAGCTGGGTCGAACCATTCGTCGCACACAAGGCTCGCCTGAGGAGCGACGACTGGTCCGTAGCCGTCGGCCCGGGAGGTGTCCGCAACCCGGGAGCGACGGGAGAGGCGACTTCCGGTTGGTGGTGGTTCTGCTGGAAGTGGCACGGCACCGTCGGCACCCTCAGCGTGAACTGGACTGGACTCTCGGCCGCGCACGGCGATGAGGTCAGCTCCCGCTTTGGCACGACCCACTTGTTGGCGTTCACGAACATCGCGTGGTCTCTCGACCCCGCCTCCCGGCCGCTGTGCGCGTCTCTCTCCGGTGCCGCTGGAGGAGGCGTGTGGTGGCCGTTCTCGTACTTGATAGCAGTGCCCGGTTGGACTGGGTTCTTGTCGGGCGTCACCTGGTAGAGGGGCGGCCGACTGCGGTGACTCGTCGGCGTCGTTGGCACGGCTGGCTGCTGCTTGAGCACGTCGGCTGTGTACTGTAGCCACGTGTTCTCCGTGTATCCCGCGTCTGTAACGGAAACACAGAGGCTACACGACAAGTCAACTGACTCTGTGGCTGCACCAACAATCGGGATGTTTGCCCGTTGTCGCGTTTACAATTTTCCTGTCGTTAAAAACGTTCCGATTGACGTTTCTGCGCATGCGCAATAAATGTAAAATCATCAATATCCAGCGAAACGACAAATGATTTTAGGTATAAATGCCCCGGGCTGTTTGTTAACTCTCCTGTGATGATTACTGTGAAGAGTTTCTTGAAATGTCATTCAATGCAGTAAAATATTACGGTTTTTTAAATCACTGTCACGGATTATGGCGCATTAGTCACGTGATTTGCGCTTGCTATCAAAATATGCCTCAAAACTGGTTTGCCTCGTGTTAATTTGCGACAAATACCTTCACTGAGAGGTTATATACATCCTAACGAACAACCCGGGTATCTATGCCACAAATAGTTTGTCCTTTCGCTGCACATTGATGATTTTACATTTATTGCGCATGCGTAGAAACGTCAATCGGAACGTTTATAATGCCGGGAAAATGTATGCGCTACAGCGTCCCGGGTTACGATAACGTAAAATTGCTGCTGCGCCTCTGAGCCTGAGTGTTTAAGGATACAGCTGTACAGATTATTACACAAGGTTCAGTTCTCAGAATATAATTAACACAACATGCAATCTTTCAAACCCGAAGTTTTACTTTGTTCCCAGATGAAGGGTTGATCTCTGGATAAAGCCCTGGCTCTATTGCAATCACACAACATCATTAAATACCAGGTTGACTCATATTATAGAGTGCATTCAAAAGTACTTATACTCTCTACTTGAGTACAGTATGGGATGAAGTATGTTTAACATACCACAGTATTCATACTGGGTATCTGAGTACTTTAGTCAGGTACTTAATAATCTTAACAAAGAACTAAATGCATGCTAAATGCTAAGTGATGATGTGGCCTCAGAAATATTGTTTATCCAAATATAAATTCAAAAACATTGTACATGTTTACAAACATGTATTTTAGTAAAGTATTTGTTAATTAATTGAAATAAATTAATGCATTACTTAATTGAATTAATGCATTGTTATTATATAATGTTCCATATTAATATATCATAATTATTTACATAATTCTCTCAATAATTTAGGAGGAAAGGGTAAAATCCGTTTTTTTGTTTCTTAATTTAGAGGACTGTAACTGGTGGCAGATGGCGAGTTATGCTAAAATACACACTGTACTTTTTTCAGATTTTTAGGGGTACCCCAATCCCCCATATGGTGACTTAGATAGACTTTTTAAATTTGTTTTAATATATATCACATTTACCACGATTCCATACACACATCACGTATGTACACTGTACATGCCTATGAATGGGCTGGTCCCCAAGATACAGTACTTTAGAAATGTTAGATTAGTTATAATAAAATTCAATTCAATTCAAAATTCTTTCAATTCCAATTACCGCTCCAATTCTAGAATTGAACTGGAATTGAATTGATCAATTCCAATTCTTTTTGAATTTATCCCAGCCCTGTCGGCAATGTGTGTCGCCTAGTGTGTGTGTGTGTACATGACACAGGTGATGACAAGTGTAGCAGCTGTAAAAAGTCGTTTTCATGGTTAGGCAAGAAAGTAAACAAAATGATCGATGCGTATGGCCACAATGCAGATGACTCCAGCATGTACTTGTGCCCATGCCATAGCCACAGGATGGTGACGCGTCCCGGCAAGACATCTCGACACCGCCCAGTATTCTAATTGCCTCTGAATATTCGTATTCAATACTTCATTTGTATTCCCAAATTTTGAGGATATTTGATTTGAATAAAATTCCAGATTTGTCCCACCCTTGATGGCGGAATACTTCCCATGAACACCTTGATAGTGGAGAACTGAACAGATCTGTCTCTGCAGTCGTACTGGCAAGAAACGTTACAAATAGTAAATAAATCCATCAGTGTGGCCTTATACCAAAATATGGTAGAGATGCTGATTGGCTCTCCAGCATAGTACAAATTAAAAACTATAATTAGGAAGTGCTTTTATAAGATAATACTTTACTATTAAAACTATTCACCATTAAACTTACATTTACACAAAATAAACAGAAATATAATTTTTGTTTGTTTATGAAGCAGGAATTGTGGCCGGATTAGCATTGATTACCCAGGCTCCGTGAGGTGGCAGCACTTTTTAGCCTCTCACACAGATAACATCCAAAAGCCGGCTAAGTACCCAGAGTGTCTTCTCAGCAAAGTTACGCAGCCGAGTGAGAGTCAGTTAAGTGAGACTAGCTTCATATGCACATAACATATACTATTAAAATTTGGTTGTCACTTTTTGAGATGTATGCATTAATAATTGCACCACTGAAATGTGCAAAACCAAAATGGGATTTGTAAGTAATTATTTTTTTAACCGATTTTTCACTTTAAACTTAATTATGATGTTAATGAATGATGAAGGACAAAATAATCCTCGCAACAACGTGGGTCATATCCAGAGATGGAGTAATCGTACTCGTGTAATCGTACTCGTACTCGAGTACGAGTACTTTTTGAGTACTCGTACTCGAGTACGAAGCAAAGTAATCGTACTCGTACTCGAGTACATTACCAAAGTAATCGTACTCACGATTACTTCTGACGATTAAATTTTTTTCATATGAACACTTGCAAGCAAATATCTTAGACAGATAAAAATGGCAATATTAGAAGTAATCAAATAAATGTAATAATAATCGAGGTATTCATTTTCTATTACTGTAGAGCATTTCAGTTAAATAAATTTTCAGTCAGATTTCCCTAATTAATACCTTCTCTCCTCAAAGAAGCCACATCTCCTGACCCTCCTGCTTACTGTAGTACTGGTAGTAAATAGTTATATTGCCACAGTCCCTGGGAAGCACTGCAGTAGATAAGCATCCCCTAACATCTTGCTTTGTAATTTTAGAAGCCATGACACAACCCCACCTGTACTGTTTGCTCTGTTAGTATGGTGTGAATGACTGGTCATGGTTCCTAGGTGTCAAGAATCCTGACTGGGTCTGGGCAGTTAGCTGCTAAATCCCTGTCTACAGAGGTAAAGGTCAAAATATGTTGTTTGTCAGGAGGTCCATAATAAAATGCCTATGTTGCCCTCAGAAGAGACACTACTAATCACTGCTAGGATCTTGTGGGGAAGTGTGACAGTTCACCTTAAAGTCAGCCAGGAAACCAGAATAGCTAAAGAACAAAGGGTCAGGTGCCAATCCATCCTCTGGCTTTGAGCAAACAAAAATCGTGGATTTAAAATGTTGTTATTGTAATGTATTTGATCATGTGTATTTGACATTTAAAATAAACAGAGGACATTTTAAATTCATAAATGCATCATATTTGTATCTGATTGAGAAACCGGTGCGCGGACAAAACCCCCTCCGGACAAAACCCCCTCTAGACATAAGCCATTTCCGGACAAAACCCCCTTGGACAAAACCCCTCCATACATAATTCCTTCTAGGCAATCCATTTCCGGACGAAACAATGATACTAGACCGAGGGTAACTTGTTTGAATAGCACCTTTATTATGCTAGTAATTATCAAATATTTGGTATGTATTTAAATTTTTTACATACCTAATTATATATATATATATATATATATATTATATATATATAATAATAATAATAAAGCTTTATTGCCATATTCAACGTGCATTACATGACGAATTGGAATGTAGTCTGGCGTATATATACCCTGTATATGTATATACAATAAAATGAAATATGGTAAATAAATATAAGCTATAGATATAAGATATACATATTGTACATAATTTGTTCTTTAAAATGAATTTTTTGTAATATAATAAATAAAGACAAAATTAAAATAATAGATTATCTATTTAACAATAATTGTGGTGTAAACTAGTTAATAAATAAATAAATATATATATATAAAATGTCCTTTGAAATTGTTAAATATATATATATATTATCTTCTACAAATATAATTTAAATTAGTAGACATACATAATAAGACAACTAAAATATCATTTAAAATTATAATTACAATTTAATGCGTCCAATTTTGTTTAAATAATATATTTATACAATTATTAAGCTAAGCCAAAATATCAGAAGAGAAGGTTGTTGTTCAGCACTACCGATTCGCTATATTATATATAATAATATATTATATAATAATTACCTATTATGGTGATATATAGTATGCACAAATATACAGCCAAGCTAAGTTTACTTCTTTTGATAATTCTTGAGGCTAGTATCTATGATGAGGGGGTTTTGTCCGAGGGGTTTTGTCCAGAAGGAGCTTATGTCTTGATGGAGTTATGTATGGAGGGGGTTTTGTCCGAGGGGGTTTTGTCCGGAGGGGGTTTTGTCCTACCTTCGAGAAACCATACCAACCTGAGAAATTCATCTGATTATTAATAATAATAACACCTGGATAGTGGATAGCAGTAATCAGTTAGAACACTAGATAGTGACACAGCAACAGAAAAAGAATGACACCTAGGGATTCCATGAAAGTCGCCTTTATGTTAGAAACAGGATATTCATGAAAGTAATCGTGAAGGTAATCATGATTACATTGTAATGTAATCGTACTCATACTCGAGTACATTGTAAAGTAATCGTACTCGTACTCGAGTACATTTGTTTTCTGAGTACTTGTACTCGTACCCATGCATGTTCAAAGTAATCGTACTCGTACTCGAGTACATTTGTATTGTAATCGCTCCATCTCTGGTCAGATCCAACCGTTTCACTGACCTGTGAACATGTAGCCATTTGCCTTGTACTCGGACAGTTTGAGATCAAGCCAGAGCATGAACGCAGGAAGGATGGTGTAGTCTGCTTGGTTGACCAGAGTTGTGAAGCCATCCTTCAGACGCTGCAAGTCGAGGGAGCCCATGTTTGTAGCCACCTACACAGGCTTCATGGTGGGGCCCTGCAACTAAACACACAAGTCCAATATAAGTCAACGGAGCCCATGCTTGTAGTTTGAGCAACCTACACAGGCTTCATGGTGGGGCCCTGCAACAAAACACACAAGTCCAAATGTAAGTCTAGGGAGCCCATGTTTGTAGCCACCTACACAGGCTTCATAGTGGGGCCCTGCAACTAAACACACAACTCCAAATGTAAGTCAATGGAGTCCTTGCTTGTAGTCACCTACACAGGCTTCATGGACTGGTGGGGCCCTGCAACTAAACACACAAGATCAAATGTAAGATTAGGGAGTCCATGTTTGTACCCATCTAATCAGGCTTCATGGTGGGGCCTGCAACTAAACACACAAGTCCAAATGTAAGTTTAGGGAGCCCATGTTTGTAGCCACCTAATCAGGCTTCATGGTGGGCCCTGCAACTAAACACACAAGTCCAAATCTAAGTCCAGGAAGCCCATGTGGTAGCCACCTTCACAGGCTGCAACTAAACACACAAATCCAAAAGTTATTTAAGTTATTTATGTTTGTAGTTTGAGCCACCTACAAAAGCTTGGGATATCTGTCCAGGACATTTCTATGTGCTGCCTGTTGTCTATTTAATTAGACATATATATATATATATATATATATATATATATATATATATATATATATATATATATATATATATTTAATAAGTAGTAAGTACTACATGGAATGTATTGTTCATGGCTCCAAGATATGGACATGCTACTATGTTCGAAGTTTCAAAAGATATGCAGGTGGTATCCAGAGACCAGGAATATCACCTGCCAGCCATCTACAACCAAAGTATCCTGCCGAAACCTGAGCCAACACACATGACACCAGTACGTGACCAAGACCTGTAGATGATGGGTCAAAACGTCCTACTTTTCAAAAGATATGCCCCAAAGTAAGTTAATTTTTTACAACATACTAAGTACTAGTTTCATCAATTTTTTTATGAATGGATGTACTTTATATTTTTATTAAAGAATAGCGAATACTATATCTCCTGTGGATTGCAACTGATACAATTACTCAAAAAATAAGCTGAGCCAGAAGCTCATCAAAACATGTATGATAACTGCCTGTTTCGCTGTGAAGACTAGCCTTTGTTGTGCGTCATTATATTACATAATAACACATTTTGATGTTTGTTTCAATGTAAAAGCTATCCACGTATATATGAATGCATGGAAAGTGTGAATGCATGGAAAGTGTGAGGCTGTGAGCCTGATACTGTGTATTATTATGTCCTGTCTGATGTCACAATTACATGTGAACGTCTATAATTTATAATTAATTCTCAAACGAAAATCATTATACAGACTGGTTCAAAACTGATTTTTAATTTATGTTATAATGTGTACCCTTAACGCTATCACAACATTTTTAACTTTGTGTACACTTGGAAAATGGATTTATCTAATGCCTCGTTTCCTTTATGTTTTTGCTGATTCATCGTTTTATAAATTTGCGTATAGCTTATTGTCATCATCAAGTAGTGTAGTGTGTATGATGATCTTACATATATTGGTGTGTGTGTGTGTGTATGTGTGTGGACGAGACTGTTTATACGTGTGCAGATTTGACGTGGATGCCTGTGACTAATGCAGGTACCATTTCGAAATATTCCTTTAGAGTGTGACTCGATTACATTAACCATTATTCATTGACCCTTCTCCCGCCTTCTTTTGGCATCCGTATGCTTGACAGTCAAACATTACATTACCACAAGACTCATAAAAACAACTCAAGTCATGTCGCTGTGCTAGTGTTTACATGTTGCGCAACGCCTATATCACTGAGAGTTGTGGACAGTCTACGTCACTCACGCATTCTCTCGCGTTACTTTTCATGAGTTCCCCGTGAAATGGGCAACAATGGCAGTGAAAATTTATGTTTCAAGATAAATTTATGATGTATAATATTCTTACAAAATAAAAAAATACACGTGTTACAATATTCTATATTGAATGGTATGTGGGAATTGGGGGGATTTTAACGCATTTTCAACACGATGGTTACATGTTCCTGTAGTGATTGGCGAACTGAACTGTATATCCATAATCATGCCTTATGCATATAGTATAGACGGAGCCCAAATTAGAAACTGTCCATATGCAGAGGTTTTTCCCAAACATGTTGTCCGTGTTATTTAAGTTATTAATAAAACAAATTTGTAATGAAATGGTGACACAGAATTACATGAAATAATTATGTTAACATGGTTAATTTAAAATAGCTTACATCACAAAGAATTTAATTCTGAAGAAAAAAAACTTTAACAAAGTATAACTTATATTACAGAATGCAACAGCATATTTTTTATATTGATCATGTAACCTTAAATGTGACTACTCTATATGCTTTAAAGTGCAAACAAAGGGTGTGTACGAAACGGCCATACCACTCCCAGATTAGTCATAAATAAGACTACTATTTTAAGAAATGACAACAGGACCATAACAAATCCTTGACAGGTGACTGACCACAATTGGCAATCAGCACATCCTTAGAACATAAGGCTGAGTATCTAAAAATATATGTTCATATACTAAAAATAGATCATGTAGCAAAATTATACTTATTCTGAAATTGAAATCAAATGAATATCAGGGCTGCCTACTTGACCAAATATTTACGGTAATGATTGGGTAGATGGGGACTGGTGGTTGCTCTACCCTTACATTAAAGACCCAAAATGTTATCCTTGGTCTAGGAACAAATTTGTGACGTTATCTCCTGTTCCTGTTTGGTCAATCTAGCAAAGTAGGTGATTGCGGGGTTCTCTTGAGTTGGGAATTGCCCATAAAAATTGTCCTGAGTAGTTGCCAATAAACAGGGCTTTATGCAGGATCAAATTATTGCCAGTCACATGTTTTGGTGGACACGTGGACGTTAACTGTTAAGCTAGTTTACAAACTTTCAAATTGTACCTGATGACCTGAAATGGGCTACAAACACACATTTGACACAATTTACACTCACTTTCAAGGCATAACTAACAGTATCAATGGTTTTGGAAGACCTTTTTTTTTTCCCCGTCCACAACCCGTCCTCCATATTTCTACCCGTCCATATTAGTTTTTACCCGTCCAAATGACGGGTGGACGGGTCTCTAGATCAAACTATGCCACTATACACCAAAATATACTGATAGATAATCAGTCAACACATCTACTACTACTACTACTACTACTACTACTACTACTACTACTACTACTACTACTACTACTACACTCCACCCTACAGTAATTAATCAAGCCTTTCTCAGTGACAGCCCATTCCATGGCTGTAACTAAATCCCAAATCACTAAGACGTTGATGAATCTGGGTTTGCCCCCTACCCAACCACCACGGCTTCATATACCGATAAATTGCAACAAAATGAATTAATACATTTTCTTAGGGAACACCCACTGGGTAAGAACCCGTCAGGACATTAGTTTATGTTTCGGCAGTTCTTTGATGTGTACACTAGTATGAAGTCTGATATGCTTATTTCCATAACACAGGAGCAGTTTCCGTACTACCGTAATCTGAGGTCAATTTCCGTAATTATTACGGAAAATCCATAATGGTAGGCAGCCCTGGTATATATACAGTATATTTTATCAATAATAAATGCATATATCCATGCACAACACATGACACACCTGCCTTGAATATTCGTCCATGTAATTTTCTAACAAAACCATCAACAGGGCATGCACAAAGCAAAATAAACAACACTGGCCAAAGCCATCCTTCATGGTTTTGTTCCAAAAACAATAGTTTCATTAAACAAGATTTCATAAAATTCACAAGCTTCCTAAATATGTCCAAAACGCATGTGCTATGCAACAAATACAGGGAGAACCCCACTGGCTTTGTGTCAGCAATTTGTGAGCCCTGCAGCCATCACTCAATGGGTTTAATTGTTTCTGGCATTGTTACCTGGGCTCATGCACAGACTTGCACAATCAACAACGATTTGCAAAACACAAATAATGGACGTTAATATTTAATAAATACATGGTGGACAACATAAACACAACCAATCCTGGCTACAACTTCGTGTGGAATATCGAGTGTATAGTACATAGAAAGCTTTCTGTTGGCCTTCAATTTCAAGTGATCCATTCTAGACTTATTCGCGTTGACGTAGGCGTCGATCACAAAAGATCGCCTGCACACATTGGCAATGCAGTGTTTACATCAAGATTGTCAGAAAAGCCAGAACACATTACAGCTATCACACCAAATGGTAGACATTCCTGTCGCGACAATAGTACACCAATACACAATAACTGTTAATTTCGCTTGATTGCCAGATGTTTTGAAACTGACACACCACACACAGTGTGCGTGTTGTTTTGTTTGAGCACTCCTCAACGTCCGGTATCGTTGTCAAAGCATGGATAATAAAACAGCAAAAAAACGAACAATCGTTCCGTTTCCAAATTACTAGAATAATGTACCATTATTAATTAACTGATAGAGAAATACAATCTAACGAATTACAAAATAGGTGTAAAATGAATGACTTACCTACGAAATCCGCTGCTTTTCCTTTGTGATTTCTATCCGGAAGTACATAGTTAATCGGTGCAAGATGGCGTCAGCTTGTACATCTATGGTAAAACCGTTATAACGAAGCGACAAACACAAACATCGCTGTTTGTAGGCTGATCTATGCGTATGTTAACCATATTTACCATGGCAACGGTAACTGTATTTTATTAAAGTTTCCTATAAAATATATAGAGTAAACACGGTATATGTCAAGGCGTAACGAATAACTTGCGTCCTCTAATCTTTTGGCCCTGCAATTGGCACGTGCATGCGTCACACTATGATAATGTATCCTTCGACAATGAATAGGATACGGACTGTAGTTAACACGTGCTCATGCTAACACACCGCAATGCCACATGCATGCAAACTTATCCGGGACCGGAATATGCCTTATAAGTGAGAAATCAGTGCATTTAAGCAGAGTAGGCCTACTGATTGGCCCGAAGTGTCTATCTAACTCCCGGATATGCAACAAAGCTATTAGTGTAGGCTTACCAGTCATTCTACGCACGATCATCATGTGCACTATTTATAGACCCCTTTATATAAATAGGGGACTATACTACAGGCCGGAATAGGTCATGATGCAACCGGACAGACAGCTTATTTACATAAACAGTACGATTTTATATCTGCATGGTGTCATCTTTTGAATTTCGAAATATAACTGAGATTCAAGACATTTTGTCAAGCATGCAGTACAATATAGTAAGTGCTACATGCCGGAATGAAATTCGAGAAAAAAATAATGTAATCAATTGTGTTGGTGGAGATGCATTGTAGTTTTTCATAGTGGTAATAGTGCGGGTGTAGTGAAGTCCTATAAGTGTTCTAACTGAATAATGGGGATGAAAATAGTGGTACGTGTAGTTTAGCTATTTATTCGGGGTGCATGCATGCACTGATTGTGTATTCTAGCTGTACGTGTGCACTGGGGTGCATGCATATAGTGACTGTGTATTTTAGCTGTGTACTGGGGGTGTACCGAATGTGTATTCTAGCTGTGTACTGGTGTGTAGTGACTGTGTATTCTAACAGCACGCCTACGGGGGGGGGGGTGGGGGCGGGGTGTGACTAGCTCTGTGTATTCTTGCTGTGTATTACTGGGGGTGTGGTAGCAGAGATTGTGTATTCAAGCGGCCTGTGTATTGGATGCACAGTGACTGAGTAAGCCTGCCTACTCAAGCTGCATGTCCATAGGCCGCTACTGGGGCGCGGTAATTGTATTAGGCCTAATTCTAGCTGTGTACCAATGGTACGCGTTTAGAAACGCGTTTATGTAAAACATTATGAAACAATAAAAATATTGACGAGTAAAAATATTAAATATCTTTCAGTTTTAGTCGATGTAGATTGAAATGTCATTAATCCTCGGTGTATGCGTTATCCTATCTTTAGGCGACTTCAGGAAATTAGTCGGATTGCCCTTTTCTGTAATTCTGAAAATATACTTATGGGCGCCCTACGGTCTAAACAAAGAGAATCTAAAACCTTAAGTTTCTTCAAGAGAATGGCGTGATCCGCACCATCAAAAGTTTGTTTTGCAAATCCAACAAGACCATACCCATAATTGTCGTTATCACACCCTTGTTTAATAATATAATCGGTCATAGGTGGACGACCGTGGATCACGCGAAATTACCGAAAACCAGACTGAAATTCATACAGTAGTTTATGTTCTTTAAAAAGTCGCCTAATTAGTTGATTGAACACAATTTTTTTCGAACTCTAGGCATTATACGTAACACTGAAATTGGTTTGTAGATCTCAACATTATTCTTACTCTTCTTTCTGTACAATGGAACAAACCTGACCATCTTCAAGTCATCGGATATTGGGTTCGTTATTACTCACTGAGTATACAGCCCCATTACAAGGCATACTAACGAGGCACTCTGTATATTATCATAAGTTTGCAGATGATCTAAAATAAATATATCCACCAAAAATGTCGGCGGTTCCATACCCCAATGACAACTTTTGCCTGTCCCCGTGTATGACTGGCCTGTTTGTTTGTTGCGCCTCTGAGCTTGAACGTTTTAAGGATATAGGCGCTATAGAAGTTTGACCGTTATTATTATATTATTAATTATTACTTGCGTTTATATATAAGGCGGTCCATGAGTTGGCGCCGGAGTACCTAGCGCATCCACGAACTCACAACACTCGTCCACGACAGCTTCACGACCCACGTGTTAATGTCAAGTTAGTCCCCCCCCCCTCGTGAAACATTGACTGAGAACGATCAGTCAGATCTGCCGAACCTAAACAATTCCCAATATATATATATATATATATATATATATATATATATATATATATATATATATATACCATATACACATATATATATATATATATATATATATATATATATATATATATATATATATATATATCACCATCCTCCTCATTGTGCAGCCATAGTGTCCCGTGGTTGGGCGAATGCCACAGCATGCTGCTTCCACATCTGCCTATCTTGCGCTATCTTCTGCCAGAAGGTACCCTTCCAGTAGCCGTCTAGTTCGTCTCTCCCCGTCTCGCAGGTCTTCCTCTAGGTCTTTTCCTTTCGTAGAGTTTCCAGTTGGTGATACGCAGAGTCCATCGGTTAGCTCGTATCCTGCTGACGTGCCCTGCCCAGGTCTACTTCTGTCTTCTGACTTGTTCAATCACGTCTGTGACCTTTGTCTTTTCTCTTATCCCGATGTTTGTTTTTCTGTCCCGGTATGTGATGTTTAACATACTCCTTTCCGTCTTTGTTTGTGCGGCTGCTAGCTGGTTCTTTGCCTGGGTGGTGAGTGCCCTTGTTTCTGCGCCGTATGTATTTGCTGGAAGTATGCATGAATTGTAGATTTGTCTCTTCAAGCATGTTCCAATGTTACCCTTGAAGAGGTCCCGGTGCTTAGCGAATGCTGTCCATCCGGCCGTCACAAACACAAACGCACACGCACCCACACCCACGCATGCACGCACGCACACACACACACACACACACACACACACACACACACACACACTCACACACACACACACACACACACACACACACACACACTCACACACACACACACACACTCACACACACACACACTGGCACGCACGCACGCACGCACGCGCGCGCGCACACACACGCACACACACACACACACACACACAAGAAACAGAGAATACCTACACTGGAAACATCTACTAATAGATGCGATTCTGGAATTTACCGGTTGCATCTTTAGCTAATCAACGATTTGTTGTTTGATATTTATTTTGATCACACGACACAGCACGCGATTACAACGAGAGTTGCGTAACTCCCTACAGTGGCTAGAACTACTATGAAGTTGTTAACTTATAATTATTATGTTAGTTTATTGCGTTTCACTTACTTTCAAATTTTGGCTTTAAAATGAACGATTTTGCGTTATTAATTAACAGAACATTCTTGAAAGTAGTAAAAATGTGTTTATAATGTGCGGACGGACGCCTGACGGTGCACAATATAACACGACCACGTAGGTTCTCGTATTCAAAATGTTCTTTCCTTAAATGTAAATATAACGCTGAGAAAAACTCCACTGGCAAGTTAGCAAATGCTGGTTGATTTACAGCATTACCTGTAAAGTTAGTGGCTCTGAATTGGTTTCTTGAATATGGGATCACTGTTGTTTTCTATCTGATGGTTATGGTTGCATTTCGCAAGAAATCGAATACATGTATTACTCTTGTTACTTGCATATACTTATAAGAAGCATGTGCATAGTGCGTACAATTTCAATCCTACTAAAAACATCACAGCAGTGACTCAGTCACCGTGGAAATTACCCATAACTTTGGATTACGGCGACCGGAAATTTATCCATGTTCATTTATATAAAATTTCATATATGCGAAAACAAAACACTTAAAATGTACATCGATCAATTGGTTACACAATTGTCCTGCCAATACGTATTACTATGCAGTTTCTGAAGTGGTGTTTGAAACGATAGAACGTACCGGCAGTCTTGACCGTTTTGTTACCTTAAGACAACCTCTGATTCTGTAAGTATAATTTTGGCGAGTCTCAAAAAAGACATCGTGAATATCGAAAGTGGAACCTGTTTTCCAATTGGCATCTAGTGTATCCACGTAATGCCAGTGGGGTTTGGAGTACGCTTCCGGCACGATAAATTTGCCGTTATATTCCCATCGCTTGAGGCTACCACATACGTTAAATAAGGACCTGTCTCTCATGAAAAGCTTACATGTCGCTTGCATATACGTCAGTCTTCCGAGGTCGAATGTCGGGAGAAGGAATTTCGCCGGTAGAACAGTCACGTCGTCTATTGGTGAGTGATATACACTGCGGTTGGAGAGATATCGCCTGAGGACGGAATCGACGTAGAAAGGACCTGATGACATGGTAGTGACAGATCGTTTCGTATTGGCGTAGTTCGGCAGGTTGGCCAAGAGTTCCTCCAAGAGCGCGTGTCCAGGACGACAAGCCATGATGGTGTTCATCACCTTCGCCGGTCCCCGTCGCCGATGGAGGAGAAACACATGTTCTCTTGGCTCCTCACTGAGCACGCAGCTGTGGTTGGCGAGCAGTGGGTCTAGCGGCCGTTCATTCTCGACGTCGAGGTCCACGTAGACGCCGCCGAACGCGTGCAGGATGAAGTACCGCACCACCTCGCCTGCTTGCCAGCTTTTCGGGTGCCTCTCATACAGAGGGAGAAGCTGAGGGTAACGGCTACGAAGTAGACACCGGAAATCTTCTGGTGTCCAGAACCATTGCTGCCAGTGCGGGTGATGCGCAGACCACGACCGCATCCACACAGCGACCATTGGCGGAACTATAGTCGATTCCCATGTTTGGTGGATGATATGTGGTATCAGTTCGGGCGGTTTCAGGTCAACTTCAGGTAGCTTTCTGCCGTCTTTCTTATATAAGCACAACAATTGTACCGTTGCGTATACAAATAGTATCGTCGCCAGTTGTTTCCTTTTTGACCGGAGGCAATGAACACTCATGTCCACAACAACTTGTTAATGCAAACAAACGCAGATAAGGGGCTACAATCCAACCTGTACTCACGAAGAAGACGTCTGTCATACCAGCAAACAGACATCAATGTCGTATTCAACTGACAACATGTTAACGTAACCCGTTTCTGAAGTACAATGTATCAAGTACGTCGCGATATGCCTACGTCACAATCACAATTTAGCGGGAGACCTTCGTCCGGCGTTTACATCAAGGACGTAGATACCTGTTAGACTTATATATGTTAATTAAATTACTACTGCGACGTGACGTGTCATAGTGCCAAGATTAATGCATATCTATATCTGATAGGTTAACGCAAACGATTTTCTCTTATATCTTTTTCATAAAAATTATCTGAAACCAGAATTTTAACAAAATAAAACGAACATCGCATGTTCTGGCAGCCATTACTTTACCGTTTAACGGAGTATTTGCTAAGAACGGGTCACATGACAAATCTGTTAATTACGACATCTCACGAAATATGCTCACGAAATATATCTACACCACCAAACCGCAAAAAGATAATATTTTAAACAAGAAAAGTAATTTTTAGTATGAAATTTGAAAATCCAAATAATATTTTCCAAGTGGAATTTATCTTCACTCTGAATTGTGATCCAAGACACCCTGTATCCATCAGAAACGTTACGAAAGGAAACCATCTAGCGGAAGACTGGCGAGGCGATGAAGACACCAATTAGACGAGAATACATAATTATACTTTCTATTGGAAACTAACTGTAGGGCACCATATTGCAGAGAATAGCGCAAAATGTGTGCGTGTGCGTGTGCGTGTGCGTGTGCGTGTGCGTGTGCGCGTGCGCGTGTGCGTGGGTGTGGGTGTGTATGCTGTCGAACCTACTGCTCTCCAGCTAAGGTCAATGTTATTGTTCTGTTCTTGTGATAAGTCACCATAGTGCCATCCGTGGGAGACGTAAACAAGGGAGAGTCCGGGTATCTAGCCACTGGCCGTGTGGTCATCGTCGTCCGATGTGTTTAGAAAACGTCACAGATTGTGACACATGAAAGGGCGTTGTTAGACGAATATGAAGTATGTGGGTTTCTTCAAATGCATTCAATATGTGGGATAACAATAAGCCTATGATAAAAATATGACTATGATAACAACAAGACTATGATAACAATAAGACTATGATAGCAGCAAGACCATGATAACAATACGCCTATGATAACAACAAGACTATGATGACAACAAGACTATGCTTACAATAAGCCTATGATGACAATAAGCCTACGATAACAATAAGACTGTAAACAATAACCAAGCGGTGGCAATACAAGTACAGGTGCAGGCGCACTGTCGCACTCAGCAATGACAGGACCATCGCAACGCAATCTACCTAGACGGCATTCGCTTGGTAGCTAGAACTCACTAGCTACTGGTACGCTGTGTACTAAATCGCATTACAGATGAATAGATGTATTTGAACACACCCCAAATGCTTGCATACATAATGGAAAATAATCGATTAATTCGAAACAAGACATACCAAATGAGTAAATATTCTATGTATTGAAATTAGTACGTACTAAATATATGTATATAATAAATACAATAAGTATGTGTGATGATGTCCTTATTATGTCCATGCACAACGTTGAATTTAGGTGATACGGCACGAGGCTGTCTTGTGCGAGGAGTTCAACTCACGAGTCTTTGTGAGGATAGTTACATGATGGTTGATGTCTTTCAAATATGTTCGTTGTACGAAAATGTGTTATCATAGTGTTTTCTCAGTGTGACCGTACAGTGCCTTGAATATCGTGGGACACTAAATCACAGTGACTGATTTTGATGTCTTGTACGATGGTCACTTCTCTTTGACGTTGACATTTCACGACGGCGAGTGAGGTTTTTTTAGGGGGAGTATTCCTTGTTCTCTCCACGAGTCCTTCTGGTGACAGTTCACGAAGCTATATGACTTAGGTGTCTAGTAGGACGATTATTCCTTGTTCACCCCACGAGTCCGTCTGATGACACTACTTGAAGGTATGTGACATAGATGTCTTGTAAGGGGATTATTCCTTGATAGCCCCACGAGTTTTTGTCGATGACACTTGACGACTGTGAGTGGCGTAGACGTCTTGTAGGGGGATTATTCCTTGTTCACCTTACGAGTCACTGTGGTGACACTACAAGAAGGTGTGCGACGAAGACGTCTTGTATGGTACACTTCACGAGTCTTTGTGACGCAGAATGTTGAAGATCTCTTCTATGCGCATCGAGTTGGCGTCCTGTAAAAATTGCATTGTTTAAATGTGCGTTGTCAAAGCTCACAGTGTTTCCATTGTCATCGGTGTACACATAAAGAGCTTGTGTGTTTATGATGACCGTGCAAAAGTTTGTGACACTTCGTAACGCTAAGTGTTACTGACATATTATTATAAGGAGGTTATGTATGATTCATTATCACAGGTAACCGTGGTAGACACTACGTCATGTGAGTGTTGTCCACATAATTTGACAAGATTTAACAAAAAGATTTATTAATAAGATTGGCACCTAGAGAGAGAATCAACTTTAGATGGCAGGTGGACAAGGAAGCCCTTTAGCTTATCGAGAATCCAACCTATCTATCTAAATGTACCCCTCAATTCTTAAGTATTTGTCGATTTTATTTTTAAACATATTAATACTACTAGCACCTACACAATCAGTTGATAACTGTTCCATTCATTTATTGTTCTTTGTGAAAATGAAAATTTTCTAATATGTATCTACTCTGGTTCTTTGCTAATGTAACTCCATGTTCTCTAGTCCTTCTCTCTTCCTTAACCGAGAAAAAATATTTCTGTCAATATTTTCATACCCATTTGAAACGAGTTGGATACTGATCAATCTCAACTCTAGCTTTGGTGGTTCTCATGTCAACGGCATACCTTAATGAGAGTCTCCGTGACCGTACATTTCGTTACATCTTATTACTGTATATACTGTATTTTTGGTCGAATAAATTATTCTGATTCTGTGCAATGTTTATCGCTGTATTGGGCGACTCTGTCATCGTGATACTTACTTGTGATGTTCCTCTCATCAGCCGCTGTGCTGAGCTGACTCATCCAGTTTCGATGTTGTCCTCCCGTGGTACCACTAGTCGTTCTACTGATGCGATGTTGGATGGTATAATTCAATTCCTGGCCCAAGATCTCAACATTCTTGACACCCTGTGCTGTAAGTGAAGCTGCAACGTCCCTGACAGCCTGTGCTGTAAGCGAACTAAACATGTTCGACACCCTGTGCTTAAGTGAAACTACAACATTGTCGACAACCCGTGCTGTTCCTGAAGCTACACAAATCTCAAAAATCTGTGCTGTAAGTGAAGCTACAACATTATTGACAGTTTGTGCTATAAGTGAAGCTACAACATTCTCGACAACGTGTACTATAAGTGAAGCTACAACACTCTTGACATCCTGTGCATTTCCAATCATCTAGCAAGTTGTATACGATGCTATACTATACCCGATTACCCGCGCTGCAAATGAAAGACACCAGTCTAAATGAAAACTGTGATAACTAAATACATAAATGCAGAAAATAGCCAGTAGCTGAGCAACGAAAAGACATGGAACGAAAGGAAACATCTATGTAAAGCTACAGCACACTGGGTCCTGTTTACCTGTGGTAAAGTTCCAACACAGCATGGCAATACCGGCAGTGAGGGGCCCCTTGTATGGCCCCAAATCTACGTCCTCGTGAGCCCCTGTTTTCAGGTGAATCGTGTTAACTCTGCAATACAGTAATAATAGTAATAATTAGATAACTTCTATTGTGCCTAAATCCGTAGAAACCAAGCCCAGGGGCGTAACAATGCAAAAGGGCTAATCGATCTCACTCTCAGTGTCAATATACAATTCCAGTTGTCATCAGATTGCTAGGGACCTATGTTGGATACAAAAGGTTGTAATGGTATATGGGGGAATATAGCAGTATTTTCAACCGAATTAGCATTAGAAGGAAGCATATTCCAGAGAGTAGGGTGCCACAGCAAAAGCTCTACCCCCAATATTGGTATTTACTTTAGAGACAAAATGTAAATCATAACTAGATAATCGACGCTGGATAGGTTTTCCTACAGGAGTAAGCAGTGATTGTAAATACGATGGCTGCTTAGAGGAAAGTATCTGAAAAGTAATGGTACAGATCTTAAAGATGATATGATATCGGACAGGAAGCCAATGCAGAGACTTTAGAAGCGGCATAGAATAAGTAAAAGGTTGTAATTGTGTGATATCTTTAAAGGCTACATTATGAAACAGATATAATAATCTAGTATAATAGTGACTAGCAGTAGTGATAGTTTCGGCAACAGAATATAAACAAGTGCAATGTTGAAGATTTCATGGCGAATCTTCAATAATAGGCCTACCGAGGACGACTTTTTCTCTCAAGTTATTAGTTATCCTAACCGCTCAACAACGAGCTATTAGTCCGGTGTTGTTATTTTTCTGGCTGATGGGATTGACTTGCTTTGGTATGACCGTAAACATGGCTACCAATGCCAGGACAAGCTTATGACAATACCTGTTTTGGTCCCAACTTGTGAAATACGCAATGCCGTCTTCAACGTGTATATACTGCGGACTATATCCTGACGTGTTATAGGTTTGTAAGTTGTTACCGTCGTCGTTTGAGCGCTCTACCTTGTGTTTCCCTGTGACACAGCATTTTCTACAATCAACACTGTGTAGAACTAGTGATATCAAGTGGAAGTAAGATTCGTGTGAAACGGAAAACGAACTGACCGGGTTGTGTTTGTATGTTGTGTGTGTGTGTGTGTGTGTGTGTGTGTGTGTGTGTGTGTGCGTGCGTGCGTGCGTGCGTGCGTGCGTGCGTGCGTGCGTGTCTGTCTGTCTGTCTGTCTGTCTGTTTGTTTGTTTGTGTGTGTGTGCTTGCGTGCATGCGTGCGTGCGTGCGTGCGTGTGTATGTGTGTCACCTTTGATTTCTCATAGGCGGCCATTGTAACGTTTCTATGCTTTTGAAGCTATGGTATTAAACATTTCAGACATTAAAAATGATTAGCCTCCATTCGCACATGTGATGTATAAAGTTCATGAAATTCTAATATATCTGTTTCCTACAATACAATCTCTAACCTGACACCCGTTCATTTCTGCTCCAATCAGCCGGCGATTGCCCATGTTGACACCTCTAGGCCGAAGTACACCTGTATGCATTCGCACATCGTTGGCGTTCGACAAATGTCATTATTTCGCAGCTCTGATGCCATGCTACATACAATAGCTTCTCTACCCAATCAGTCTTACATTCAGAGCTTCCAAGAAATTTACACAAACGATACAATGCAGTTGTTTTGAGCAGGACTACAATGTCGCATGGCGGACGAATATCATTTGGTAAACTGCCACTTACACGCGTCAGTCCAACATATTCGGCTGTTATTGTAGTCGATGGCTATGGCCCTAGTCAATCTGCTTGATGCTGCAATGTGCACGATCCCACTGCCGTTTAGAAGGCTGCTGTATATGCCAGGTCCATACATCGTTACGTAGAACAATCGTCTGAAATATATTTTAGAAACAGTAGTTGTGATTGCTATAACGTCGAATTAAGAGAAAATATCTGAATTATGAAACGTCTGGAGGTAGCGGTAGATGGAAAAGATCTCAAATGTTCGGCACGGGCTTAACTAGAGATCCTAATTCACGTCCTGACGACGGACAGGTGTTTGACCAAGACAGGTAATTACAATTGATACGACTGGTGGATTTCAGAGATGGCCATGCAGCTGGGCACTAGATTAAGTAATGGTTCTATGTCTAAGGGCCCTCATTAATCACAACTGGCAATAACACAAGTCAACTGAATCAGTATTAATAAAATCAATCACTCTGGGTTGTTATTGAAAAATATTAGACTGCCTAATAATGGCTGACCCTTTTGAATAATTTAAGATTAGCAAAAATATTTCTGGCTAAGGGCAGCAAGCCAACAGCAGCATGCAATGGGTGGAATTACGGTGATGAGAGAAACCGGGACGTCGACATAAAATCTCCTATTTGTAAAGAATTTGTTTTATTTTCGTAGCAAATGAGTTACCGTTTGATCTTATCCACAGCCAAGCCTACTGGTGTGACTCGCAAGGCGTGTATGGTGGTGACGTTACCGTCAGGGCTGAGCATTTCAATATTCTTTCTACTGCGGCTTGATAAGTACACGTTGTTTTCCTCTGTGTCGACGGCCAGCCCGGTTATTTGTCTCTCGCCTACAAAATCACAACACAAATACCGGCGATTGTGGTTAATTGTTATAGTTTTGAAAATGAAAATGAATACGGTGTACACATAACACATATGATACATTTAAGACAAATGAACCATAGACGACACAGTACACGCATAAGTGTGTAATTATATAATAACAATAACAATAACAATAACAATGATACTGCTGCTGCTGCTGCTGCTGCTACTGCTACTGCTACTACTACTACTACTACTACTACTACCACTACCACCACCACCACCACCACCACCACCACCACCACCACCACCACCACCACCACCACCACCACCACCACCACCAAAACCACCACCACCACCACCACCACCACCACCACCACCACCACCACCACCACCACCACCACGACGACCACCACGACCACCACGACCACCACGACCACCACAACCACCACAACCACAACCACAACCACAACCACCACCACCACCACCATCATCACCACCACCACCACCACAACCACCACCACCACCACCACCATATTACTGCTGCTATTACTACTAATAATAATACAGTCATGTACAATATAAAATACATATGTAGTCCATGTATAACAAATAAACAAGCGAAATGTTTCCCACCAGTCAGCTCTAGAAGAACCGTTACGTCGGAACCGTCAGGGGCCGCTCGTTTGAGTTGGGGACCATCGGTCCAGTAGATATAGCCCCGAATATCGTCCACGGCGATGGACAGCATTTTCTCTGTTGAAAAAACATATCTACATTACAAGTATCGAGACACTTACATTTGCCGTTCAAGACTGGCTTCATATGCGTGCGTACGGCTGTGTGTGTGTGTGTGTGTGTGTGTGTTTGTGCGTGCGTGCGTGTGTGCGTGCGTGCGTGCGTGTGTATGTGTGTATTTGTCGCTGTGGGTGTGTATTTGTGGGTGCGCCCGATTTGGGTGTGTTTGTATGTGTCTGTGTATATATCCTAGGATGCATTTACGTGTGTCTTTACGTGAGTACGTGTTCATTTGAGTGCTTGCGTGCTTTTATATAGTTTATTTTACCAGACACAGTAATAATGGACTGGCAACATTTACATAATGTCTCAGCTTCTCGGTATATGTGCGGGAAACGACATGTGAGAAGACGTAATCCATATAGTACGCCATGGTACATTTGGACTTTTGTACTCCCCTATAAAACGTTCATTCAGTAATTTAGTAACTCAATAATTCAGTCATTTAGTCAGTCAGTCAGTCAGTCAGTCAGTCAGTCAGTCAGTCAGTCAGTCAGTCAGTCAGTCAGTCAGTCAGTCAGTCAGTCAGTCAGTCAGTCAGTCAGTCAGTCAGTCAGTCAGTCAGTCAGTCAGTCAGTCAGTCAGTCAGTCAGTCAGTCAGTCAGTCAGTCAGTCAGTCAGTCAGTCAGTCAGTCAGTCAGTCAGTCAGTCAGTCAGTCAGTCAGTCAGTCAGTCAGTCAGTCAGTCAGTCAGTCAGTCAGTCAGTCAGTCAGTCAGTCAGTCAGTCAGTCAGTCAGTCAGTCAGTCAGTCAGTCAGTC
>OZ024861.1:30056776-30059276 GCA_964017155.1 Oasisia sp. SBJ-2009 | reverse complement strand
GTCGCGTTGGAGGGCCACGAAACAGCCTAGGTCATGTGGCTCGTATTCCCTCGTGGGAGTATTTCAAACCGAGTGTCTCGATAAATCCCGCTAACGGTGCGTGTTTATAATTTGCCTTCTCTGGCATTTCAGTTTAGGTATTACCAAGCTCGCACGCACTCGCTCGCATTTTCAGTATGCGAAATGGCATGTTCGGCAAGTCTATTGCTCAGATTAATGTTCCTTTTGGGTGTAATTTGTGTCGTTTACGCACAACTGTTGCAAAGTAAATTCAGTGCAATGTATGGGAAGAATATATACGGCCGGTCAGTTGGTAGATAGCAACGATTTACGAAGTACCGTCGAATGTCGAACAGTGGTCTAATGCTGTCCATCGTGAATCAGGTTTGGGTCATGATGTTTAGTTCTGCCCTATCTCATAATTATACGTGTAACGTGTGTGTCTATATATTTGTGTGTATGCATGTGTGTGTGTGTGTGTGTGTGTGTGTGTGTGTGTGTGTGTGTGTGCGCGCGCGCGCGCGCGTGCGTGCGTGCATGCGTGCGTGCTTGTGTGTATAAATGTATGTATGTATGTATGTATGTATGTATGTATGTACAGACAGTACAGTGTATGTATGTATGCGTGAATATGTGTGTATGTGTGATTGTATGCGTACGTACGGCCGTGCGTGACTGCGTGCGTGTGTGCATAATACGTGCAATGCGACTATAATATGCGAATCTGATTTAATAATAAAAGTCATGTTAAATGAAATGTGAATAGACTCGTCAAGAAGATTACAAGTAATGGTGTTTTCTCTGGCAAAATTAAGTTTGTATTCTATCCAGTGACTTCAAACACAGTTAACACATTTGCCTAAACGAACTAGCATGTCCTACGTGATATATTCCAATTGTGGAGAAGTTAATCTGAAACAATATTAGCGAAAATCGTCGGACGTTTTCCTTCTTGATGATTTGGCAACCAGTGTAAGTGTAATAAAGCTAAGTGTAATAAAATGTGTGTTCTTTATGTAGGTGTTTGGTTTTTACTCATGAAACATAAAAATAAACAACTAATCCACGTGGAATATTCAGGGTCCTGTGTTGTGGTTAATTATCGTGTCGATGGAGTAGTCATTTTATTATTCAGCTGCTACAGAATAAGCCAAGAGCTTGAAACAGGTGAACACAATCCTCATTGCACATGCGCAGTGACATCACATCCGGTATTCCGCACACTGGTGAGTAGAGTGGAATAGCGGATGTCCCTATATATAGTTGCGGATTCGCTAATAGGATCACCACTAGCAGCGAATTGTGCTCGTAAGACATTCTCGAGAACAATTTTTTCTCTCGTAAAACTAGGCGCAGCCTCCTTGGTGTGGATACTGAAGAAACTATTAATTACACCCAGGAGGGTTGTATTTTTGTGTTTTCACAGCTCGCCTTCTAGTGTTGTATGTGGGATCTTAGGAAGGGTGGGAAAGGAACCACACCTTTATACCCATGGTACAGTGCAGTGGCGCGACATGGAACTAGGGCGGTCTCTGTTGCTGCTCCGACTCGGTCGACTTGGTTCTCTCTTTGTGTGACATCAATTGCAAATATTACATAATTCCGGCATCATTGAAACGCTTCCTTTGAACTTTGTTTATCCGCCTTAGCCGTGGCTTGTCAACCCATCTGTCTATTAGTAGTTGTAGTAGTAGTAGTAGTAGTAGTAGTAGTAGTAGTAGTAGTAGTAGTAGTAGTAGTAGTAGTAGTAGTAGTAGTAGTAGTAGTAGTAGTAGTAGTAGTAGTAGTAGTAGTAGTAGTAGTAGTAGTAGTAGTAGTAGTAGTAGTAGTAGCAGTAGCAGTAGCAGTAGCAGTAGCAGTTGTAGTAGTAGTAGTAGTAGTAGTAGGGGTAGTAGTAGTAGTAGTAGTAGGCATTGTAGCATTACTACTACAACTACTATTACAACTACAACAACTACTACTACTACTACTGTTATTATTATTGTTATTAGTATCGTCATAACAAAACCGTATTGTTCATCGTCTAACGCTAAGTCCTGCATAACTGCGATTGCGACGTTAATGTCTCATGTGCCTCTTCACGAAAACTTATATCCTCCTAATATACGACGCCTGTTCCTTTCACAAAGGGCACACGTTCATTTAGGACATCTTTTCTCGTGAATCGCAATGTTTACGCCTGCACCTTCGGGCCTTCTGTGTATTGATCGCCTTCTTTTTGACGTCGTCTTGAGTACAAACACGCAAATTGCATTTGTCCCAGTTTTTATTCTAAGAACATTGGGCGGTGCGCCATCACGGGGGATTAACGACTGTGCACATATTCCTATAATGATATTGGTCAATGTCAGAGTAGATATTGTGTCTATGTGTTATGGTCGTGTGTCATTATTCCCTGGCGTTGATCCTGGGGTGTGTGGCAAGCAACCGACCCGGTTAGAATGATGGCACTGGGTGTGGTGTATCGTTCAATGTTTTGTCATAAATAAAAATTTAGATG
>OZ024861.1:30046776-30051776 GCA_964017155.1 Oasisia sp. SBJ-2009 | reverse complement strand
ATTAGATTTACATTCATCAAACAGCGGTGTTCGGAAAGTGCTAAGTGTGACGCGCATATGCGTAGTCAAACGGAATCAACGTACAATAAATCCAGAAATGACAGCGTAAACAATTGACTAATTTTCTTATCGACGCTTGTCGATATTATTGCCCTTACATCTTTGCGTGTACCCTATATAAAATGCTGAATGTAAACATATTAATTCATTATGCTCTATGAAATTGTTCATCCGCCTTTAGATGTTGTAATAAACAACTTAACTTGCAACAATCCAAGTGATGCGTAAAATTGATATCATAACATGAATTCGTGTTGTGCCACGTTCTTGTGCGTTTTCGCATCCGAACGTATTTCCATATTTAAATTTAATGAGCAGAGCTATGACGTAGACGGTTCGATATTCGTTGGTACTATCTCATTCGGTTCAACGTGCATGATATAATTATTTCATGGTAGGTTCAGCGGTGGATTAACTCAGTGCCTCTTTGTGGGGCATTGCTTTTGTTCAAGACTGTTGGACAAGCTGCCCTTTGGAGCGGGGCCGTCTAATCCTAATAGTGTCACTGATGATGAATCAAATAAGTTATTGGACAGGCTGTAAGAATAAAATCGATCGCTTATACCGATTTAAACCTCTGTGAGATAGTTGGACTTTTGTGACGTAACGGGTCGACCCATATTTCGTGTCCTGACGGAAGTATGTATTTAGTAGAGCGCATTGGTTCATGGGTAGAGCGTCGTACTTTCGACTAAGAGGACCCGGGTTCGAATCCTGTGCTGCGGTATAAAAACACTGGGCAAGTGTTTTCACTCTACATTGCTCCAGTTCACTCAGCTGTATACATGAATACCTGGCTATAGACAAGTGGTGGATATGTGTACGAGCAGCCTTCGGGCATTACTTGTAGCATATGGCTGGATGCTTCCCAGAGAAGTTGAGATGGTGTCTGATTGAACAGGTCTGCCAAGGAAGTAAAGTGTAAAGCGCTTTGAACGGTCCTGAGGACTGGATACTGCGCTATATAAGAACATACCTTTACTTTTTGGTATTCTTCATCAATGATACCATTATAAATTGTAAAAGACGTGTTTCCAATGTTGCCCTGTGTGTACTAATATAACAGAGCAGAGCAGAGCATAAGCCGGCAACCTTAGTAGCAATGATATGGACGCATGAAATGCAAACTGCATGCACCATAAAAGATTGATGAGCTTCGAAAAAGAGAAGAGGTTTTTCATCGTGTTTTCCCTGTCAGTCAGACCAAATAACTGTCACGTTGCATGCAATAACAGATCAACATGAGAAATAGCAGAATTAATTGTACGATGAATGTGTACGACCTTGTATTAATATCAGCGAAAAGAAAAGTTAATGCGCATGTTGATCGTTCGTGTCTGTTTTTGTCTTCCGCCGGGTATTAGTATCCGTGTTGTTGACAGCCCTGGATATCATCAATTAAACGTTCGCTAGACGTAATTACGATCTCGCGGAGCCGTTGAGCTGTTTTTGAACAGTATACCTGTCAAGTAGTAAGGTTTAGCCGTGGTCATTATGGTTTTATTGATGAAAATAAACCAATGGGCGTAGTAGGACAACCATACGGTTTTACATTCATTTCCTTTAAATACCTTTTTATGAATTTGTCGCTTTCGTTTTATTTTTCGGTAAATTTCACATTTCCCTGAGGTTCGCGTTTCTCTGTGGGCGCGGTATAAATCCTGTATTATCCCTGCAGTCGCCCGAAAAGTGTCACTAAAATCAAAGAGAGTGCGTTTCCTGTTTTGTATTTTACAATTATGTTATACAACATAAAGTAAATATGTTGTATCGAATTATGTTTTAGTGAACCACGTTTGGTTGGTGAAAGTGTGAGCTTCATGACGAAACAATTGTATGCCCTCGGCAGAATCGTCGACGTAGACGGGAAAGCCACATTATCTGCGTTGTGTTGACATCTGTAGCACCTCCGCATATAGGTAACGATCTTCTTGGGAATAGTTCGAGTTCGCAATTCGGGAATTTGAGTGACGACGCGGCGATATGAGCGACACCGCTGTAATTATGATGAACAATGAATGGTTAATAGTGAACCGGCCAAGCATTGAAAAGTGCTCTAGAATTATTTTCATCGGCATTGTTTGTTAATAGCGGGCATCCATGCTAGATGAGTCACCCATGGTATGCGGAAAATGACTAGGGTGGATGCCACGCCCGATTTTGAATTTAAAGGTCATTTTGAAGGTCACAAAGTCAACTGGGGTCAAAATGTCGGTTTTTATTTTCGTGTTGAATTGAACTCTATATGAGTCGATCTTTACAAATCAATAAATATGTTACGGTTATGACAAGTATTGGCGGAGATATAAGGTGTTAAACTTTGCATTTACACAGAAATGTATAGGATAATTCATCACAAAAATGTGATTATCTCGAAATGTTGTTTTCTTGTATGTAAAAGTTGTTTGCATATCAATTATTGCAAGGTTATCCTGTTTTCAAAACCAAACACGTATTGTGTATGTCAGTATACATAACATCGTTCCTTGGCATGATTTGGGATTAAATCAAACTTGCCAATATGTGGGGGGGAAATTAAGAAGTGAGGTGACAACTGTAGAATAGAACTCTGCTACGCAAGTGGCCAACTATGCCATGTTCTATCGATCGATAGTGTTCAAATCAACACAAACAAATTCTTGCTACGTTGATCGTTCGTAAGATAACACAACCGTGTGCGATGTTACCATCCATTATTTTGAACATGAAGGTCATTTTGAAGGTCACAAAGTCAACTGGGGTCAAAATGTCGGGTTTTATTTTCGTGATGATTCGAACCCTATGTGAGTAGATCTTTATAAATCAGTAAAGATTTTACGGTTATACCAAGTATTGGCGGAGACATAAGGTGTTAAACTTTGCATTTACACAGAGATGTATAGGATAATTCAACACAAAAATGTGATTATCTCGAAATGTTGTTTTCTTGTATGTAAAAGTTGTTTTCATAACGATTATTGCAAAGTTATCCTGTTTTCAAAACCAAACAGGTATTGTGTGTATATCAGTATACATAACATCGTTCCTTGGCATGATTTGGGATTAAATAAAACTTGCCAATATGTGGGGAAATTGTTTAAGAAGTGAGGTGACAACCGCAGAATAGAACTCTGCTTCGCAAGTTGCCAACTATGCCATTTTCTATCGATCGATAGTGTTCAAATCAACACAAACAAATTCTTGCTACGTTGATCGTTCGTAAGATAACAAAACCGAGTGCGGTATTACCATTCATTTTTTTAACATGAAAGTAATTTTGAAGGTCACAAAGTCAACTGGGGTCAAAATGTCGGTTTTTATTTTCGTGATGATGTGAACTTTATGTGAGTACATCTTTACAAATCAGTAAAGATTTTACGTTTATACCAAGTATTGGCGGAGAAATAAGCTGTTAAACTTTGCATTTACACAGAGATGTATAGGATAATTCAACACAAAAATGTGATTATCTCGAAATGTTGTTTTCTTGTATGTAAAAGTTGTTTGCATACCTATTATTGCAAAGTCATCCAGTTTTCAAAACCAAACACGTATTGTGTGTATGTCAGTATACATAACATGTTGCCATGGCTCACAATCTATGACCACACAAACTATGCCCGATGGGGACCTGTGTATCTTGCGGATATGAAACTGCTTGAAATGGCAGCACCAGAGGTCTACGCAGAGTTCATGCAGGGGAACTTCGTTGTGAAGAGTACCAAAAGACGATTCAACCAAGTTCCCGCTGACCAGGCAACTGAGTGGATAAACAAACCATGCAAGATGGTGAACGGCATCATAGGCATTACAAGAAATGACCAAACTAGGGACAAGCTTTGTGTCACCTGGGCCGAACGCTCACGAATCTCCCAGGACACGCGATACCTCTTCAACCTGGAAGATGAGGAGGAAGAGACCACTTTCACCCGCAGTGACAGGCTTCCTTCCCAGATGAAGCGTGATGCTGATGACGTGAAGAAGCTTATCACACAGCTTACACGTTTGGACGTATTCAGAGTAAACACTGCTTTGAGAGAAGAAGAAGATGGAGACATGGATTCGATAAGTGGCGACATACCCTTGTTATCTTTGGCATCCAAAGATTCTGCCCCGACTGACGTGGTCAGTGATCTCATCAGAGCTGAAGAACGGGGAAACTGCATGTTATCACCAACGTGAAGCAACGCTTAATTGAGAAAACTGTGGGGTTTCATGATGTGCTTAAGAAGCATCGCTCGAAAACCTTAGCCACTCTGTACAAAGCAACCGTGTCTACCAAACACAATGTACAGAAGACTGTCAAAGCCGACAGAAAACATCTGCAGCGATTACTCAATGCTGTCACCGCGGGTCGAACAGTTGAAATGGGGAGTATCCTGAAGCATGAGCTGTCCTCAGTCCCACGGTCTCTGGCCAAGCGTGGAGGCGACATGAACTCGAAACAAAAGTCAGTGCTAATCAATGTCCTGGCGGATGGCATTCCTATACCCTCGGCAATTCCAGAAGCCAACATGAAGACGTGTGTGAAGATCATTCATGGCCTGATCCAAGCTCTTGGAAAACGTCATGGGTGTCAGACGTTTGGCGACTATGCCGACGTATTCTTGAACAATGTCACAAGTCACTTCATGTGTCACACAACAAGAGTTGATGTAGTGTTTGCCGCTACACCGGGCAACAATCGATCAAGGCAGTGACAAGGTCAAAGCGAGTGGGGAAGAAGAGGCCAATTCGTAAGGTCATCGATGGACGAAATGTCCCACTTCCACAGGTGTGGAGCAACTTCATTGCATCTGATGAGAACAAGGCCGATCTCGCCAGTTTGTTGACCGAGATCATCGTGACAAAGGGTATTGATCTAGCATAACAACGTGAGCTTGTAACAGGAGGCAGATTCTCTTGTGCTACACATGCGAGGTCAACAAGGAGGAGCGAAGTCAAACTTCAAGGAAACCATG
>OZ024861.1:30036776-30041776 GCA_964017155.1 Oasisia sp. SBJ-2009 | reverse complement strand
ACGTAATACGGCAGAGTCCCCTCTTGTCAAAATGGCATCCAAGTCTATACAATTATTATATACTGTGGCTCCGTGCTCATTAAATTATGATTACATTTCCTCTAAATGGTAGGTTCTTACGCTTGTGCAATGATTGTTAAAGCGTTTCAATACCCCTTTAATTGTAACAAGGACTTGATTCCAGATTGTTGGCGCATCTAATAATAATAATAATTATTATTATTATTATTTGTAAAGCGCAATATCCAAATATGTTCAAAGCGCGGTGCAATAAAATATAAAGCTATTTATTATGTGTTAAAACTAATATTAATAATAATAAATACAACTATAAAATTAACTTTCAGATAAAAATGTAGAAACGTAAAATTTTTCATATTAAAACTGTTAATTAAATATTATATAGAATTAACGACGATGAGTAAAATTAATAAATCAACAAATAAATAAAGCTAATTAATACTCTATTTACAGGCAAACACATACTAAACTATGGCATATATAAATGTCAATACATATGTGTATAAATAAGATAAGATGAAATATTTGAAACAAATTTTCTAAAATGTCATTGAAACTACAGAGGAAAAGCTACAGAAGGATGCTTTGTTCTGCAAACAAACTCGAAGCCATTCGATCCCAATGTTTGGTAAGGCACCTTCGCTCATTTGCCGCAATGTACACTGATACCGTGACGGCCTATCGCCTCGAGATGACCGCGAGAGCGGGCCGTGTGCGTGTAACTGCGCCTTGTTTACGGAAATGCTTGGCATTTATCGCGTCCTTAATGTCGCATTCGCCATTCGGTAATGACCAACGCACGTACACAGACCGTTTGATACCCCGATCTACGCTAACGGATTCGTGGCACACGATAGACTGTGTTTCGACTATTCGGCGTATGCTATCGCTTTCGCGAGGGGATAGACGTATACGCGTGCTTGTTAATCAAGCGCGGAAGTTAGTGTTATTGCAGAATTGCTATTTTGACGACACAAAGCACTAGCTTGCAGATTATTAAAGACAGCAGAAATGCTCCTGTTATAGCGACTTTTTAGTCTTAGCAGGAGTCACTGACCCCAATTTCATATGTATTCTTAATTACTTAAGGTGACATTTGTTCATGTGCATATTATTGCTATTATTTAATGTAATTGTTTTGGGGTCAAAATAAACATCTTGTTCTTGTTCTTGTTCTTGTTCTTGTTCTTGTTCTTGTTCTTGTTCTTGTTCTTGTTCTTGTTCTTGTTCTTGTTCTTGTTCTTGTTCTTGTTCTTGTTCTTGTTCTTGTTCTTGTTCTTGTTCTTGTTCTTGTTCTTGTTCTTGTTCTTGTTCTTGTTCTTGTTCTTGTTCTTGTTCTTGTTCTTGTTCTTGTTCTTGTTCTTGTTCTTGTTCTTGTTCTTGTTCTTGTTCTTGTTCTTGTTCTTGTTCTTGTTCTTGTTCTTGTTCTTGTTCTTGTTCTTGTTCTTGTTCTTGTTCTTGTTCTTGTTCTTGTTCTTGTTCTTGTTCTTGTTCTTGTTCTTGTTCTTGTTCTTGTTCTTGTTCTTGTTCTTGTTCTTGTTCTTGTTCTTGTTCTTGTTCTTGTTCTTGTTCTTGTTCTTGTTCTTGTTCTTGTTCTTGTTCTTGTTCTTGTTCTTGTTCTTGTTCTTGTTCTTGTTCTTGTTCTTGTTCTTGTTCTTGTTCTTGTTCTTGTTCTTGTTCTTGTTCTTGTTCTTGTTCTTGTTCTTGTTCTTGTTCTTGTTCTTGTTCTTGTTCTTGTTCTTGTTCTTGTTCTTGTTCTTGTTCTTGTTCTTGTTCTTGTTCTTGTTCTTGTTCTTGTTCTTGTTCTTGTTCTTGTTCTTGTTCTTGTTCTTGTTCTTGTTCTTGTTCTTGTTCTTGTTCTTGTTCTTGTTCTTGTTCTTGTTCTTGTTCTTGTTCTTGTTCTTGTTCTTGTTCTTGTTCTTGTTCTTGTTCTTGTTCTTGTTCTTGTTCTTGTTCTTGTTCTTGTTCTTGTTCTTGTTCTTGTTCTTGTTCTTGTTCTTGTTCTTGTTCTTGTTCTTGTTCTTGTTCTTGTTCTTGTTCTTGTTCTTGTTCTTGTTCTTGTTCTTGTTCTTGTTCTTGTTCTTGTTCTTGTTCTTGTTCTTGTTCTTGTTCTTGTTCTTGTTCTTGTTCTTGTTCTTGTTCTTGTTCTTGTTCTTGTTCTTGTTCTTGTTCTTGTTCTTGTTCTTGTTCTTGTTCTTGTTCTTGTTCTTGTTCTTGTTCTTGTTCTTGTTCTTGTTCTTGTTCTTGTTCTTGTTCTTGTTCTTGTTCTTGTTCTTGTTCTTGTTCTTGTTCTTGTTCTTGTTCTTGTTCTTGTTCTTGTTCTTGTTCTTGTTCTTGTTCTTGTTCTTGTTCAACAGAATCCTGCGCATGTCTTTTCGCGTCATGCGCTCGTTGTTTTCAGTAAACAAACAATGCTATCAGTGCGGACGTATTGTAGTATTTGTTTCTTCCCTGCTATGCTTGTCTTAAAAAATAAAACCTGCTTCGTCGCATCTGCAAAAAAAATCCAGTCTTCATACACTGTCTGTCTCTGTGTGAACGCAACGTAATAAGACATGCACGTGCTGTTACCAATAACTGGCCGGTCACTCGACATAAAGGTTGACTTCCATCTCATAGACGATACCGAAGTTCAGAATGCACAACAAATGGCTTCGTAATTCCTTCTTCGTTTACCAGGCTTATGCAAGTCAGTCGTTAAAATATACATGCACCAACCACTCTCACTTTTGTATTATTATAAACGTTTTATTTTTGCATACACTACGTTTAACGGTGTGTACTAACTTATGCTCAGCAAGCAGAAGAAAATGATCATAATGTCTACTATTATTGTATAATAAATTCTTTAGTAAACCAAGTTAAGTTTTACGCGGATGATAACACATAATGTGGTATCTTAGCGGACGTACGATGGCATAACTCGGAGTGACACCACAACAGGGTAACACCGACATAACCGGGAGTGACACACAAAGAGGAATATAACAACATAACCGGGAGTGACACCCAAAGATGAATACAACGACATAACCGGGAGTGACACACAAAGAGGAATACAACAACATAACCGGGAGTGACACCCAAAGATGAATACAACAACATAACCGGGAGTGACACACAAAGAGGAATACAACAACATAACCGGGAGTGACACCCAAAGAGGAATACAACAACATAACCGGGAGTGACACCCAAAGAGGAATACAACAACATAACCGGGAGTGACACATAAAGAGGAATACAACAACATAACCGGGAGTGACAAACAAAGAGGAATACAACAACATAACCGGGAGTGACACACAAAGAGGAATACAACAACATAACCGGGAGTGACACATAAAGAGGAATACAACAACATAACCGGGAGTGACACACAAATAGGAATACAACAACATAACCGGGAGTGACACACAAAGAGGAATACAACAACATAACCGGGAGTGACACACAAAGAGGAATACAACAACATAACCGGGAGTGACACACAAACATTAGTAAAACGACAGTACCGGGAGTGACACCCAAAGAGGAATACAACGACATTAACGGGAGTGACACCCCTGCATGTAAGACGAGGCCACCCCTTTGCACCCTACTTACTAAGCTCACTTCCTTCGCGGCGTCAGACACAATCAGCTGATCTGTCTTCTGAGTGCGACGCGCGACTATCTAATTTCATAAGCGTGTCATGTCGCTCTGGCTGGCCGGCCAGTCGAGTGGTTTTGATTAATGCAATATCGCGCAAGGGCAGCGAGATTTCAACGAGTATATTGGAAAACGATTGAAGAAACCTGTATTCTGCGGTGAATTTAAAGCTAATCGATGTTTCCGACGGCCGAAAACGTCGTGATGATGATCCAACATGGCATCGAAGCTATGTTTTATGTCGTTCGTGGCAGGATAAGACGGTTAAAGGCGATAGAAGGACCTGGTACACCTACACGTGAGGGCTATTTGTGGCCCGGTAGTAAGCCCTTGCTATTCTTACGTCGCATTAAAGTAATTTATGACATAATGTCTTGACACGACAAGGCATTAATACAACATTACGTGTAACATACGACGTATTAATATGGCAGAAAAAGGCTATTAAATGCGGGTGTGATTTATGACACAATACGATGACAAATGACACAAAACATAACGGGCCAATAGTCATAGCAAAATGTAAGTAAGCAAACAGTACTGTTATAATTGATCACGGATTAAAAAGTCTTAAGTGGTGCACTTGATAATCTTTGTGACAATTGATTGGTTTTGATAAAATCTAATCTAAGTAGATAGTTTGGAATCCGTGGAACGTTGTTAACTATTTATGACATCAGATTCAATGGAGATATCGACATAGATTAGTCGCTGGCAGATCACTAATGAACAGTTCAGTGCCGTACAGGGAAGTTCTGATCGAATATGACAACGGAATGACGTAATATTACACATAACTATGTAAACCAGTAAGATGACAGAAAACAAATAAGTACGACATCTCATCACCCGTACAGGCATTGCAATGAACGGATACACATCACTGGACTTTGATTTCTGACATACTCTTTATAATGTTGGGTTCTGAATCTTCGCGAATTCACCCACAAAAACGCCCACTCACTCACTCACTCACTCACTCACTCACTCACTCACTCACTCACTCACTCACTCACTCACTCACTCACTCACTCACTCACTCACTCACTCACTCACTCACTCACTCACTCACTCACGCACTCACGCACTCACGCACTCACGCACTCACGCACTCACGCACTCACGCACTCACGCACTCACGCACTCACGCACTCACGCACGCACGCACGCACACACACTCATTTACTCACTCACACGCATATATACATACACACATGTCATGCACTGCACGCGCACGCACACGCACGCGCACACACGCACGCACCCACACCCACCCACCCACACACACACGCACACGCACACGCACACGCACACACACGCGCGCACAC
>OZ024861.1:30019276-30031776 GCA_964017155.1 Oasisia sp. SBJ-2009 | reverse complement strand
AACACACACATACAAACATATTTCTTCACCTAGTCTGAGAAGAAAGTTTACAAAAACGCGTGAACAGGTTTATATTTTGCAATATCCATAAGGCAAGCACATAACTCCTCTTCTTTTGAATTCCCGCGCCCAATTCTAAAACATTCAGACCGCCTGCCACAAACGTCAAGAAATGAATTATGTGTTCTCTGTTGATTGCCGTTAATTCTATTTGATGCATTGTGTTATTCCAAGAGGTTAATCGGTGTTCGTCCGTTATTTTTCTTAGCGATACCGTAAACAATTACGAAATGTTAAACAAAAACCACGCACGGACATATTTATTCATAAAACATACTTAGTTTTTATGCCATAAAGCCATGTATACCCATTTATATTTCTAAACGCGGTCGCTACTTCAAATAAACAAAACGAACTGTATAAAACATCAAATGATACATTACGTCGTTAGCCAATGTGCCTTTGCGGTGCGTCAGAACATAGTTGTCCCATATGTTGAAAATACTCCATTATATCGAAACGAAATTATTTATTCCGTCCATACACGTTATGCGAAAAACCACCGAACGACCGGTTAGCGACACGGCATGTAAGATGGTAATTATGGTTGATTTGATGTCAACGTTCTGCAAACAGAGAAAGGCTGTGGTTTTCCACAACAAATCAATCATTAGCAACAATCGAAATAACTTACGGTCACATTTATGTTCGCCGTTATGATGCATTTAACGATAAGATACGATGGTGTGTCATCGAAATGGCAAACCAGCGGAGGTTGAAATAGGCCTACTACGTTGCGTTGACGTGGCATTTTGAACTATTATTAACACTGCCGTTGGATCAGAGATTAGGACGTCAGATCGGGCTACGAGTTATGTGGCTACCTTTATGACGTTTGAATAATCTCGTCTCAGTTCGCTCAGCTGTATTAGAACTTCACCGTATGCGCGGTTTCTGTTATATTGGGCTTGTGTGTATTGATGGCTACACATTTTTGGTACTTTTTTGTGGTTTGATCTAAACCGCAATTGACACCTTAAAATACTTTCACTTTGAAAAATTATCCATTTTTGGGACCAACATGGTAAATGCAACTTTGGGTCGAGGACTTAGACTTTGATAACAATTGTGAACGAACAATCTTCCCACAATAACTGTACATGTCGCATTGTTCTAGTTATTATATTTATTATTATATTTGTATTATTAATTATCCCATGCTGATGTTTAACATGCGTTGAGCGGTAATCATATACCATACGGCATTATGCAAGAATGGTTTCCCTTTAAGTTTAACAGCCATGTGGTAACTTAAAATGTTTCGGTATTTACGTAAGACATATTTATTCATATTCAAACATCACGTCGCTTAATAAACTATCAGTAACATTGTCGACGATATTAATGGAAGTAGTCTGCAACCTCACCGGAAGTCTTCTGCTGTCACGCACGCGCCTCGCTGTGATTGGCAACGATGACGGCAATATATACGAAACAAATCAAACGCGGTTAGCGTCTCAGACTGACTCGACTTATCAGCATGATATGATATGATATCGACTTGTCATGTCAAAGCGCTGTCCGTTACGTTCTGCGCAGTATAAAAGTAATGGCTGTACATCGGACTCGGCAATAAATCACCGTAGCGGTCAATGAGCGAGCGGTGCGTTGTTCAGGTGTAGCAAGACAAGTTACGTCCGGACCGGAAGTGTGACATTGCCAGCGTTTCTTCTAATGTGGTTTGCACTTAATATAATACGTTTACTTTCAATTTTGTATACACTGTAAAACGTAATAACAATTTAAATGTATATAACGCAATAACATAAATGTAATGACCGCTGTAGCTAGATGCAGAGTGGTTGCTTATGAAAACACGACAAAACAGAGAAAAAAATGAGCTACTTCCGGCAGTTACTTAAAAGTTCATGGCACCTTGCCCTGCGAGCGCATGCACAGTGTGCAAACGCCGTGAACAATAGTCGACTCGTTAACGAGCCGATATTATTTGATTTCACCAGGTGGTAATCAGAGCAAACGCAGGTCCGAATGTATCAATTACCTTCGGAGAAACGCAGGTAACCAATACGGTCTTATTGGAGACGAACAATTAGCCATCGCTAGGTGTTAACTTGGGGAATTTCGCGCGCTACCAGCATATCAAACGTACACACGACGAGTGACATTGGCAGACCGCCCACACCAAACAAGGCCACGCGCACAGTCACAACAACATGGCCGTCTTCGACAGCCATATTGTTGACCCTGAACCCGGACGGGTTTCAAAAGATAATTAGTTTTGCGGAAACCGATACGTCTCTGCGTTGTGGACACTCTGTATCAATTTCACTTTCCTATAACCGGATGAATTAAGTTGAGCCAAATCAACACCTAGACAACTGTTGTCCTGAAATGAAGCCAGGAAGCGTTTGTGTTTTTTTGCGTATATAAGTATTTTTATTCACTTACCGCTGAGGTTTCACGAAGCAGTCATTCTGTTCCGCGTGCATTCTTCTGACGGTTATTAATATAAAAACAAAAACAACTATAGCCATATATTGCTGACTAAAATCATCGGTCAACAATAATCACGCTGACTGTTTATAGTCACCGTCGTAGCCCGGATGCATTGGTTCATTTCTAAGAAAATCGATCACGTAGACTGTCACTGACTGTTCATATTACACACCTGGATGTAACGTCCGGTCGCATAATCCAGGGCACAGCCGTTCGGACGTCTATTCAAAAGTACTCATGTTCATACATCCAAGTTAAAAGTACTTTCACAGTAATATCTTGTTACGCTCCGCCGTGTACAATTAATATCATACATCCACATGGACTGTATTGTCAGATTGTCGCGTTTAATTAAGAACTGTTCACGTCTTCGTATGACGTCATGAGTAGTATAGTAGGATACTGTCATGCCCTCGTTTGTGTCGGCGTCGTACGCCCTCAACGTCTGTATCGTCATGACGTTAAAATCGTGTTTAATTAAGACTTGGTGACGTCATCTCGTGACGTCATACCTTCGTCTCGGCGTCGACGATGATGAAGGACGTGTTCCCGGCGCGCGAGTACAGCTCCGAGAAGCTGCGCTCGCTCATGCACTGACGCAATATCCGGCGGAACTGACGCCGGTAGATGCAGTAGATGACGAAGTTGACGGACGAGTTGAGCACCTCGAGCGTGTTCGCGAGCTCCGTCACGACGAAGCTGACGGTGCCGCACTTCTGCACGCGGTACGACCACAGCAGCTGCACAATACGCGCCGGCGCGTTGCACACGACGAACACGACGATGACGACGATCATGACGAGCGTGATGTTCTGGTCGGCGCCCATGCGTGACGAGCGTCGTCGGCGGCGCAGAACGGCGCGGTAGGCGACGACGAGCTTGGCGCCGAGGACGACAAGCAGGAGGAGAGGGAGGGCGAAGCTGAAAATGTAGTAGAGCACGTCGAAGTAGACCATCCGGTAGACGTCGCTCTGGCCGAGTGACGTCGCCTGGAACAGGTAGCGCACGGTGCCGTTCGGGGACTGCGTTTCCGTCAGCTCCACCTGCGCACAGAGAGCGTTAGTGTACTTCCGGTATCGTGGGCCCAGATTCCACTTGTTGTGCCCCGGATAAAGAGGAAAATTCTGGGAGATCGGGCATTTAAAGTTGCTGCATCGAAAACGTGGAACTCATTACCCAAAGATGTGCGCAGCCGCACCGATGTCGGCGTTTTTATGAGTAAACTGATAACTCATTACTTAGGTGTAGCCTACAACTAAGTTACAGCGATACATTTTACTTTTGTATTAATTGTTCACAGTTTTACACTTGTTATATAATTACTTAGATATTATCATTTACAAATTATTTTGTTAACTAATCTATCAATTTTTTATTTTTTTATCTAATTTATTTTACTGTTTTACATTATATCGGTCTATGTGTGTTATGTTGAATGTTTATGTTTATATTAACTTCCATTGTGGATTTTCGTATTGTACAACACCATAGAATATTATTGTATAAGTATGGTGCTATGTTTGTGCGTATCCTACGAAAGGAAAACACCTAGAGGAAGACCAGCGAGACGGTGGAGAGACGAACTAGACGACAACTGGAAGGGTGCCATCTGGCAGAGGACTGCGCAACATAGGCAGATGTGGAAGCAGCATGCTGAGCCCTTCGCCCAACCACGGGACACAATGGCTGCACGATGATGAATGGTGAATGATGATGGTGGTATAAAAATCAATAAACATTTACAATTACATTTACATTTGCATTCGACTGGGCCGACATTCGACCCCGAATCTGGGCCCGCTATCCTGTACAATTAAAAAAGACGTCCAGCGATGACAGGTATTAAATAGCCAGTAGGACAAGTGTATGTCTAGCCAAACTAGTAGTCAGTTGACTGACCACAACTAGACTAAACATAATGCCATATAATGACGCATCCGCGGTGGGTCGAGGCTATTCACACATATGTTCAGCGCATAACTGACAGGTCAGAATGACATTCGATCTACCTAGGCTAATGAGTTTACTGCTTCGACAAAAACAGAAAAAGGTGTTTCAAAGTATATCAATGTACACAATCTCTAATTCCGTGAATGTTGTTGATAACATATTTCACAAGTTCTTTCTTTCTCTCTTTCTCCCAGATATTGGACGGGGGCCTTTGCAGGGCGTTTAAAGTCTAACGAGAATTTGTCAGATAGAAGGGACCACCGGCTTTTAGTGTTTCTTCCGAAAGACACAGGCATATGTGGGATGAACGAAATTGGCTAAGTTTCGAAACGGCGGTAGGTGGGATTGAACCACCGTCCCCTAGATTGACAGTCCGGCGCTCTACTGTGCTACCACTGCTCCCCAGTTCTTTAGAGTCACGCGGGCCCAGATTCGGAGTCGAATCTGGGCTTGGTCGAATCTTGTCCCATCACACAAGGTTGACCACTATACATTTGACCTCCCCCACCCCACCCCCGTAAAGGGGAATGGTGGTGCTTTCGTTTAGATATTCTATTGTCTATTGTTATTATTAGTTTCTTAGCATAGTATGTTTTAGCTTAGTAGTATTAAAAATTAGTAATTAGTGGTTACTATCTTCTTAAATGTCATAGTCGTCACCACTGTCATCATTGTTGTAGTCGTCAACATCGTCATCACTGTTAATAGTAGTCACCATCGTTATCCGTACCACAGTCAACAACATTGTCGTCGTTATCATAGTCGTCACATTAAGTATTATTGTTATGGTCATCACCATCGTCATTTTTTTATAATCGTCACCATCGTTGTTATAATCGCAACCATAGTCATAGTCTGCTTCAGTGGAACCATACTTATCATCATACTCATCTGAGACATTGTCGTCGCCCACCACTTTATCGCCATCGTGTCATTATAATCATCGTCTCCATCATAATTTCTGTTATCATCTATGTGACAACATCATCGCATTTGCGACGGTTCCCTATTTTCGCGCTTGTCTTCTGCTGTGAACAAACAGCTGTGAACCCGAGTGAGGGAGGACTTTGATGTGTCTGTAATTACAGGCCGAGTCGGCGGCAGACTGACACCATTCGGGCCTGGCGCTGGGAGAGACCTCAACGAAAGTAAACTCACCAGTCTTGTGATACAGTCTTGATTTGCATAGACTATACATTACGTGTGTGTGTGTGTGTGTGTGTGTGTGTGTGTGTGTGTGTGTGCGTGCGTGCGTGCGTGCGTGCGTGCGTGCGTGCGTGTGTGTGTGTGTGTGTGTGTGTGTGTGTGTGTGTGTGTGTGTGTGTGTGTGTGTGTGTGTGTGTGTGTGTGTGTGTGTGTGTGTGTGTGTGTGTGTGTGTGTGTGTGTGTGTGTGCAGCCTAACCATTGCATCACGGTTGGCTGTTATTTTTATATTACAGTCACCTGACTTGAACCGTATATCCAGTGAGCGAATTTTTTGGATGACGTTAAACGAGGATTTGTTTAAAGGAATGTGCCGGAGTAGAGAAGAGCAGGCACTGACGCGAGAGCGCAGTGGCTCAGGGGTAGAGCTTCGGACTCTCGACTAAGAACACCCGGGTTCGAATCCTGTGCTGCGGTGTTAAAACCTTGGGCAAGTTTTTTCACTCTACAATGCTCCAGTTCACTCAACTGTATAAATGAGTACCTGGCTATAGACAGTGGTGGATATGTGTACGAGCAGCCTTCGCGCATTAATTGTAGCATATGGTTGTATGCCTCCCAGAGAAGCCGAGATGGTGTCTGAGTGAACAGGTCTGTCAGGGAAGTAAAGTGTAAAGCGCTTTGACCGGTCCCGAGGACTGGATACTGCGCTATATAAAAACGTGACTTTTGCCTTTACGTAATCAGCCGCAGCGACCCCTGGCGACACACGGAACTCACCTCGAAGAAGTGCGGCAGGTTGTAGAGGACGGCGAAGCCGAAGACGACGGCGAGAGAGCGCTGTATGACGGGCACGCTGTTGAGGGTGAGAGCTCGGTACGGCTTGCATACGGCCAGGTAGCGGTAGGACGCGATGAGGACCGTCGTCCAGATCGTGGCCGTCTGAGCGACGAACAGCAGCGGGTAGGAGAAGAGACGCACGTACATCCACGTCCGGTAGCCGCTGTCGCAGAAGCCGGCGAAACTGAAGACGTCTCGCAGCGAGAAGTGAAGGAACCAGAGGCCGAGGAGGAGGTTGTCGGCGACGGCCAGCGCCTGGGGAGGTAATGATGGTGATGATGATGATGACGATTATGATGATAATGATGATAATATTATTAATAATAAAACATATTATTATTATTACTATTATTTTTATTATTAATATTCTTCTTATTATTATTATATTATTATGATAAGTTGTGTCGTTGTCGATGGGTATGGTGTCGTAGTCTGTTGTGTCATCATGATTGCTGTTGTCGTTATCGTTGTCAACATCGCTGTGCGCTTCTTCATCGCTGTCATCGTCATGATATTCATCTTTGTCTCGTCGTCGTCGTCGTCGTCGTCGTCGTCGTCGTCGTCGTCGTCGTCGTCGTCGTCGTCGTCGTCGTCGTCGTCGTCGTCGTCGTCGTCGTCGTCGTCGTCGTCGTCGTCGTCGTCGTCGTCGTCGTCGTCGTCGTCGTCGTCGTCGTCGTCGTCGTCGTCGTCGTCGTCGTCGTCGTCGTCGTCGTCGTCGTCGTCGTCGTCGTCGTCGTCGTCGTCGTCGTCGTCGTCGTCGTCGTCGTCGTCGTCGTCGTCGTCGTCGTCGTCGTCGTCGTCGTCGTCATCGTCGTCGTCACTGTCGTTTCCTTATCAATGTAATAATAATAACAATTGTCGGGGTATCATTGTTATCATAATCACCGTCATCATCGTGACACCGTTATCATCATATTCACCGTCGTTTTCATCATCGTCATTATCATTGCAACAACTACCAGTATCGTCATCACAGTCGTCATCAACATGGCTGTTTCTATGATCAGTACGTGGTTATCATGTCTGTGATAACGCACTGTCAAGAGATTAAAGGATTTAAATGATTACAAGATCCGGATATCATGCTTACATAACAACCACTCTACATTCGCTGTAGAATACAGAAAACATCAATAATAAAACAATTTAAATATAATGCACGTAGATAAGAAGTAACATTCTAAATTTGGCGTCTTGATTGATGGATTATTCGTTTATAACCTAGTACGTAAGTAAGTAAGTAAGTAAGTAATTTTTTGAACGCGGCAAGTTCAAACGATGACGTTAATGTGTATACTAACTACGACGGCGTATATTTTGAGCAAGAAACAGGGGGCCAATTACTCGCTTGCGAGAAGCCGTGTAAAAAGAATTGTGTAATGAAGTGTACTGCCGGTTCCATTACTCAATCACGACCGATGTCGACTTGTACCTTTGTTCGTCCCCGCCTAGCTACAATTACGAAGTCGAGGCGAACACCGAATGCACTTAGGGTGCCTCCTGCCTACGCAGATTCCTTCATCAGTACTTAACTTTGACATTCTTTCCTCTGTAAGACACACCCATTACATACAATCGGATGAACACTCCATCCAACGTCCCAGAATACGTGTATGTATTTATGGACGGTACATTGCACCAAGGCGTAATGTGAAATCTGCTTTAGGATATCACAAAACAACTTTGCTGCTGGCGTCTTGAAAAAGTAGAGCGTTTATATACGTTTATTGCATTAATTAACGCAAAACGTGATCATTGCCTTTTCATGATGATGAATTCTTTTGAAGTTGTAAATTATGTAAATGTTATTGATGTTTATGACATAACCGGTATATAAATCCGATATGACATTAGAATGAAATATTTTTTGTCCAGACCGTCTTGTAAATGTCACCACGATACTTACAGCACGAAGACGTGGCTGCTATTTTGGCGTATCCGTCGGAACAGGGGGTAGGGGGATGAACCGTTGTGAATTTATGGGGGCTTAGTATCACCCTCTCAATATTTTATTAATAGTATAGATTAGTAAGCATGCTAAAATTGGGTGTAACTATTCATGCGTCGCGATAGTCGATGTTATGTGGTGTACTATGGATCTTTGCCATTGATAGTACACTGAATTATCGGTAGTATAATGAACTATCGATAGTACACTGAACTATCGGTAGTACATTTAACTATCGGTGTACCCTGAATTATTGGTAAAACACCGAACCTTATGTACTACACTGAACAATCGTTGGCACACACCGAATCGACGCAACACTGAACTATCGTTAGTACACTGAACTATCGATAGTACACTGAACTATTGGTAGAACACCGACTTATCTGTACTCCACTGACTCTCGTTTGTACTAACCGAATTATCGACACAACACTGAACTATTGTTAGTACACTGAACTATGATAGTACACTGAACTACCAATAATATAAGTACTAACGACATTTGATATACTTATATCCACATTATTTGAGCTACACAAAAACAAAGTACATAAACAAGCTTATTGAGTTTAGTTTACAATGTTCTTCATATATTTATCTTAATTACTTACAGTAATAAGGTAGGGATGGCAAGGCGCCCACCATAAGCATTTGTTTTAATAATGACGCAATCAAATATATTTTAAGTTGCAGGCAATCTAAAATTTATATCCTACTTTGTCTAAAAGTATTTTACACATAATATATACAAAACATAATAAACATATTTTTTAAATAGCTACTAAAACGGCGTCTTGCCCCATGGGTGGGGCAAGACGACCATCTTGCCCCAGTAAAAAAAACGGCGGAGCGTAACAAGGTATTATTGTGAAAGTACTTTTAAGTTGGATGTATGAACATGAGTACTTTTGAATAGACGTGCGCTAGTAAAATAGCTGTATGTTGCTTGCAGCTTAATTATCGCACATTTAACTGTTACCAAATGTTAATTGATATGTATATCCTAAGAGACGAAAAAATATCATGGTAATTTATGATAATCCCTGAATTTTACAATGATATAGGGAATGACATATTTTACTATTTTATACTTACAAATCAACTAAGTCACATTTTGTACTCACGATTGTAAAATCTTGCTTCTTTTTATACTTCCTTTCATCCGCTATGTGGCAGCATGGATATACAAAAACCTTAGTGGCGATCTGAGCCGTCGTTATGTAGACAGGACGGGTGGGCGTATCGCCTCGTATAGGCGCCTTACCCCACCCTACCTTAATCTTCGCAATTTGGGGAATCGACCGTCACAATGTAGAGCGCAGTGGCTCAGGGGTAGACCTTCAGGCTCTCGACTACGAGAACCCGGGTTCGAATCCTGGCTGCGGTGTTAAAACCTTGGGCAAGTTTTTTCACTCTACATTGCTCCAGTTCACTCAGCTGCTTAAATGAGTACCTGGCTATAGACAGTGGTGGATATGTGTACGAGCAGCCTTCGCGCATTAATTGTAGCATATGGCTGGATGCTTCCCAGAGAAACCGAGATGGTGTCTGAGTGAACAGGTCTGTCAGGGAAGTAAAGTGTAAAGCGCTTTGAGCGGTCCTGAGGACTGGATACTGCGCTATATAAGAACTTGCCTTTATTTTTTACAATAACTGTATCTGGGACCACGCCTTACCTGTAGGAGGAGGGACGCAACGGGAGCCTCCCTGTCCCTCCGTAGGACCGCGAAGGACACGGTGTTCCCGACGATTCCGAGCAGACAGAGGCTCCCCGTGAGGACGGCGTTGATCCAGAACTTGGGCAGGATGGCACAGGGCGCCGGCGGCGTCGCGACGGCCACTGTCTGAAGGGTCGTGGCGGACACGTTGTAGGCGTAGGTCGTGTCGACCACAGGCTCCGTGAAGTCCATCTCGCTGTCGGGACACGGAGGGTGGCGATGGAGTGATGAGTGGTGACGGTTAAGGTGATGATGACTATGACGCGGGTGGGTGTCATGTGGCGTTTAACGAGTGTTGTCAATGTCCCTATGCGTTGGAAGATCAGAAGGGAAATTGCCGATGAGATGATTAATTGTGTTTGTCTTCGTGGATGTAAACATTGTGTAGTAGTTGTTGTTGTTGTTGTTGTTGCTGCTGCTGTTGTTGTTATTGTTGTTAATGCTATTGTTATTGTTGGTGTTGTTGGTGTTATTGTTGTTGTTGTTGTTGTTGGTGTTGTTGGTGTTGTTGGTGTTGTTGGTGTTGTTGGTGTTGTTGGTGTTGTTGGTGTTGTTGGTGTTGTTGTTGGTGGTGGTGGTGTTATTGGTGTTTTTGGTGTTGTTGATATTGTTGGTATTATTGTTATTGTTGGTGTTGTTGTTGGAGTTATTGTTGTTATTGTTGTTATTGTTGTTGTTGGTGTTGTTGGTGTTGTTGTTGGGGTTATTGTTGTTGTTGGTGTTGTTGGTGTTGTTAGTGTTGTTGGTGTTGTTGGCGTTGTTGGTGTTGTTGTTGGGGTTATTGTGTTGTATAAACTGTAACAACAAAACCAACAACGAGAGTAGCAATAGCAGCAATAGTAAGAACATGTTTCCGAGAGAAGTGGAGATGATGTTCTACAGCACAGGTCAGCCGGGGAGTGTGGTGTAGATCGCTGTGAGCAGACACACGCATGGAATACCGCACTGTATGTGATCTACAGGAAATAGTATTTGTGGTGGTGATGGTGGTGGCGGCAAATGTGTTGATGGTAGTGACATTGGTAGTGGTGGTGGTGTGTATGTGTCGTGCGTGGCGTGGGTGCTTGCGCATATATGTGAATATACATGTGTGGCGTGCATGTGCGAGCGTGCGTGCGCGTGTGCGTGCATGCGTGCATGCGTGCGTGCGTGCGTGCGTGCGTGCATGCGTGCGTGCGTACAAGAATAACACCGAACCAGAATTGTCAGAGTCAACATTGCACTACCGAACACATTTCCCTTTACGAACGTCCCGTCACAACACACGTGTACACAACAACACCGCAACACCTCCCCAACACTCACCTTCACTTTACCTCACTCAACCGCTTCCGTCACCTTCACAACTCACGCACCATATTCCTACTTCATTCAACACCACGACCGAGGTAGTTCCCCTACACGCGCAACAACAGCGTATAAACAGAACACAATTTACGATTCGCCACTCGCGGTATTCCCAAACTGCAACGCGCGTACGAGCCTTGTTCCTGCGGCCTCGCCGGCATCTCTATAAGCGGTGCTCTCCCGTCAGAAGTCAGCGTCTCACTGAACCCGGCGAACGTACTCCGTCATCTAAGTTCCGCTGTCGCCGCCGATATCGCTACCCGCCGTGGTGTCAACACGGAGCGGTTGTGTACACTGCATCCTGTGCTGTCGACCCAATCACTTGGTCTCCGTTTCGCGCTTGTCAAGCCGGCTCTCGTGTGAGTGCGGTCTCGGCGTCGACGCCGGGACCGAGGCTGTGATTGAGTCGGTCGGCCAACGGCGGAAGTGCAGCTGCGTGCGGTTATAAATGAACGTCTTATCGACGTCGGGATATGTCTGGTTGTTAGCTTAATAGACGACCTGTCTGTCACCTATACGCCCGGTCTGTAATCTGTATCAGTCGAAATGTATGCGTTTTCAGTATGGGCCACTTGTATGCCCAGTAACACCACCGACTCGCGTGAGTGATTTATAGGGTTTCCCAGAAATGCCAACTACAGCAAGTGGGGCGTGGTACAATTGAACAGTTGATTCAGCCAACGTCTGTGCTTTATATAAAACAAGTGTGCATCATATGTCACGTGTATTGTAATCTTACCATCAGGCTTGCCGCAACTGACTTGAAAGTTTTTACTTAAATTCGAAATTTCTCAATTACAATTAATTTAATATCACACTTTTATCCTGTCAGTTTTATAAAAAAAAATACCCAGTCTTTTTCTCAGTAAAATAAATTTAATTAAGAACTAACTTAATCAAAATTCAAAATTCAAATTCAATTAAAACTTAACTTCTGTTAAAGTTATTAACATAACCACTACACAAGACGATAAGGATGCAAAATCTGTTCAGGGAATCACCTGGTGCCCAAGTCGGCAACAAGACAATCCTG
>OZ024861.1:30011776-30016776 GCA_964017155.1 Oasisia sp. SBJ-2009 | reverse complement strand
AGATTTGTTACGCCAGAGGGCAGTCCGTTATAAATAAATGTATGTGCTACAATAGGTTGTTTATAACGGTAAGTTTTTTTATAGCGCAGTATCCAATCAGCAGGATTGTTCAAAGCGCTTAAATTTTTTCTCCCTTCAACTGAACACCATCTCGGGTCTCCGGGAAGCATTCAGCCAGGCTGCAAATAATGCGCGAAGACTTTTCATATCCACCACTACCTATAGGCAGGTACTTATTCATACAACTGAGTGAACTGGAGCAATGTAGAGTGAACAAATTTGCCCACGGTTTGACACGGCAGCACAGGATTCGAACCGGGGTTCTCTTAATTGAGAGTCGGAAGCTCTTGCCACTGCGCCACTGCGCTACTACATATATGATGTTTATATAAAAGTTCACATAATGTAATGACATGTAAACTATGCATTGTAACACATAGTCTACATAGCTTGGAAACATGTACACAGCATGATCATATGTAAGTAAGCATAATAAAAAATTACTTGTTTAAAGGTAACGGTATCCACTTTTCTCCCAAATTGATAACATCTTGTTGTGCCCGCATCTAAAGTGCATGACTAAACTTATAGAGAAGAAATGTTGAACTTCCTATGTTGTTTTCCTTTATAGGAAAACCACTAAATTCATACTTGGCACAAAGGCTAATCTTTGTATAGAACTAATATAAACATTAACCACAGAAAAGTCTAATTTATATATCACAATCTGCATACTATAGGGGGACACTGAAGAAAAGTGAACCGACAGTGCAACATTAAACATGTTTTGTTTAGACTTAGAAATGTGTTATATTTTGAAAAATAATGGCAGCCAAGTCATTAAATGCAAAATCACATGGGCTGCTAGTGTGTCACTGAGGGATGTCTTAACTTTTTAGAATAAGCAGAACGTGTTTAAATTTGCCCTGGTGTATCACGTCATCCAATCTACCCTACCTAATACTTATTATCTTTGTTAGGGGTGAAGTTCACGTTTTAAACGTTACTGTGTCTAAACAGTAGATGTATCTAACGCACGATAAAGTTCGCGGCGCATTAGATATTTTTTTTTATAGAATCACATTTATTGGTAAATGAACGGTATTTCAACATCCCAAAACACGTATGCAATATAGCAGTATTTTTATTTGGAATAAACGCACTTTAAATATATATATATATATATATATATATATATATATATATATATATATTTACATGTAATCCCAATAGGGCCTGTAAGTCTCCCGCGCGAGAAGGAGGTTGGGGATTGGGCCCGTAAGTGGGTCACGTTACATGGCGAGACTGCGCGCGTTTGGAGCTGATTTGGGGACTGGTCATTAGAATAATATTCGATGGATGACAGTTGTAACTTCCGACTGATGAATATTAGGAAAATCAGGACATAAATATCTTGTGTTATACCTTTCTTATCTTAAATGTCCGATTTAATATTGAGTTTACCACACTATCATAGACATAGCGATTTATGTAGTGCATATAATAGACACTCCCCACACATTTAAGCCGTATGTGTTTTTGTTATGGGTTTTGCATTTTATATAGCTGTACGTTGTGGTTTCGATAAGCACTTATATCTGACAAGTTGTCTAAATGCACATAATCATAAAAACATGTGTACGTTTGCCCCAAACAGGTTGTACCGCGCGAAAAATGGCACTTTTCATTATTAGGCAAGATCGCCAAACACAAGTACAAGCCGGCGAAGCCATGGCAACCACCAAAATAATCGATTACAATTCACGATTTCCGTGAGCATTGTCACCGGCAAAGTGTTCCACTGGTTCTGCTTGTAATAATCCTTGGGACAGTGTAACTGAAAAAGTTAGACTGGAACAGTTCGATTATTACAACCAAAAACAAAACGAATTCCTATACATTAACATGGAGAATATGGACTTCCTGCCCCCAATTGTCCCCAGCCTCGTTTTCGCGCGCGAAACTTACAGGCCCTATAACACTTAATAGGTGGCCTTATACACTTTTGTTTCATGGGTGGCATTTCTGAAAGATGATATACTGGCAATGTATTTTGGCTGGATGATGGATGATGCTTATTTCCAAACTATGTAAAGTCAGGTCAAGGTCGTGTTCCTTAAACGGCTTTTTGGTTGCATTAGGTTACACGCGGTCGTAAACACTCCTTCATCACTCCAATTTGACGGCGTATGGCAACAGTTTAAAAAACAACTCATTGGTTACATAAAGTAAAAACTTGTCTGGAGCAGTTGAATTGGTTTCAAACTGCATTTTTCTTAGCTGAATATCATCTTGACAAATTTTGATACAGTGATGATTAGATTAAACTATATTATTTAATTATTAATTTTATTTTAATTTTATTATATAATAATTATTAAGTTTTTACTTTGTACTATATCGTACTTGTGTACATGGCATAATATGTTAGAAATATGTATCTTAATTATAAATTATAATATGATCTTTTAAATGTTAATGTTAATATAATATAATATCATTATATATATATATATATATATATATATATATATATATATATATATATAAACACACACATATATATAAATACACACACACACACACATATATATATATATATATATATATATATATATATATATTATCGTCATGTTTACTAAACGTAACCTTTGTCATTTTGTGTATATCATTGTGTATATATGTATCTAAGCGCTTAACCACGATAAGTATTGATGTTAATAGTGTTGTGTCTGTTACGTTGTTCGGTGTTAGGTGTACATACGATACGTTGTTTGTGACGTTTATTCATATTTTACCGACAGGACATGAACGTAAATAGAAAATAACGGTTTTGTTCCCTTTGTTGCCGAGAGACACAACTTGCATGCAGTATCCCACAATTCATTAACTTCATTTCCGGTTGCGTCGATTGAGTGTCGCTGTTAGCATCGCTATCCACCGAGCGTAGACATATCGATTGTAGATTTGCCTAGAAACTGCAGGAAAACCCATACAACTACAGGAGCAGGTGTTATCATATTCTTTAAAACAACAGCTGCTCTTCGTTTCCAATACACGAATTCGCGATATACCTAGTATAGCAAACTAATTTGTAATAGAGTATTGTATAATCAGAACTACTGCTGATTTCGACTGCGTTCTACTACACGGGTCATCATCCTGAATGCCAACGACCGGAAGTAATCATCTCTTATCCGAAGCTTAACAAAGAAATACTGGAGTATGTAAATCATGTCACTATGATATCACTGTAACGTTCGTTGGAAAAAATTGAATCGATATAGTTTCAACAACATTTAACAAGATTGCAGCCATACGCAAACCACTATATGATAAATGGTAATCAAATTTAACATAGTTTTTATAAATCCCGATATGGCAAAACACTTAAATTAATTTAATCACCCAGCAGTACCATGGAATTCACCCACGTAACTGCATTTGGCCTGAAATTGTCTTTCCAATGATCGAATCGTTGTCCATAATTCCGACCAGTGTAGTTTTGCATAATTTAGGATAATCTCCTCCGTGGTCTTTGCTCCCTTTGCATTAGTTTTCAAGTAATACAATCATCTGGGAATTGTTTACGTTTCCGTCTGAGTTTGGTGGTGGTCAAAAGCATTATTTTGTGTGCATTGTGTCCTGGATGTGTGTGATCGCGTACGCATCTGAGTACGTGTGTGTGGGTGTGTGGGTGTGTGGGTGTGTGGGTGTGTGGGTGTGTGGGTGTATGGGTGTGTGGGTGTGTGGGTGTGTGGGTGTGTGCGTGTGTGCGTGTGTGGGTGTGTGCGTGTGTGGGTGTGTGCGGGTGTGCGTGTGTGCGTGTGTGCGTGTGTGCGTGTGTGCGTGTGTGCGTGTGTGCGGATGTATATTTGCCCGTGTGTGTGCGCGTCTGCATGCGGGCGTGCACGCAAGCAACATGACACCTATGAACTGACAGGCAGTCCATTATATATGCAAACGTCGACATTTACTGATACCTGTGTATACGTAACTGACCCGACTATTAGACACCAAATTCGAGCCACAATTTGTAAAACTGTTCAGCGCACTTGGGTCGCGTACGTTCTATCTTAACGAGGCGACGTCTGTTTCGCGGACATTTCCCCCCCGCTCATTAGTGGCGTTCTTCACGCATATGCACGTCCGAATACGGAAGACTTTCGTCTTCATTCGTACCGTCCGTGACGTATAACGACACGGCGTATCTTCACATGCCGACATCATGAAACAAGAATCCCCAACCCCAGTATGGCTGACAATAATAATAATTACGCAACTTCTATTGCGCCTAAATCCTTAGAAACCAAGCTCAGAGGCGCATCAATACAACAGGGTTTTAATCAGTTTCAAAGTCAACAAACAGTTCCAGTTATCATCAGATTGATTGATACGCCAATGAGCTATGGTGGGTAGGCAATGTTGTAATGGAGTGTCTTTAAATGACAGTGGAATTGCGCAGTATTTTCAACTAATCTAACACTAGTAGGAAGCATATTTCAAAAGAGTAGCAACATCCATAGTCCCAATATTGTTACTGACGTTAGGGACAACACGTACATCCGAATTTGATGATCGAAAGTGAACAGGTTTTGTGACAGGAGTAAGCAATACAAGTAAATACGATGGTTGGTCACAGTAAAGTGCCTGGTAAGTCATAGTATAGGTCTTAAAGAATATACAATATCGGACAGGAAACCAATGCAGATATTTCCGAAGCGGCATAGAATGAGTAAAATGAGGAGACCTATAGTCATATCCCTTGCTAGGCAATTCTGAACCCGTTGTAATTTAGGGATATCATAAAAGGCAATATTATGAAAAAGGGAATTACAATAGTCTAGTCTACTAGTGACAAGCGCAGTTGCAATAGCTTTTGCAACACACTCGTGTAGTCTACTAGTGACAAGCGCAGTTGCAATAGTAAAGTAAGTAAAGGCAGATCTTATATAGCGCAGTATCCAGTCCTCAGGACCGCTCAAAGCGCTTTACACTTT
>OZ024861.1:29971776-30006776 GCA_964017155.1 Oasisia sp. SBJ-2009 | reverse complement strand
TCGATGATATCATCAAAAGACACTATCTCGGCTTCCATCTATACGCTGACGATGCCCAGGGTTCTACAAATTGTTGTAACTACGCCGAATAGAGCAAATGCATGTTCACGATATTCGTGTCGACAGTTGACTCATTCTGTCTACAAAGAAATGTTCCTGGATATTCGTGGACTCCTGACCTGCGTGGTCCAAATGCACGTGGCTATATGTTGTCTATTGGTTAACCGCCACTGTGTGCGTGCATGTGTGCGTGTGCGTGTGCGTGTGCGTGTGCGTGTGCGTGTGCGTGTGCGTGTGCGTGTGCGTGTGCGTGTGCGTGTGCGTGTGCGTGTGCGTGTGCGTGTGCGTGTGCGTGTGCGTGTGCGTGTGCGTGTGCGTGTGCGTGTGCGTGTGCGTGTGCGTGTGCGTGTGCGCGTGTGTACATGTGTGTGGGTGTGTGTGCGTATGGGCGTGTGTGCGTGCGTGTGTGTGCGCGTGCGTGTGCGCGTGCGCGTGTGCGTGGGTGTGTGTAGTCAGTTACACTAGATAACCATATTTGATAGTGTTAATGTTATTACATTGAGAGTCGACGATTCTCTGTTAAACATAGATTCGCTAATAGATTGTATCTCGCGTTGCCGGTGAATAGTATAAATAATGTTATAACAAAGTTAATACCACCATATAGAAACAAATCTGGCCCGATGTGTAGCGTACACACATGTAGACACAAGTAATGGTCATTTTGGATGCTACAACTCGGCGAGACGGGAAGAACGCCAATCTGGGCGAACATGGCGCCCAGGGCAGCCTCGAGGAATGAACTCCGCACTCCGCAGCAACGAAATCCCCACGCAGCCATTGGCTCGTCAATAAAACATGTCACTCTCTCGTGTTGTCACAGAAGGAAATTTGAAAACGGTCGCTGTGAGTTTGCAAATTGCAATAACATTGTGTTTCACCACTGTTCCATCGGTGCTAAATTACATATGTTTCATGCATATAGTTATACAATTTATTGTTGCCAACATTTTTTATTTAAAACCTAACGTCGCCTAGAACAATATGCATTGACACAATTTGTGTCATAACCGATGGGACAGTGCACGTAGCATGTGAATTAATAATACAATCGATACATTTGTTGTCTTAAGGCGTACGAATGTTTTTGGTTAAACAAATATTTCATTGATACAGTACATTTAGAGTAGCTGGGCCAAATCTCTGTACACTGTGAACCAGTGCGATTGATATCACATCTTGCATATACATTTTACTGATATTTTATCATTATCAGTTATACTACTCTTTTATATTATCTAACTTATAACCTTATTTAATGTTATCTACTCATATTTTAAAGGCTATATATGTGTATGTAACAACTGTATATGTTTTTTTTACATGAAATACATGTATTCGTTCATATTCTACCGCCGTGATGATTGCGAATGATTAAAATACGCAAATTAACGCAAGGCGCTTACTTGTTCAATGCGAGTATCTTATCTGAACCGAACATAGTAATTAAAAAGAAAAAACAGGCATACGATGCTAGTCATGTGGCATAAACCGCACAAGGATTCTTGGGAACGCATGTCCGAATTTCGATCCAAGGCTGGTGCATGTTTTCGAACGTTAACATCAACGGGAGTCTAGATAATGAAACCCCAGCTACCTGGGTTCACGACACGGTTCCATTTCCACGTATGAGAGATTTTCCTTCCCTTAGCGTAAAAACCAGCTAAAAGGGATTAACGAGTGTTACGTGAGAAAGAATAGGCAACGCAAGATCGAAAAAAAACTGGCACTTGACCACTGACCAGCGCGTCCCTTTGTCTGCGTGACGTCCAACTTCCTAATCTCGAAAGCGGTGAAGAACATCTGAACCAATAGGGCGGTCCCTGGACACTGGGTCAACGACTGGATAAATGCTGTTCTTGTAGTCACATCCGTTGGTCGAGGAAAGTGGACCGCGCAAAACAAGACTAGTATCAAAGTGGCAGTGTTTGCGATTAGGTGAGGTGAGATAGGCTTCTCCAGAATATTTCGAAACGAATTCGGTTGTTCAACTGTCTGCACGTGATTGGAGCCAACAAAAGATAGGAAGTTCATTCGTTATGTCACACTGTTCGAAGTTGGGAACAAAACTCACTATTGTGTCATCAACCATTTAATGTGCTTTACATACCGATTTAACACTAAAATCGTAAGTCGTCTTGTGTCTATTCCCAACACGAAAACGGAGCGCATTGACACGGTCAAAGCAAACTTCTGTCTCAAGCAAAAAGTAATACCTGTAAACAGATCAAGCATCGTTGAAAAGGCAAACGAAAATATACCCATGAACCTTCTTGTTAGTGTCTCATCTACTTCACTATACTCTTGTGACCATCAACGCAATTACAGCAAATGGCATTTTAGCGACACCGAGACTATCAAAGTTGAAGTTTCACACACTGAAATGAAAACACAACAGTGACGTCTGGCGAACGTTCTCACAAAACTACGCGTTCTTGTTAAAAAATAATCAAGAATTGTACACCGCTTTGTCTGAAGTGAAATCTCTATAAAGTATTTACGAAAATACTAATGAAAAGGCAACATTCCAGAGAGATCAAGGAGCAGGTATCCAATGACAGATCACATCCACGTCACCCACGAACATGTGACGGACGCCTACACCAGAACTATGCGCAAACATTGCACCAAGGCATAACGAAGAAGTGTTTTGGCGTTTCGGCATTTGGCGCAGCAGCATCTCGACTGTGAAATAACTTACCTGTGAACATTCGTACATTTGGAACATTATCCGTGTTTAGAAAGTATTTAAAGACATATCGTTTTATTAGACATTTTAATTAATTCAAATTGTTGTGAAATGACGGACACTGCTTTAGAATATCTTTTTAGTGTTATACACGTTTTAATCAGTCTTTAAGTTTTAGATTAATGTATATATATTTTACATACATAGAGTTAGTAAATATTTTAATTTTATATTAATTTATATAATTTACAGACGTTTAGTACTATACATCTTTAAAACAGTGTATAATATATTTTAAATTCATTCATATGATTTATATAATTTACATACAAAGGTTTACTAGTATACATCTTAAACCAAGATTTGAAATGATTTATATTCATTTATATAATTTACATTTATATTTATTAATACATTTATTATATGTCTTGTATAGCGCATCGATCCGCCATGCGGGAATTAGCGCTAAAGAAAAACAGTTTTATTATTATTATTATTATTATTATAAATCAATTGACGGAGACGTGTATGACGAACTTCTGACAGTTCGATGACAGACGAGCAAAGAAAGCAACAAGATCAAACAAAACCACGACAGGTACATATTTTATTGTCTAAGCTGTTTACGTCAACACTCTAAATGCTGCAGGAGCTTGCTGAGGACAGTGAAAACCACTGTCGGAGGAAGAACAACTCGGCTACAAAAGTGATGATGGAAAACGATACACCATTATATATCGACGCTATTCAGATAGAGACCGTTGACAGCTACAACTACGTTGGACAGCGGTACAACAGCAGTGACAAAAACAAGAACAGGATATTCTAAGAAGAATCACGGCCGGCCGGACAGCAAGCACCGCAACAGATAGGTCAATTTGGAACTTGTTCGAAGAGACACGTTTACAACTCATGTCTACTTCCAACAATGTCATACGGCGCGGAAACATGGGAAACATGGACACTGACCAGCCAGGCCAGAACAAGCTAGCAGTCCAACAAATAATAATAAAACTCTGTGTTTGTATACTTATATCCAATGTAATTTAATATACTATGCAAGGGTGTTCGCACAGTGCATCCTTAACTCGTTATCCTTATCGCAATTATAACCGAGTAATGTAAATAATAAATTGTGTTGCAGAAAAATGCAGGACAACAAAGAAACTTCGATCCTCTTCTCGAAGATTCTGAGAACCTGTTCTGTTCCCTCCGATCTCTTTGGCAACAAATCAGTTTCAATCAATGGGACGCCTTCCAGACGCAGCAACTCCGCTCACTCTTCGGGACTCACTGGCTATATAGAAGCTACCTGGGTTCACGACACGGTTGTTCCAATTCCATGTATGAGAAATGTTTTGTTGCCTTGGCGTATAAAATCAGATAAAAGGGATTAAAGAACTATAGTATCACGTGCGAAAGAATAGGCAACGCATGATGAAAGAAACTGGCAAAGTGTTTCGTGCGAAAAAATGGGCAACGCAAGATCGGAAAAAAACTGGCATTTGACCACTGACCAGCGCGCCCTTTTGTCTTTGGTGCGACGCCTGACGTCCCACTTCCTAACCTCGAAAGCGGCGAAGAACGTCTAGACCACAGGGATGTTTGGACCACCCTGGACACTGGGTCAATGACTGGGCGAATGCGGTTCTTGTAGTCACATCCGTTGGTCGAGGAAAGTGGACGGGGCAAAACAAGTTTGGTATAAAGCGGCAGTGTTTGCGATCATGTGAGGCGAGATATGTTACTCCAGAATAATCCAAAACGAACTCGGGTGCTCAACTGTCTGCACGTGACTGGAGCCAACAAAAGATAGGAAGTGCATTCGTTGTATCACAGTTTTCGAAGTTGGGGACAAAACTCACTATTGTGTCACCAACCATTCAATGTGCTTTACTTACAGATTTAACATTAAAATCGTAAGTTGTCTTGTGTCTATTCCCAAACACACACCTATATGAACATGCACACCCATAATGATATATAAGAATAATACACATTCACACACGCACACCAGTAAACCCGCATACAAACACGAAGTGGTTCCAGAATTAACGCCGCACGGACGCACATACACGTTTGTACGTGTGAACTGTGTAAGTTCATACGTATGTAAGCACACACGTACACGCACGCGCGCGCACCATACGGGCATGTGCGCTAGTATGCCTATATGTACGCACGCGCCAATGCAGGTGCCCATTCTTAGGTCTGTGTGTATCTAGTCCTAGAAGACGACAGCCTGGCTGACTATGAAGAAGACAGTCTCCTTGACTACGAAAACGGAGCCCAGTGACACGGTCAAAGCAGACAGAACCTCTGTCTCAAGCAAAAAAGTAATACCTGTAAATAGGTCAAGCATCGATGAAAATGCACCCATGAACCTTCTTGTTAATGTCACATCTACTTTATGATAATATGTTTGTGACCATCAACACAATTACACCAAAATGGCATTTTAGCGAAACCGAGACAATCAAAGTTGAAGTGTCACACACTGAAATACAAACACAGTAGTGACATCTGGCGAAAATTCTCACAAAACTATCGTTCTTGTTAAAATAATCAAGAACTGTACACCGAAATGTCTGTAGTCAAATATCTATAAAATATTTACGGAAATATAAATTAAAAGACGACATTCAAGATGGATCAAGGAGCAGGTACAAAAACAAAACTCGTAGACGCGACTGAACAGGTCAAAAAACGAACGAGGACCGCAAACCTTTGTTTTGGAAAGCTACGAAGGGAAACGATCTAGAGGAAGATTGGCGAGACGACGGCTAGAAGTACTAGATGAGTCTTGCACATGGAAACAACGTGCTGAGGAGTTCGCCCAACCATGGGACACAACAGCTCCACATAGTGATGATGACGATGATGATGATGGTGACGAAATTGAAAGCCATTCGCTGGTGGCTTCAGTTTGCAACATGTGCTATGACGATGTGTTGTTGAATGTAGTCATCCAAATGAGTCTGAGTCTGATTATATAATTAAAATACACCTACACACATATATACACATATATACACACACAAGCACACACACACACACACACACACACACACACACACACACACACACACACACACGCACGCACGCACGCACGCACGCACACAACACACGCACACGCGCACGCGCACGCACACACACACACACACATACACACACGCACACGCACACGCACACGCAAACGCAAACGCACACGCACACACACACACACACACACACACACACACACACATACAAACACACACATGTGTTAGTGTAGAGGCTCAACTGGGACTGTAATATTTGTATATCTGTAATGGTAAAAGTGGTGACCCAGCAGTCGTCGTAAGTAGGCTCTAGGCAACCTGCCCTAGGCCTATGGTATACGTAACCAAGATGTTGATTATTTTTAATGAGGATTGTCTGTGTCGTTACCCGGAGTCGGCCAATCATTACCTGGACGCCCACTGAATCAGTTATACAATACCGACCGCAGAGAACCAAGAACATCATCAGTGTTTGCTGTCGTAGACAATGTACATAATGTTATGCAGTAATGTTTCCCCTTCACTCATATGCTTAGTCTTTGAGTGTTTGACGAGTTCACATGCACAATAATTAAATCGCAAATACTGTTCAGGCTTATTGCACTCATTGTGTTAGTAATTGGTTGAATTAGTTTAATTTAGTAATTAAAGTAGTAATAATTTAGTATCATAAGACTTAAATCTAATGTCTAGTTTTTAGACCAATTTACACAGGTTATCTTTAAAATAATTGAGTAATGTGTTTGTTTATTATTTAACATGTTAGTGTTTTTACAGTGAATTGATCTGTTATCACATTGGTGAATTTCCCAAGATGTGAGTGGGAATACAATTAATGCAAACAAGAATGTTTACAATGTTGCTAATCTGTTTTGCTTGATGATCGAACACCTTTACAATTTATATGTCATTATTTGTGACCGCATATACTATTTATCTGAAAGCAATACATCTAGCACTGAACATTGGAAATTGGACTTATTTGTGGAAAGATCGTGTTTTGTACAGACGAAGAATGGTATATATATTTGTGATTTTAACTTAAAATGTGGACTGTTTCAGAAATGTCTTCATTAGCAACGCCAAATGAGTGGCTAAATGACGCTGGTGATGTACAGGAACATACATATATTTATAACAAGCGTCCGGTCAAACGTTCTTTCGGACACAGTAGTCGGTCGTCCCGCAGCCTGTTTTGTGTCAGTATTGGTTCGCCAGATGGCGACACTAGTAAACTGTTCTAGTCGCGGCTACAAGTCTTCCGTACCAGAAGGCACCGGCGAGATTGACATGAGCGCGTATCCGGACATGACGATGTTGACCTTTCATGATGTCAAACCACCGTCACTGCGTAAACTGCGGCTTTTGATCGTCAGAACTTGCCACCTCAGACAGATCGGCGCGGATGTATTCAGTGGCGAACTGCTGCCTGGTTTAGACATACTTAAGTTCTCGCATAACTTAAAAAAATTCAAAACCGTCAGATCACAAGTACGCCGAAACATCGTCATCTATGTTATTTCTGCGCCGGAACAACATCAGATTTATCAGCGATGTTCACCTGAATCTTTACCCGCGCAAACGACGTCTGAATCTCGACGACAACTTAATTGTATCAATAAACAATGACAATTTCACCCCAGCGGGTCACAACGCCATTAGACGAGTCTCGACTCTAGAGACGCTCTCGATGAGACGTAACAGAATCGCCAACATAGAGTCCGGCGCCTTCAATGAGAAGGCTCTGCTCAAGCGTCTTGACCTGTCCAGAAACCGTTTGTCGAACGTCTGAGCAAGCGCGTTTGCGGGACTCGCGAATCTGCGACATCTTGATTTGAGCGGGAACCAACTCAGGATGGTCGAGGACGACTCGTTTCGGACTCTTGCGTCTCTCCATTACCTCGACGTCTGCCGCAACCGGGTGCCATGGATACCGCGCGGACTGCCAATGCTCGACTGGTTCGATATTTCCCACAATGCAGTGCGAAACGTCAGCGACGATCGGCAGGCGGGTCTATACCCGTAGGAGGTGATGAACCTGGTCCACAATCCCCTGCACTGCGACTGACACACGCTGTGACTGAAGGAGCTGTTTGACAGTCGGGAGTAACTGCTTCGGCTGCAGGTGATCCACGTCGCCCGGGCTGACTTCGTTCCGACGTGTTAGACGCCGGATTCGCTGGCGTCACAGCCGTGGGACTCGCTCGAGGGTGACGTTTTCGTGTGCAGAAACGACAGAGGAGACACCGGAAGTGGTACTAGTGGCGCCACCTCGCCGGCGGATGTGCTGCGTGTGTGTCTGGGAGCGGTCCGGGACACGACAGTGGAGATGGCGTGGAGACTCGGTGACAAGCAGGACACCTCATTTTAATTAGTAGACCTAGTTTTGGGTAGCATTTTATTTAATATAATTTGGTATATTTAAAATAAAATAAAATAAAAATGTTTTCTTCATAACAAGTATCATCAATGGCTGTGTAGGCCTACCATTACTGACAAAATGAAGAACATAGCTGCGGAAATATTGTCAACAGATTGCCCTTCCACCGTCTGCGAGCATTGTGTTGTCTGACCGAATCGACACTGGAGTGCTGAATTGAAGCTCCGGGCTCAGCCCAACTAATATTCATTTTGTTTCGGCGTTAATGAATATAGCACTTCAAACTTCCATGGCTATTTTTATTGGCCCGGTAGATAAGTGTGTAAAGTGGGCTGTTAGTGGTTTCTTCAGCTTTTGTCTATATAAGATAGATTGTACAACTAACAATTCTATATTGCTTTTATCGGTCATTGTATTGCAGAACTGGTGCTTATTTTAAACATACGCAAATCAATTTTCAAGAATACTTCGTGCACCATTCTGAAGCAGTTCGACATCCCGACTCGTGTCAATTCTACCCGGAAACGGATGTTTTCAGTGCATTCGGCTTTATAACCAATGTGACGTTACCGGAACCGCCGACGCATGACTACTGTTAGGCACCAATCCCATATAATTAAATCATTAACACCCTATATCAACGCGTTCCCTTTCCGACAAATACATTTTTACAAGCTGTCGACAATGTATTGGGTAGTTTTAATTATCTTTTACTTTTTTATGAATCCCAAATGCAAGTTGATTTGCGTGTGAAGTCTTCGTTTGTCGTATGATGTCATTGTATTTTTTCGTAAACGAGAAGTTGTACTCAATCATACTTTGGGTGGCTCCTCCGAGACCAGCCAGCCCAAGCCTAACACTCCCGGAACATTGGTTGTCATGTTTATTTGATGAAATATCTATCTGTATGCGAACAAGAACTGTTCTATCCATCGCCATCGTCGTAATCATCATCATCATCATTATGCAGCTGTAGTGTCCAGTGATTGGAAAAATGCCTCAGCATGCTGTTTCCAGATCTGCCTGTTGAGTGAACCCCCAACTATATGGCGCACGTTCCGGATGACGTAATACACATTCTAGATGACGCTGCCCTCGCTTCGTATTCCCGGGCTAGCCTGCTTCCGGAAACTATGTTACTCTTAGCGAGGAGATACTCAACTAGCCAAGGAAAATTGTACAAACATTTTAAAATTGTATTTAGACCTCATTGTTTGCAATTGTGCTACTCAATGCTAGCTAACATTCTTCCTACTGATCCAATCACGTGACTGCGAAGGAATTACGTCACAAACAGCGCTTGGGAACGGCAGAGCAGGTGAAGACAATCTTTCAAGCTAATCGTACGCCATCGAGACGGAGAATCAAGCCATACACGGAGAACATTTACAAGAAGTTACACGAACATCTAACAGATAAGTTCAACCTATATTATCATGAACTATTTATTAAAATTGTCTCTGTTTATCTTCGGCGTTCCACCTTGAACAGTCGGTAGGGCACAGACGACAAAGCATCCGGTTAACAAGATAATTATGTGTACATATGGTGAAAGCCAAGTTACGTAGCCAACTCTGGAGAATATTTCCAATACATTACATGAAAACAATATATAATGTCATATAACCTTAGCGTTAACAATTTCTGATATGTTTATATTAGCTTAGCCTTGAGTTAACGTTCCATTTGGAATAGCAGGCGGGGTACAGACGATGACTTACTTTTCTTATTTAACTATAAGAAAAAAATAAAAGTAGGAACGAATGGAGGAAAACAGCTATTAAGCCTAAGGACCAATTTAGTAATATTCCAATAATAGCTTTAAGTAGTTTCCGTAAAGCAGTAGTGCTTGGGCCAGGTCACGCCTCCCCCTCACCAAATTATGTTTATAGGGCTTCAATTGCGATCAAGGATAGTCTGGGGTAACACACTTATCTGGGGTAACACACTTATTCACTCACGCAAGCACGCACGCCTTCATGCACGCTCGCACGCACGCACGCACGCACTCATACAGTCAGCCAGCCAGACAAACAACCAGTCTATATATATATATATATATATATATATATATATATATATATATATATATAGAGAGAGAGAGAGAGAGAGAGAGAGAGAGAGAGACAGACAGACAGACAGACAGACAGACAGACAGACACAGACACAGACACAGACACAGACACAGACACAGACACAGACACAGACACAGAGACAGAGACAGAGACAGAGACAGAGACAGAGACAGAGACAGAGACAGAGACAGAGACAGAGACAGAGACAGAGACAGAGACAGAGACAGAGACAGAGACAGAGACAGAGACAGAGACAGAGACAGAGACAGAGACAGAGACAGAGACAGAGACAGAGACAGAGACAGAGACAGAGACAGAGACAGAGACAGAGACAGAGACAGAGACAGAGACAGAGACAGAGACAGAGACAGAGACAGAGACAGAGACAGAGACAGAGACAGAGACAGAGACAGAGACAGAGACAGAGACAGAGACAGAGACAGAGACAGAGACAGAGACAGAGACAGAGACAGAGACAGAGACAGAGACAGAGACAGAGACAGAGACAGAGACAGAGACAGAGACAGAGACAGAGACAGAGACAGAGACAGAGACAGAGAGAGGCACTAAGAATCTACACTGCGTCGTTGCATGTATGGCAGAAGAGATTTTAACGAAAGACAAAGGAAGCATACATAATAACAAGGGATACATTCCAGACGACCAGAGAAACAAGGAGGGGGCACACGTATGTGTTTTGCATTATGCAGGACATGGCAATAACCGGCATTATATTTCCTCTGAATTATGTGTTACGAAGATGTTTACCTTTTACTGGCATGTTCAAAGTGGCTTGTACCGAAAGGAGGTCAAGAGGGCACCAAATTCCGATTCTGTTACGATTACTTTAGAGCAAAGTTTAGCTGTGGCCTTGGTATGCCAAAATATGATGTCGGTTGCGGATGTATTATTATTTAATGCTGAAACCAATGTTGACAAACTCAGTTACTTTAACGTCTTGGATCCTGAACACCGATTTTTCGGGTTTTGACACCAGTGTGTACTATTATCGCTAGATGTCACTCGTTTTTCGCAAAAACGTCTTCAAATTATACCCGGATGTAGACAGAAGATTGACCGATAGCTTGACACCACGTTTTTATATATCTATCACGAAAAACGGTACTTTCTAGCAAAATCAAATCAGCAGTCGATCGTAGATGTTTCACTATTCATGTTAGCGATGTTCATGAGCAAGTATTGCAGTTGTTTAGTTAGCATGTTAGCATTAGCCACAAAATAAAACTGATTTTGATGTATCTTATCGTATCTTATCCATTTTTTTCTTGCCTGGATTGTTGACATAAATAATAATTCTGATTATTTTCAATATGTTTTGTAGTCACGCCACAGTAATTTTGATGATACTGTTTTGGCAAATCTATTCTGATTTATATAATATAATTTTGCTTTGTACTTGCATGTGCTACATTCCACATAGCACTTGTGATGGCAGTTTCATTTGCTAAATGTAATATTTAAATCCTGATTTGAGAAAAACAGGACCAACTTCTTGAGTGACATAAAATAGAACCCAGTCGATGTATGAGTGTTAGTTTTAATGGTTCTCATTGACGACATATTATATCTTGCAATGATATAATAATTGAGAAAATAATTGCTTATAATTATGGAGGAATCGTCAAAACAAAACTGATTATCATATATATTGTCGGCCATCTTGGATTTTTTATATATGTAAATTACGTATTAGTTAGTTTCAGTTAGTCATACAACAATGATATGTACATCAGTATATAGATAATTCCTTTCTGGTTCAGAGTATATACACTTTTATATAATTGTGATGAACAGTTTTTACGATATGGTTCATTATGTGAACCCATGTCTGGTCATAGTGTTGATGCCCTCAGAAACTCATGGCTTAAGAGGTTAAGCTGTTGACCGTCAAAACGGCGACTGTAGAAGAGGTAAAGACGCTCTCATAATACCTTTTCTCCTGTTGCACAGCAATTTATTATACATATAGCTGCTACAAACGAGCGATATGCAATTGGGAATCAGAATGCTATGATTAAGGGTGAGGTGGCATGCCATGAGCAGTGTCTTTGCGTTGTGAAGTTGGCAGTAGAAAAGACAAGGTGGAAAACGTAAAGACGCCCTCACAATAATACATTTATTCTGCTAGACAACAACGTTTTACTTACCTAATATATAACATATATGCCATATGAAATAATAGGCTGTATTACTTTGTAATAAATGCTCATTAATGAAGACATTCATCATGCCATTGCCAATGAAACAAGTTTGTTTTTCATGTTTTTAGTTGAAGTACATTCTGTTCCACGATTCTGCCAGCAATACTTTACACATAAACAATAAATATAACATGTTATAGAAATTACATATTCAGGAATATAATCACAAAATATATCCTCCTACATAATTTTGTCTGATGGAGTTGGACCTCAGTTTCTAACCATAATTAATCCCTTAAATAAACATAATTTAATTAAACACGGTGGATGTACGTTAACAAGGGGATTTGAAGACAGATCGACACCACGTTTTTATATATTGATTGAGAAAAACGGTATTTCCGAGCAAAATCAAATCAGCAATGGATCGTAGATGTTTCACGATTCGTGGTATCGGTGACAGTGAGCTAGAATTGCAGTTGTTAAGTTATTATGTCTGATGATTTGGATGAAAATGAGAAAAGCAGCAGCGATGCTGACAGCCGTGGTTGACATCGGCGACACATTTGTATGTTCTGAGCTGTACTGGCCAACAAAAAACGATTTTCACGTTTCTTGTCTGCCATCTGATTTCTTGACTGGATTTTTGACATCAATATATTCTGAGTATTTTCTGACAATTATAGCGAGATATCGAATTGCTGTCCCCACAGTTTGACATCCGGTCATTCTGAGGAAGGGCCGATTAAGTTATTACACATTCAATCCTCGTAATTACTTTCTATCATACGCGGCGTCCGATTATTCGGGGGAGCGACGATTAAGTTACCGATTAATTGCTTTATTCACTTTAATACGGCTACTCACTGCCATGTTTGTTTCCGATTGTCCTTCCTCTCGTTTCCTGGTATAATAAATATAACAATAAATATAATTATTATATTAGTTTCTAAGCGCAATTAATCCCATTTACTTCTACACTAGTCTCTAGCCTGATATAGTATCATATACTCACTATAACAGTTTATAACCTTAATTAATCCCATATACTCACTATAACAGTTTCCACCCTTAATTAATCCCATACACTTACTATAACAGTTTCCAATCTTAATTAATCCCATATATTCACTATAACAGTTTCCAACCTTAATTAATCCCATATACTTACTATAACAGTTTCCAACCTAAATTAATCCCATATACTTATTATAACAGTTTCCAACCTAAGTTAATCCCATATACTTACTATAACAGTTTCCAACCTTAATTAATTCCACATACTTATTATAACAGTTTCCAACCTTAAGTAATCCCATATACTTACTATAACAGTTTCTAACCTTAATTAATCCCATATACTTACTATAACAGTTTCCAACCTTAATTAATCCCATATGCTTACTATAACAGTTTCCAACCTTACTTAATCCCATATACTTACTATAACAGTGTTTAACCTTAATTAATCCCTTAAATAAACATCCTTTAATTAAACACGGTGGATGCACGTTACAGTGGGATTTGTCGACAATTAATTTGACACCAAGCTTTTATATATTGATTAAGAAAAATGGTATTTCCTAGCAAAATCAAATCTGCAATGGATCGTAGATGTTTCACTATTCGTGGTATCGGTGACAGGGAGCAAGTATTGCAGTTGTTAAGTTATTATGTCTGATGATTCGGATGAAAATGTGAAAAGCAGCAGCGATGCTGACAGCCGTGGTTGACATCGGCGACACTTTTGTATGTCCAGATCTGTATTAGCCACAACTAAACCAGATGTTCACGTTTCTTGTCTGCCATCTTATTTCTTGTCTGGATTTTTGACATCAATGATATTCTGAGTATTTTTTGACAATTACAGTGAGATACCGAATTGCTGCCCCCATAGTTTGACATCCGGTCATTCTGAGGAAGGGCCGATTAAGTTACTCATTCAATCATCTTTTCTATCATATGCGGCGCGGCTTCCGGTTATTCGGGCAGCGACGATTAAGATACTGATTAATTGCTTTAACGCGGGAACTCACTGAACCGTCGACCGGCCGGCCGGCCGCCCGGCCGACGCACGAAAAATGAAATCGGCTGGGCGTCGTGGGAACGTCGGGTCGTCGGCCGGTTTGGTCATTTTGGAGCTCACATGACCGGCCGGCCGTTGTCCGCCCGATGCTACGATTTTTCGAACACACACAGCCGGCGGTTAAGCGGCCGATTTAATAATTTAAGCGCTATTAATTTAAATTCAAATTAGTTTGATTTTTTGTCCATAGAGGTATTCAATAGGCTCGTCCAGATGACCTGCATCCAAAAGTTCATCATGGCGGAATCAGAGGAAGAATTCATACCGATTTTTGTTGCTGCAAGTGCCGCTTTTGAGGAAATGTCTCAGAGGAAACCAAACCCCGGAGTAAGAAGCATTCCAAGCAAAATCGTCAAAGCGTGATTTGTAGTCGGCACTATCGCCGTCGCCTCTACCCGGTGTAGGCCGTTTTTTGATCAGTGTGGGTGTTTCTGGAACATCTTGGTGCTTGTTTTGCGCGGGGTCTCCTTCTCTGAGGTTTTTTAAGGGCCTGGACGTGCTTTTCGGACCGTTTTGGAGGTGTGTTCTTGTGTGTTTGTCTCCAAAAATTGCTTCCTGTGAGAATATTACGCAACACACCACTCCGTGGACAGTTTGAATACGAAACAGCTATCATGTCGCCGCCTGGTGTGACGTTTCCGCACTAAAAACAACCCAAAACATCTGCGTCTGGCGGGCGTCTGGCGGGCGTCTGGCGGGCGTCGGCCGGCCGGCAGTATCAAACATGTTTGATATCGCCGGCCGACGTCGTGCGGGCATCGGCTCGACGCACGACGCCCGGCCGATGCCATAATTTGTGGAACTCACATAACCGATGCCCGGCCGATGCCCCACGACGTCCCACGATGACCAGCCGATGCAAAATCGGCCGGCCGGCTTAGTGAGTTCCCGCCTTTAGGCAACACGTATGGTGCATACCCGGCTCGTTTAAACATCCCAGCGTCACATATCCAGGGGCAGTGATAGGCGCCCAGATTGAATGTGACATCCGTGTATGCGTTGACAGCCGGATGCTGTCAATCTGCAGTGATGTAGAAGCAAATGCGTCCTACCCTATACGAATGACGTTCTGACGCCGGTAAACGCCTGAATGGAGTGTCTACGCCCATTATGCATAATTAAGGTATCTCTCTCTCTGACTATTTTATCATTTGGTTGAATGTCTGACACCGACAGCAGTGTACATGCAACACGTTATTTGACGAAGAACTAGAACAGAAACAGCCGCGAGTCGTATTGATTGGATCCGAATATTTCCTCGGAGTAAGTAGCCGTTGTCCTTGTGTGTATAACGTCAACGTTATATATATATATATATATATATATATATATATATATATATATATATATATATATATATATATATATATATATTATATATAGGGGTGATGTGTTCTCGTTTGCGAACGCGATATATATATATATATATATATATATATATACATATATTTAAGTATATATATTATTTATATTTAGACTTTTTAAAATGTTCACACCGCTTTTTCTTTGTTGTTTGATTTGCGAAAAACAAATGAAGGACTAACATAGGACGTGTCGCTCCAATCAGCATGCATGATTTCGTTGACAGCTGTTTGTTGTTAGAAATTCAAAGTTTAGATTGAGTACAATTTTAGAGGGAAACAAAAGGTAGGTGCTGAGACCTTAAAGGTTACGCCCTGACTATTGCAAGAGCTGCTCTGACAATAAGTGCGAAACAATTCTTATTGCTAGAGCATAAATGTTACGGATAAAACAAGACTGACTACTGCCGCATCAGCCTTATTGATGTATCTATTAAATTATCGCTTGTTCCAGATTTGACCGCCCCATGTGCAGCTAAGCGATTGTCTCTATGTTCCCCCTTGAATTCAAGAAGTAACCATGTAAGTTGCAATTATAAATGTTCATTTCCGCTTTAACTGAAACTGTCTATATTTACATACAAGAAACCGTCGGAACAAGATATTTTTGGTTACATCAAATCAACACGTATGGTTTAACTAGAACTAACATCTAGCGTTCAGTAACGAATTTTATGAATACCAATACGCATGCATTAATTTCGACCACGACCCATTCAAGTATAAATAGATTATCATCATATCATCCGCGGTCAAGGGAAAGGCGACGGTTGTCACGGAAAAGCAAGAATACCAAGAAAAAATGGGAGCAATGCTGAATGACCAAACAACATATGAGAAATTGAAGAAAGATCCTTCCAGGAAGTACAAGGCTGAGCTCATCAGAATGATAAATTCACTTGAAAAGGAGGGGAAGATCACCAAGGAACAGTACTGGTGCATGTATCCTCCACTAGAGAAAACAACAACGATGTATGGATCACCAAACATCCACGAGGAGGATGTGCCACTTTGACCAAGTGTCGACTACACACAGACAATAGGATACAAGGTATCCCGGGAGTTGGTTGACATACTACAACCATTTGTTGGAAAAACAGAACACCCTGCAAGAAATTCATAAGAATTGGTGAAAGAAATGACAAAGACAACAGTAGAAGAATGAGAATTATTCGTGTCATACTATGTTGTGTCATTGTTCACCAAGACTCCAAAAAAAGGAGCATGTGAGGTCATCAAGAAAAGACTGGAGAATGATAAGATACTAAAGAAGAGAACCAACCTGAATGTAGAAACATCATGGAATTGCTGACATTTATATTGTGGACAACTTACTTAAGATTTTGAGGGGAAATTTACCAGCAGAAGTTCGGAGTAGCCATGGGCAGCCCAGTATCCCCCATTTTTGTGAACTTGTACATGGAGGACTTGTAGTAAAAGATCATCGCCACAACACCAGAGGATTGTCAACTGAGAAGCTGGAAGAGATGTGTGGACGACATCATCTGCTTAGGTCACACAGGAAAGGCAGAGAAATTGCAACAATACACGAACACTGTAGATCCCACGGGTAGCATCGTCTTCACGAGTGACGATGAAGAAAACAACGGAATGCTCTTCTTGTATGCCAAGTTGACCAAAAAGGAAGATGGACGCGTGAAGGCCACTGTGTACAGAAAGAAGACGAACACTGACCAGTATCTGAACTTCGCGTCCTACCACTCCAAATATCAGAGGCTAGGAGTTGTCAAAACGCTCATGAACAGGTTTGAGACGATACCTATCGAGGAGGGGGACAAGAAAAGGCCTTGAAAAAGTTCACAAACAACACAAAACAGACGAAAAAGACCGACAGTAGGAACAAGAACAAAGATTACACCAGTCAAGTGGTTATCCCATATTTGGAGGGAGTCTCGGAAAGAGTACACAGAATAACGAAGAAGTACGGAGTTGCGACAGCTATGCGTCCCCACCACCCTCAGACGCTGTTGTTACATCCAAAAGACAAAGTAGAGTTAGCAGAACCAGACGAACTTGTGTACTAGATACCACGTAAGAACTGTGGTGTCGAGTATATTGAAGAGACCGGGAGATTACTGAAAACACGATTGGACGAACACAGGAAGGACGTATACAACATGAACAATGAGAAGTACATAAGGAGCGGAACAAAGATAAATAAACAGAAGACACTACATATATTTCATTGTTGTTAGACAAATTCCAAGAATAACATACTCACAATTTTCGTATGCTCATAATTGCTTAGCGAAGACTGAAATGTGTTTTCCTATTTTCAACATAGCAAACGTGCAATTAAAACAGCATTAGTTGTAGTGATCATATATGTTTTAGATATGTTTTTCCTAAAAGCAGATCTTTAGTGAACATGGATTTAGCCTTTGCTCGAAAATTAACTTCGCATTGTAGATATTTTAATTCAATCTTGTTTTTCGCACTAGTTGCAAAATAGGGTCTTGTTTAGGTTTCACCCTTCCCCCTACAGACCATAACCGTTTCTAGTATTAGTGTTCCACGTGTACAAACTCATTCCAACCAAGAGCAATGTAATAATTGTGACAAAACGGGTTTTGCATGTATTATTAGTTTCAGTAATTATCAATTATTCCCTAAGGTATAATACGATGCCTACAATAGTTCATACTTTGCCGGGTGTTGGATGAAAAATTGTTAATTATAAGATGTGATGTGTACATTTCTTTCAGGCATAGAAGAATACGGTCGAAGCTTCTTGGAATCGTTCTTCTGCCGTCAATGGTCTTCGTTATACTGTACCTGAAGAACGAGATAGACCACCCGATTCTATCGAAATCAAATGGTTATTCGAACGGGAACATTCCCCCCATAGTAACGGTAAAGTCGAACAATGGAAGTGCTGAAATGCAGGGAGCCGAGGGTATTTTGAGAACATCGATCAGTAAATCTCGTGAAAAGCATTCCCAGCCATTTGACGCAGAGCAAAACCATATAAAGAACTTGGCACACGGCAATCGGGTTATTCGCATACTTACATGGACTCCAGTGCTCACCAATTCATCTAAATGGTTTAATCAGAATGCTGGCGAGGCTTATTGTAACACGAATATCCAGTGTGCATATTCAAAAGATCGTTCATTGTATAACGTGAGCGATGTTATTCTTTTCCACGCACGACTCGCTATCGACAATGACACGTTTCCATCTTATCGGCTGCTCCACCAACATTGGATGACGTATTTGCATGAAACACCCGATAGAATTCGAAGTGTTATAACACCTTACAGTGGTTGGTTTAACTGGACGATTGCGTACACGATGAATGCTGACATCATCAGGCCGTATGGAATATGTCTCCCTAATCAAGAGAAGATGGCAAAAAACCCAAGCAGCGTAACTAAAGAAATACGGCGAATCTACGGAAAGGAAACTGGTTCACTTCCCTGGAGAACGGGAAAGAAAACCTACCATGATAATGTTATTAACTACGCCAAGGATAAAACTGGCCTAGTCTTGTGGGCGGTTAGCAATTGTAGACCTCCAAGTAGACGGGATAGGTACGTGGAAGAACTGAAACGGCACATTAAAGTTAATATCATTGGGAAATGCGGCGATGATGTATGCAGCAAAGGTGGAGAACGATGCTTTAGTGAGTTGTGCAAAAGCCACACATTTTATTTATCATTTGAAAACTCTCTATGTGTTGATTATATCACGGAAAAAACGTTTTCACGCATGGAGAAAGGAATCGTGCCAATTGTTCTCGGAGCTGCTGACTACAAAAAGTTTTTGCCGAAGCATTCTTACATCGATATCAAAGACTTCGCATCACCAAAAGCCTTGGCGACGTACCTACACAAGTTAGACAACGACGACGACTTGTACAATGAGTATTTTGCTTGGAGGCAAGACTACACTTGCCATGCTGGCATACCTAAGGTCGACCTCCTGTGTAGCATATGTCAGTTCATGAACGAAAACATACACAAGGTCAATATCATCGAAGACGTCAACCGATTCTGGAATAAAGAAATGTGTTTATCCAGTAAGGAATACTATGGCAGAAGAATAAATATTTGAAGTTTGATCGGTATCTCCTACACGTGAACATACATAAGAGAGATAATAACGTAATACAATAATATATACATATATACTTCATGAATATATATACAGTATATATATATATATATTTATTTATTTATTTATTTATTTATGTGCGTTCTTTGCCTGGCTGGAGAGGGCCCACATCGAGTTGTAGATATTACAAAAAAAGACTCCAAAGTTATCTTTGAAGATTTTGTGGTGCATGGTACCCAGTCTTGTCTTATTTAAGTACTGGCCAACACTCTTAGTGGAGTCAAACGGTCAGGATTGGGTGCGCAACTTCGCATGCTTCTGAGTTACTAGTCGTGTATCAAAGCATGTCTAAATTGTTGTGGTTCTGGAATATTGACAATTGCATCTAGTAGGGAATTCCAATTTGTTTACTGCTCAGGGGAAATAAAAACAATTATAACAGTTCTGCATAAACAATATAATGAATACAGTAGTGACACAGTGACACATTCTTTAAATTGTTTTACATGGAACAACCATGCTGGTTTATTTCAAAGTATTCTTCTGAATATTGCTCTCTAGAGTTAATGTACATTGCGTTGCTTTATTACTTTAGATGCCTTGATAGGCGTTGTATGAGATGGATGAGATTGATTACAGGCAAGGATGGGTGTCTATATATGGCTTTATGGAATATGCCATGTCCATGGTGTTGTATTTCCTAGATAGAGTATAACTAAAATGGTGTGCATTTTTTGCAAGAGGTTGGCTCATCACAAATCAATTCTTGGGGTCAAAGTGCATTTGCTAGTCATGTTCTCAATATGTTACTTCATATTGTGGGTCTGATTGATTATTAATTTCTCTATATAGGACGTAGCCATATGCAAAGAGGTAGATGTGGAGTTGATATTGTTAGGTAAGTCACTGATGTAAATAAGGAAGAGAACCGGCCTTCATTCTTCTTTGAATCTTATTTGTGGAGTAATTGTTACTGAAATACAATGACATGCTGTGAGTGATTGAATTTATTGAAAGTAATTAATCTTATTTTAAATAATTTTCTAGAAGCAACAGGTGCTCAGTTAGTTTTAGTATTTTTCTGTTGTAAAAATGAGAGGTTGGCTGCAAAATAGGTGAGAGATGATATGTTGTCTGCAACATCCCTTCATGGCCACCTAACGAAGACGAGTGAAATTCAATTATGTAGACATAATATTGTATTTATGGTGATACCTTTCCTACGTTATTACATGTGTTGAATCAGAAGTGAACATGTAGCAGTATGTACTATTTTGGTGTTTTATTAAAACAATTTTACACAGCATAATTAGTATCATCATGGTTACTAATTGTATACAATTATCCTACATGGATACACGCAATACACGGACTCCCAAGCTTGGCATAAGTGTGTGAAGCTAACTTTCTTATTAACTAGTATATTAGTATTTATTAAAATGTAACTTGCTTTGTAACTAGCTATATTAGTATTTATTAAAAGGTAAGTTCTTCTATATCGCAGTAGACAATCCTTGATCAGGATTGCTCAAAGCAAGTCACATTTTCCTCCCTGGCAAACCTGTTCAATGGAACACCATTTCGGCTTCTCTTGGAAGCACCCAGCGATGCTGCAATCGCAAAAGCGCAAAGACTGTTCGTACGCAAATATCCACCACTGTCTATAGCCAGTTATTCATTCTTTTTAAAAATATAGCTAACTTAACTGGAGCAATGTAGAGTGAAAAACTTGCCCAAGGTTTGACACGGCAGCACAGAATTCAACCCAGGTTCTCTTAGTCGGTAGTCTGAAGTTGTAGCCACTGCGCCACTACATTACTATAGAACTATTACCAATATTTATTTTAAACAAAAGTAAAACTTTAGCAATCCGCCTACCATATCTCTTGAATGTTGTATGACACTCGGCATCCCAGACAACATCTCCTATAATATTATAGGTAATTATTAATTATATGCAGTTGGAAGTTTCTGGTGAAGCCTAAATGGATGGATCCAGTTGGTTTTCCAGGTAAGTGTATGTGAAGGATAGTTGTTGGATACTGAGGGTTGTAGGTGGAGATCCAAATGGTTTAGGCCTATGCATCTGGTGTGTCTGGAATCTCTTGGATTTCGAAACTTAAACGTTAATACTACGGATTATTGTTATCGTCAATATATACCGTTATACGTAATTGTTGACATCCATATGCATATTTTTATTACAGAAACATAACCGACCGATTTAAATATAACGTACATTCACCATCGGTATATTGGTTGACATTTTGATGGTCAAAACACAAATATTACGTGTAAAATGTTTGGAATCAAAAACGTAACCAGAGACGGTTCCGGTCGCTGCGGACTATCAGAATTCCCGAATATGTATCGTTACCGTTATCAAATTTCCCTCTGGGAGAACACGAGATATAATAATGTATATGTTTTATTGACGAGCCAATGGCTGCGTGGGGATTTCGTCGCTGCGGACTGCGAAGTACATTCCTCGAGACTGCCCTGGGCGCCATGTTCGCCCAGATTGGCGTTCTTCCCGTCTCGCCGAGCGTAAATGTACTTATCATGTTCGGACCATTTATGTATCATTTATGTCCAGTATTTATACCGGCAACGCGAGCTATAATCTATTGGCGTATCTATAATTTTACATACACAGAATCGTCGACTCTCAATGTAATATAACTATCAAGTATCTAGTATTGCCGAACAAATATTTCTATCAATGTTTTCGTAGCCATTCAATATTTTAGACATTTCTATCCGATCTCCTCTCAATCGCATAGTCTCTAGTATTAATACACCATATTCTCTTAGATGCATTTCATAACTAATATCCCTCAGTTTTTGAATTAATCTGATTGCTCTCCTTTGTACTCTTTCTAGCATATATATATGTCCTTCTTGCGATGTGGCCTCCATTCTGGTATAACATTTTCTAAGTTTCTAAGGTGTAACTATTGTTTTTGTACACCTGTATTACAAGTTCTTTTTCCTATAGGCTACAATTCGCCTCATCAACCCAATAATTTGATTTCCTCTTGATGCTGCAATTCCGCATTGCTCTGAAACCCTTATATTAGCACCAATAATATAGGTAACCGTAAGTCCTTTTCTTTTAAGGCAGTGCTTAGTACAGTACCAACCATTGTACACATTCGTTCCCATGTCCTGTGTGGATGCATTTACATTTCCAAAAAAATAAACAACAGTTGTAATTTCTCAGTCTACTCACTCAATATATCAAGATCATCTTGTAAACGTTTTCTATTATCATCACTTTTAATTCTTCTGTGAAGTCTTTTGAATCATCCGCCATAATGTCTCACTCACTCACTCACTCACTCACTCACTCACTCACTCACTCACTCACTCACTCACTCACTCACTCACTCACTCACTCACTCACTCACTCACTCACTCACTCACTCACTCACTCACTCACTCACTCACTCACGCACTCACGCACTCACGCACTCACGCACTCACGCACTCACGCACTCACGCACTCACGCACTCACGCACTCACGCACTCACGCACTCACGCACTCACGCACTCACGCACTCACGCACTCACGCACTCACGCACTCACGCACTCACGCACTCACGCACTCACGCACTCACGCACTCACGCACTCACGCACTCACGCACTCACGCACTCACGCACTCACTCACGCACTCACGCACTCACGCACTCACGCACTCACGCACTCACGCACTCACGCACTCACGCACTCGCCCACCCATCCACTCACTCAATCAGTCACCCACCCAACCACCCACCCACCCACTCACTCACTCACTCACTCAATCACCCACCCACTCACTCACTCACTCAATCACCCACCCACTCACTCACTCACCCACTCACTCACTCACTCACTGTACATTCCTGGCTATGCGATGTTGCGTGCTCACATAATATCAGAACTGTGTTTTTAAGATTAATGTCAAGGTGATTCAGGATGAAAAATATTCAAACAGAAACACCGGGAACATAATATCGAAATTAAAGGTAAGTTCTTATATATCTCAATGTCCAGGACTTGATGCAGTTGAAGCTGTTGCTGTCAGACTAGACCCGTTTGTTTGGCCATGCCATAGAAGATGCTTTGTCTGTCCCTCAGTAGCGCCTCTGGACTGTCAAGTTCCTTGACGGTTCCTTCATCGAGGACCAATACCCTGGCAATGGAAAAACAAACAAAATACATCGTCTTCAACCATAGAGCAAAGTTGTTAATGGTTGGTCTTTTCGTGATGGTTTACAGAAAGATCACAACTATGTATACACACAGCAACCCAGCAGTACGTGTGTTGTCACCGGTTGATGAAAGTTCAGTTAGCGTTTATAATTACAAGAGTGGGTGGCTCAGCGGGTTTTGCAGTAGTCTTAGTATGAGTCTACCGATAGAATTGTATTGGCATTGCTTTTACTTCATAATCCCTGCTATGACGTCTTCAATTCAAACCCACCTGTCGTAGTCCATGATTGTGTTGAGTCTGTGAGCGATTGTGATGACAGTCGAGTCGGCGAACTCAGTGCGGATCGTCTCCTGGATGAAGTCGTCTGTCTCGAGGTCAACGGCGGCCGTCGCTTCGTCCAACACGAGGATCTTCGACTTACGAAGCAGCGCCCGAGCCAGACATATCAACTGACGCTGACCGACGCTGCAAGAACGAGTGAGCAGATGGTAGAGACGTGGCTCACTAGCGACAAACACAGTGCAAGACACACGGACCGACCACTCCTAGGAAAACAACGCCAATATTACGTTGCAATTATCGGTTAAATGTTCCTACGTGTTTTAGGTTTTGCATCGAATGTCAGACGAACATTAGACAGATGGTAGATTGTCCAAAACATTATGCTTCTGTTCCGCAATTGCCCCGAACGCTGGCCACCGATTTTTAATCGTATCGTTGGTGAGGCACATACTTTTGCGTTCATCTGACAATCTCCTTCAACATGTGATATATTTATACCTGAGATTCTCTCCACCTTCTGCACAATCGTGCTGTAGGCCCGACAGAAGTGACGTCACGAAGTCTTTGAGGTGCGCATGCTCGAGCGACCTCCACACTTCCTCGTCTGTGTATTGCTCGAACGGGTCAAGATTCACGCGCAGTGGGCCCGTGAATAACACCGGATCCTAGGTGAAAGTGAGAGTACACACGTCATATTATATATGATTTGTTCATTGTACATGTTGCCAAGTTGCCAGCTTAGACTGATCAACGGTTTCAGTTAGAAATAAGAGAGAGGGAGAGAGAGAGAGAGACCGAGAGACCGAGTGACCGATAGACTGAGAGAGTGATGATTGAGTGAGTGAGTGAGTGAGTGAGTGAGTGAGAGAGAGAGTGATGATTGATTGATTGATTGATTGATTGATTGATTGATTGATTGATTGATTGTGTGTGTGTGTGTGTGTGTGTGTGTGTTTGTGTGTGTATGTGTGTGTGTGTGTGTGTGTGTGTGTGTGTGAGTGTGTGTGTGTGTGTGTGTGTGTGTGTGTGTGTGTGGTGTGTGTGTGTGTGTGTGTGTGTGTGTGTGTGTGTTTGTGCGGTGTATTTGTGTGAGTGTATACCTATCCGGCACAGAAATATGGTGGCGAGACATATGAAGACGAAGCTAGTAATAATAGCATAACTTCTCTTACGCATACATCGCTGGAAAACAAGATCAGAGACTCATCAGTAAAACAGGGTTTATGTATTTACGTTCTTAATATCTACCTGCGGAATGATGGTGAGTTTCGAACGCAGGTCATGAAGTCCCATTGTCCCAATCACCTGGTCATCAATGACAATACATCCGGTTGCGGCTTCAATGATGCGGAACAGAGCCAGCGTCATGGATGACTTGCCAGCGCCAGTCCGACCAACTATCCCGACCTAGGAGAAGAAAACAGTTCGTGTGATGCAAGACATCAATTTTGGGCTCTTTCATTCTCAATATTCAGCGTCGTACCTAGCCAGCCAGCCAGCCAGCCAGCCAGCCAGCCAGCCAGCCAGCCAGCCAGCCAGCCAGCCAGCCAGCCAGCCAGCCAGCCAGCCAGCCAGCCAGCCAGCCAGACAGACAGACAGACAGACAGACAGCCAGCCAGACAGACAGACAGCCAGCCAGCCAGACAGCCAGCCATTAATGCGTGTTTCATGCCCACGCTATGCTAAAGGCTGACCACAACCAACATCTTGACGAACCTTATACTTACACGAAGACCAATACTTGCATAGGGAACACGTCGGCTGAAAAACCGTAAAGCAAATGGCTGAGTGATTTGATGGATCGTGTCACTTAAACTACATCATGTCTACAAATAGTGCAGCTAGACAATGTATGTGCGTGCGTATATGCGCGAGTGTATGCATGCATGCATGTATGTTTGTACCATTTATCGAATACCTTTTCCTTGGCATTGATCTGAAAGCTGACATCCCGCAGCACCAAGGGCAGTCCGGGTCTATATCGTGTCGCGTAGTCACAGAACGTTACGCGGCCGTGCTGCGGCCAGTCTAATGGCGGCCGGGCGCCTTTTATAATCGTCGGAGCCTGTCAGATCAGAGCAGACGAGTGCAGAATACAACAGTGGAAACAACGACTCATGGTGTTAACGTCACTGACAAAGTGAAAAGATAAGTTTTTGCTTGGTCAAATAGATCAACAGCATTATAAAAGTTCTGAATGATTTAAATGTTAAACTTTCAATACTAACGCATTGTTCTTCTTGAAAATAATTACCGGTGATCTTTGCGTACATGTTCACACCAAACACCGGACAACTCAAACAGCCGTATTTGTTCCAGTGTAACGGAAGCAAGCTGTTGCGTTACTTCCGAAAAAAACGGAAAATACTTATGTACACGATCACATGTCCACGGCATGATAGTTCTTCTGGGCCATGGAGGAATCTACTCAGTATGAAAGGTTATCATGATCTTGGCGACAAAATGCTAACTGACAAGAGCAAAGAACATAATCGGTTTATGCTTTAAAACCAAAAGAATAGATTTTTGACGAGCAAACCTCTTCGTCGAGTTCCGTGTACTCGATGATTCTCTCTACAGCGACTGTGAATGTTTCCCATTCTGACGTCATCATTACCACCATGTTTAATGCCAAAGTCACCTGAAATGTGTTATCCATAATTACTCAGACAGCAATGTGTTGCATTCACAAGTCATGTCAATAGGTTTTTGTTAATGGCTAACACGATTTACACGTATTGCGAGGGCAAATCAGCAACTTGTGGTTGTACACATGAGAAACAATTCCAATCTCCATATAACATATACGTACGTTTGGATATAATGTGCAACATTTCCATAATAAACCATTATTATATAATTGAATTCCATAATCATGTATACTACCGATGGAGCAACAAACCGAAGGCAGCAGTTTACGTATGTGTCACGTGACATGCTATAAGCAGTTGGTCCCTTCTATTTGATATCTGTGATCTCGCCCAATGGGAGGAGAAGGAAAACTCAACACCAGACGAGGAATGGGAAGCTCTGCAGCAGGTCGTGTACAACACAGCCAAGACATATCTTGGCAAGCCAGACAGAAAACACCAGGACTGGTTCGACCCCAACGACCAGGAGCTACAAACTCTTATGAGCAGAAGAAACCAAGCCCACCAGAGAGTGTTGCAAACCAGGAGCACTAGATCCACCACTGCAGCATATAAAGACGCCTGCAGACTGCTACAAAAACACACCCGTGCACTGAAGTCAGACTGGTGGGAAAGGAAGGCAGTGAAGCTGCAGATAGCTGCTGACAGTATCAACATGAAGGGCTTCTACAATGGACTGAAGGAAGTATGGGGACCCAAAAAGAAGGGACCTGTTCAACTGAAATCAGCAGATGGAATGGAGACCTTCTCTGACAGCAAGAGAGTTGTGGCAAGATGGAGTGAACACTTCCAGAAGCTACTCAACGTCCCTGGAGACATAGATCACGAAGCTTTGGAAAACATCCCGCAGCGCATTATCAAGACAAGCCTAGATGAGATTCTAACTATGGATGAGATGGCTAAAGCAATCGCCGGCCTGAAAGATGGCAAAGCACCTGGAGGAGATGGAATTCCTGCAGAAGTATGGAAGCACGGAGGAGACAATCTGTTCAGCAGACTGCACCAACTAATCACCAATGCCTGGGAGGTGGGTTCTGTACCACAAGCATGGAAGGATGCCAGCATTGTAACCATCTACAAGAAAGGTGATCGAACAGACTGTGGGAACTATAGAGGAATCTCTCTTCTTTCCATAGCAGGCAAGATCTTCGCCAGGATCCCACTCAACAGACTATCTACCCACATAACACCAGAGGTAGTTCCAGAGACTCAATGTGGCTTCAGAGGTAACCGGAGCACCGTGGATATGATATTTTGTCTCCGACAACTACAAGAAAAGTGCATTGAGCAGGACCGACCACTGTACATGGTATTTGTCGACTTCAGTAAGGCGTTCGATACAGTTGGGAGGACCGGGCTATGGCAGCTACTGAGGAAGTATGGATGCCCAGCCCAGAGAAGTTCACAACAATGATCGAGTCACTACATACCGGAATGATGGCGAATGTTAGTGTTGGATGGGAAGTCTCGGAATCGTTCAGTGTCACAAATGGAGTCAAGCAAGGATGTGTACTGGCCCCCACGCTGTTCTCCATCTTCCTATCAGCAATGCTCGATGATGCTTTCCGAGACATGGGGGATGGCGTCTACATACAGTCCAGACAGAGCGCTGACCTATTCAACGTCGCACACTTCAGAGCGAAGATCAAGACTACTCGGATACTGATGAGAGAGCTGCTATTCGCAGATGACAGTGCACTGGTTGCTCACTCTGCTGAAGAGATGCAGAATGTAGTGGATGCTTTCTCCAATGCGTCAAAGAAGTTTGGCCTGAAGATTAACATCAAGAAGACCGAGGTGCTGTATCAACCCAACTCTACAAGAACCCGAGAGGAGGATATCATGGTTGATGGAAACAAGTTGAACTGTGTTCTGGAATTCACCTACCTCGGAAGCACTATATCAAGTGATGGATGCATTGACGATGAAATACAGAGGAGGATGGCCAAGGCTAGTGCATCTTTTGGCCGACTACGCCAGAGACTCTGGAACAACCACCATGTGTCCATGCGGATTAAAAGCAAGATATACCGTGCAATCGTGCTGTCCACCCTCCTATATGGAGCCGATGCCTGGACAGTGTACAGACGACAAGTGAAAACGCTGCATGCCTTCATGATGCGACATCTGCGATCGATCATGATGATAACCTGGATGGACAAAGTGACAAACAAGGAAATACTCGAACGGACAGGGCTGCCATCTATGGAAGATCTTCTGATCAGAAAGAATCTCCGGTGGACTGGACACCTCATGAGGATGTCACCAGACAGGCTACCAAAGCAGGTTCTCTACTCCCAACTGTCTTCTGGTCAGAGAAAGAGAGGGCGCCCTCGTCTCCGGTTCAAGGATACCATCAAGAGAAACCTGAAGCTGAGAGACATAAAGATCGACTCCTGGACATCACTCTCACAGCAGAGAGATAAATGGAGAGCAACAGTCAAGTGATGGAAGCAGTCTTTGTCACATCGCGACCGACAGCATGATGATGATGATGATGATGATGATAGGGGATGTAAAAGTTCCCACGCAGGGAAATGAAAACAAAACTCGCGGGATGACTGAGCGGCGATCTTATTCTAATAACAACAACTCTTCGAATAATGGAAGAAGAAGCAACAAAATACTAAGACGAAGGCGATGGAGAATGAGCCACTTTACAATATTTGTTGTCATGCCAAGGGGCGGTATGCTACGTAAGTTTGGTTGTGTCTTACTGTACGGGTATACGCTACACACATGTACTATTGTATATGGCTCAAGCCAATTCAAAATTCTCCGAGGGTACTGCTGATTGAATGTCTTTGTAGCGCTCACATTTTCCCGGCGTTATAAACGTTCCAATTGACGTTTCTGCGCATGCGCGATAAATGTAAAATCAATGTGCAGCGACAAAAACAAAGCATTTATGGTATAAATGCTACCGGTTGCTTGTTAAGATGAATATAACCTCTCAGCAAAGATATTTGTCGCAAGGCGTCACGAGCCAAACAAGTTTTGAGGCATATTTTGATAGCAAGCGTAAATCACGTGACTGTAGTGCGCCTTAATCCGTGACAGTGATTTAAACAAATGTAATACGTTATTGTATTGAACGACATCTTAAACAACTCTTCACAGTTATCATCACAGTAGAGCCAACGAACAGCCCATGGCAGTCATCGCGCATGCGCAGAAACGTCAATCGGAAAGATTATAACGACCGAAAAAATGTAAGCGCAACATCGCTTCGAAACTATCGCTCCCCCTCCTCCACGCCAAATATCGCTACAGTACCTGAAGTGCAGAAGAGACGGAGAGTCCCGCGAGACCAGCGCTGGTTGTGTCTCTCGCCAGCACCGCAAAGAGACCGGCGAAGAGAACAATGCAGGTCGCAATGAAGTCCAGTGAAACCGCAAGCCACCTGGCGAACATCGTAGGAACATCAGTGAAAACCGGTTTGGTTAGTCGCAAAACATGCAGGTATAATGGCGATGTTTCAGAGCAGCTTCGGACGAATGAATGTCATAGGTTGAAGAAAGGAGGTGGGTTAGAGTCACATTAGGACATAAAGGATGTCTTTGAGCGGCATTAGAATAACAATTCCATTGATTGAAATAGGTACGTGATGTCTTAGCGTCACCTTAGAACAATATCTGCTGTATTTTAAATTATGCAACATATCATTGTGGCATAGATCTCTTATTCATAATAACAGATGGGATGGCTAACAGCCACATTACATTGAAGAGGGATAGGAGTGTTTCAAAGCCGCACTACAACTAATGCCATAGGTAAAATAAATGAAGGTCTCTTAGAGACATATGAGAACAAGTTTTACCATAGGTCGAAGAAAAGAGATCTTCGAGAACCGCATTACATTGGAGAAGATAGGGATGCTGTAGAGCCGTAGCTCTCTTACCGAACTCCCCCATCCCAAATGCAATCCCAGCAGGCACCCTAACATGTGTAGGGTAGCAACAACGACAGCGGCAGAAACAGTGTGAAAAGGACTGGATAAGGTGAACGTAGGAAAAAGAAAGATGGATAGACATAAAGGCAGACGACAGTGATGAAACTCAGTTAAAAGACACGGACAGTGAACAATTTAATATTCGCTATTTTTGCATAAAAACGTACTACGGTGCGCTTTACAAATCTCATGCGATAAACGGTTGCGGCATCGCTGAGACGTTTTGGTCAGGCGTTGGTCTCTGCACGAATCGTTAATTGCGTTTGCGCCAAGCGAATGACGCAGTTTTGGGGTAGTTTATTTACGCAAAAAATGGCGCACAGAAGTTCGTATGTCGTACGAGAATACGCCCGCTGCAGTGCCGGTGACGCTGCATGCATCCTTACACGTTGTTGTGTAAAAAACGATTCCGCTTGACTAAGGCCTGGACATGGAATACATAACGAATATACATGCTTTATCTGCCTGAAAACTAACGATAACCTTATCAATCATCACTCAGCTTTGCATGACTACATGCCTGTTGCACAGAATGCTGATGTAATATGACTTCTGGTTTTCGTCCACGAGGAAGTCTGAGCGTTTGATAAATCGTTCCTGTTGTCCATACGCGCGGATGGAGCTACAGCCAGTCACCGTCTCCCCGAAGTGAGCGTAGATTGGCGATCGAAGGATCGAATCTATCCTTTTCAGCTGGCGAGATGACGAAATGTAGAACCTCTGCAACAGGAGGAAATGACATGCATTCGGGCACAACGATACTGGCCTGTTCGCCTGCCAGGTAGTCTGGCAGCAGCAGCACCACCAGTAGTGGAGTAGTGGTAGCAGCAGTAACGATACTTATCGGGGAGAGGATGAACGGTACTGATATTGTGGTGACGGTTTGGACACCACGGCTGCACGTTGATGATGATGATGATGATGATGATGATGATGATGATGATGATTATGATGATGATGATGATGATGATGATGATGATGATGATGATGATGATGATTATGATGATGATGATGATGATGATGATGATGATGATGATGATGATGATGATGAAGTGGTGTGTGTGTGTGTGTGTGTGTGTGTGTGTGTGTGTGTGTGTGTGTGTGTGTCCGTGTGCGTGTGCGTGTGTGCGTGCTTGTGTGTGGGTGTGGGTGTGGGTGTGGGTGTGGGTGTGGGTGTGGGTGTGGGTGTGGGTGTGGGTGTGGGTGTGGGTGTGGGTGTGGGTGTGGGTGTGGGTGTGTGTGCGTATGCATGTCGGTGTGTGTCGGTGTGTGTCGGTGTGTGTGTGTGTGTGTGTGTGTGTGTGTGTGTGTGTGTATGTGTGTATGTGTGTTTGTGTTTATGTGTGTGTATTTATGTGTGTGTTTATGTGTGTGTTTATGCGTGTGTTTATGTGTGTGTGTGTGTGTGCGTGCGTGCGTGCGTGCGTGCGTGCGTGCGTGCGTGCGTGCGTGCGTGTGTGTGTGTGTTTGATATCTGACGACCCGTCGATCCCTATTGATTGTAGGGATATAATTTTGGACCTATATTTCTCAGTTATCTGCATTAAAAGTAGAATCCATATATACTCTATTGTCAGGGCAATTGCCAACTCTAACTTGTTTGCCGAGGAATCCACGGTGTGACGTCGCAGATATGGATTGTACTCGAAATGGCGTGGCTCCTGTGGCGACTACAATCCTCAAAACAGATCCTGGTAAAGACCAAACGTAGCCATTATCTCATAGAATAGATATCTCACAAAAGTTAAATTAAAGATTTTTTGTTAGTTTAATATGGCTGTATGATTTTTGCCAAAACCAGAATCCGGCAGACAGTGCATGATGCCTATGTGTGATGAGATAATCGTTCCGCAATAAATGTAGCTTGGCTCCTAGAGAGGTCGAGACAGAGACTGGACGAAGAAGTCTGTAGGTAGGGTGTTTGTGCTAGACATGATTGTTTTGCTTGAGTAGTTGGTTTGTGTCAAACTATTGTAAAGTTATGGGATTCACATTTCCGATCATTGACGCCGCCTGACGGGTTTCTTTCAGTCCCGGGAACCTCCGTACTGACCTTGCGGGTATTAACTGATTGTTTTATGTAACGATTTTAGGGCCGTTGTAGGGGTTCTAGATGACACTTAGTCCATTTACGACAATTTCGAATGCGACCGGACGTCCGGAGGTTATTATCACTGACTTCCGGTAAATTGTACACCTATAGGGCCGATTTCGACTGAGCTACGCGAGTAAACCGAGTAACCCTGGTATCAATCGAAAACCCAAGATCCCTTTTTAACGTGACCATTCTTCACCTAGATAAACAAGGCGAATCTTCAAGGCCACTATCCGAGGCAATCGCAGTTTTGAGAGGATTCACTCGTAACGTAGAGTAACTGACGTCATTAGCAGTGACAACCAATAGAGAACGTAGGCCCCTACTACATAAGAACATTACACGAAATAATAATTTAAATATGTATTTATTATATTATGTTAAATTTAAGTCATCACGTTCTATGTGTTATTATTTTAGAGAAGACGGACAGCAATTGTAAACTACCATAAACCGGATACCACGTGAGGGGTAAGCTAGTAACCCCAGTAGGCCAATTGAAGTCGACCTAGGTTCCACGATGTTGTTACCTGTATGAAGTAGTAGAGGAGTCCAAGAGGAAGGAGAACAATCAGGAAGACGGGTGTGGTATAGGAGATGACGATAAGCGTGCTGATAACCCTTGCCAGCGATGACACCAACACCCGTATCGTATATGGAATGTTGACGTCAACAGTGTCGATGTCTTTCGAGAAGCGGTTCACGATACGGCCAACAGGTGTCGTGTCGAAGAATGACATCGGCGCGCGCAACATCCGGCAAAGCAGTCTGAAGTGTAAAAACAATCACAACTGCTTCAACTTCAGCGTCTCATGTGTATCCCTTCACACACACACGCACGCACGCACGCACGCACGCGCATGCATGCACGCACGCACGCACGCACGCACGCACACACACATATATATATATATATATTTATATATATATATGTATAAATATATATGTGTGTGTGTGTGTGTGTGCGTGCGAGTGTGTGCGTGCGTGCATGCGCGTGCGTGCGTGCGTGCGTGTGTGTGTGTGTGTGTGTGTGTGTGTGTGTGTGTGTGTGTGTGTGTGTAACTGTCCATTGTTAGCAGTTAGCTAGCTAGCATATCCGAGGCATATGAGCAATCGTATTTCGTATAGTATACTCGGATGAATACACCAAAAACAGTAGGGGAAGGTTCTGACTTAAGAGCACCCGTTCACGTTTTCAGCAATAAATAAAAAAATAACAGAGTTTTAATATAAAAACTACACACACTCGTATAATTGTGTAGGCTTTCTGTGAACCCATATGGTGAGTTCTGCTGAAGTGTCTTTGTATTCGTTTGGAAAGCATAACTACACAAATACTTTTAATTTCAAGTATTCCTCATCAGATGTGGGATCAATATGAACATAATATAGGGAGGGTACTGAGCCACAGTTTCAGTGATCAAATATCTTCAGCCCATTGCGAGGGCATACTTGTGACATGTTTTGGTGACGTTTCAAAACCGTGTTCTTACCCTTGTTGTCCCAAAAACCTCTGCATCCTATAACAAACCTCTTTCTACACCAAACACAAGTTCCCCTTCCCTAAATATTATCGGCTATTCTTATCTCCATCCTGTCACACCAAACAGTTACATTACAAATGTCAAAAAAAAACCGGAGCGTTTACGCCACTGCTAAGTAACATTTAACATGTTGAAACATCTCTCAATTCTAAATAATCTACAAAGCCTGACAAATGTGCACAGCGCACCAACGCAATGATATTAAAAGATGTTTTTGATACATCCACTCACGCGCAGTTACATCCGCACTAATGTATTCAACACACACGCACTCACGCACGCACGCACGCACGCACGCACATATGTACGCATACGCGCGCGTAGGAGACAGCTTCCTGGAGTA
>OZ024861.1:29919276-29969276 GCA_964017155.1 Oasisia sp. SBJ-2009 | reverse complement strand
TCCACTTCCAACAACGGTGTTTTATCAACAGAATGGCGTTTTTCTCGTCGTCGACGCCGTTTCCGTTTTCTGAAAAACACTTCATTATTGTCTGTGGCGTGATATAATAATAGTAATAATACTTGTACAATTTACTGAAAAATAATAATTAGGTAACTTCTATTGATCATAAATCCTTAGAAACCAAACTCAGAGGCGCACCAATACAGAAGGGTTAATCAATCTAGGGTCAATAACCAGTTCAAGTTGTTATCAGATTGATTGATATGCCAGTGAACTATATATATAGATAGGAAAAAGCTTGTAAAGGTATGTCTTTAAATGACGGCGGAATTTAGCAACGTTTCTACTGATTTGCCACTAGAAGGAAGCCTATTCCAAAGATTAGCAAAAGCTCAATATTAGTATTGACTTTATGGACAAAGTAAAGGTGCAAGCAATCAATGTAATACGATGATTGCTCACAGGATAGTGTCTGGCAAGTAATGGTACAGATCTTAAAGATGATACGACATCGGACAGGATGCCAATGCAGAGACTTTAGAAATGGCATAGAATAAGTAAAACATGGATACCTAGACACAATCCCTGCTAAGCAATTCTGAACATGTAATGTTGTTTATCCATTAAGGCTATTGCTAATGCCTGTTGACGCCGCACGTTCCTATCCCAGCACAAAGTCCTGTGGAGAAATGAACTCTGTTAACGTCTTCAGGATGTGACGTTTCCTAATCTGCATCATGACTCAGTTACTGAAATGTCCATTTGAAATCCGCTTGGTAAAACAACACGTTGTACGTGTGTACGAAAATAATAACAACCCGGGTTTTGGACGAGTGTTGACTGGCTCTCGACGTTACCTGTCTCTAAGAATACGATTAGCCTTAGACATGATACTGCAGTGTATGACGTCATTCACGTCAAATATAGAATATTTATTTTCCCATTCCAGTCGGTCAAAGGCGACGAGTCAACTGGTTCCATCGAGGCCATGTGACAACATGTGAAACATTACTTACTTCGGTGCTTGCGCTTTCTCCGTCTCCGAGCCACGAGTTCCATCAGACGTCGTGTCACAGTATTCCGAGAGTGACGCTTCTGACAATTGCTGCTTCAGGTCTTCCAACGCTGAAACAATACGTGATGTTGTGACGTCACAACCGTCTAAAATTATTTACATTGTAGAGCAATTACAATACTGCCTACAACAATTTACGACTCTTTACTGAAAAGGAAGTGGTTTAGATTGGAAATTTAGCTAGACATTTTTGACAAGCAACCTTGAGTCTACTTCGTAGAGATACGTGGTCTTAATATACAACTGATTTGTTGAAATAATCGAACATCAAACCATTGATAAAACAGTTTGAAAAATAAATCTGAGAACTACACAGCGGTATGTCTAACATTAGTGATTTGAAAGTTTTGTACAAAGATTAAACAAAATCATATGATGGATTTCCACGTGACAAATACATAGGTAACCACATTTCGACATGGGTTCCAAGAAAAAAGATGACACTAAATATATTGCCAATAACGCACTCACAATCGAGGTCCAATTCATCGCTAGAGTCGGGGTTGTTGAGGTAGGTGAGGACGAACTCTGAGAAGGCCGCTCCGTGGCGTATCAACTCCTGGAATGTGCCCATCTCGGAGATCTCTCCGTTTTTCAGGACCACAATCGTGTCCATTTGCTGCAGGTAGGCGACGCTGTGAGTCACCAGGAGGCGCGTCTGTGCAGTCACGTGACAGTAGCAATGTAGAATTATGTTTTTGTTGTTGAAACGTCAATGTTCTCCTAGATCGAATAAGTACACATTGTCTGTCTGTAAGAACTCAGTAAGTTAAGAAACAGCTCGCTTCTATCCTGGCACTAAATCATACGTATTGTTCCCTACTATAGCACAGTCATGATACAAACGGTGGGAGGGTAATGTATGTGTGTGTGTGTGTGTGTGTGTGTGTGTGTGTGTGTATGTGTGTGTGTGTGTGCGTGTGTGTGTATGTGTGTGTGTGTGCGTGCGTGCGTGCGTGCGTGCGTGCGTGTGTTTATGTGCGTGTACGTTTACATGTGTGTAACGTATCTATTTGTGTGTATGAATGTGAGTATGGGTGTACGTGACGCGTGGATATAAACATTTACTACTCATACTTCTCTCCAACATAATAATTTGACCAACACTCTCACGAAGGACATTTATGCTATTCCCTCAGATATATTACACACACCCAACTTCCTCTTGAGCAGACCGTTCGGACCGACGACTTGGTCGAAGATGTGTCGACCGACGTGAGCGTCCACGGCGGACAGCGGGTCGTCGAGGAGATAGACTCGACAGTCCTGATACACGGCCCTCGCCAGGCTCACTCTCTGCTTCTGACCGCCGCTTAAGTTGATGCCCTGTTACAGACATACATAGTCAGTGACAACCGCTCACGTTGATGCCCTGTTACAGACATACATAGATAGTGACAACCGCTCAAGTTGATGCCCTGTTACAGACATACATAGACAGTGACAACCGCTCAAGTTGATGCCCTGTTACTGACATACATAGACAGTGACAACCGCTCAAGTTGATGCCCTGTTACAGACAGGCATAGAGAGTGACAACCGCTCAAGTTGATGCCCTGTTACAGACATACATAGATAGTGACCGCCGCTCAAGTTGATACCCTGTTACAGACATACATAGATAGTGACAACCGTTCAAATTGATGCCCTGTTACAGACATACATACATAGTGACAACCGCTCAAGTTGATGCCCTGTTAGAGACATGCATAGATAGTGACAACCGCTCAAGTTGATGCCCTGTTACAGACATAGATAAATATTGACAACCGCTCAAGTTGATGCCCTGTTAAATGCATGCATATATTGTGACAGGCGCTCAAGGTTATGCCATGATACAGACATACATAGACAGTGACAGCTGCTTAATTTGATCCATCGTTACACACACACACATATAGATAGTGGCAACCGCTCAAATTGATTCCCTGTTACATACATACATAGATAATGGCAACCACTCAAATTGATGCCCTGTCACATACATACATACATACATACATACATACATACATACATACATACATACATACATACATACATACATACATACATACATACATACATACATACATACATACATACATACATACATACATACATACATACATACATACATACATACATACATACATACATACATACATACATACATACATACATACATACATACATACATACATACATACATACATACATACATACATACATACATACATACATACATACATACATACATACATACATACATACATACATACATACATACACACATACATAGACAGTGACAGCCGCTCAAGTTGATGCCTTGTTACAGATGTGCACTTTCCACGTTCGATAAAACATGAATTTTATATCGCATGAAACCACATAAGTAATACATATGAAGGACGTCTATATTTGTGAATACGGCATTTCTGTCATAATCTTGCAAGCCTAACAATACGAGAGAACCAGTTCATTATTCGCTTACCATATATACATAACATATATTTACCCTTTCGCCAATTTCTGTCTCGTCGCCTCCAGGAAGGATGTCCAGGTCCGGTCCGAGAGCGCATGCGTCAATGACCTTCTGATATGCTGACAGGCTGAGGGCTTTGCTGAACAGGATATTATCCTTGACGGTAGCATTTTGGATCCATGCCTGTTGTGGCACGTACGCCAATGACCCCTGTATCACGTACGTCACGTAATCATGTTTCATTGCGTTTGCATGCGCTGTTAGCTACTACGAAATTCAACTATATAACTGTGTACCAAACGCAGGTAGTTCGTAAGTTAATATAAACACAAATGAAATATTATCGTGTTTGTGTGGATAACGCGCTACCGTCATTGCAGAAGTGCAAGTAACTTAAAATATAAAATATAAAAAACATCACCGGAATTGAATATACACGTTGATAAGCGTAACCACATTAAAACAGATCAGTACAAACGAAAGTAAAACCAACATTTAACACATTCAACATTTAACACACGTGAAATTTAGTAGCAAATTTTAATACACGAATGCAGTTGACATACCCTGACATTGACGCGACCTTCCATGAGCTCCATTTCCCCGAGTAGAGCAGAGACGAGGGACGATTTCCCTGACCCGACTTGACCAACGACGGCCACTAGATTGCCTTCTGGAATCTTCAGGTTGATACTGCAAAGGATGACGTAAAATTGGAATCGATCCCAACGTTATACATGATACAATGTTCAACAATTACCTATAGCTCAATTTTGAAATAATATTGTATTACTGTAGCGGTGTATTAAAATGATAAGTAATTACGTTAATATGTTATCAAATAGGAAATACCATAAAAGTAGTTATAAGCAATATGTGATACTGTAGATAAACTAAAGAGGGGTCGAGGAGACTGTCACTAAGACCATTTTGGTCGCTCGCGTGGCAGCCACCTCGTTTATTAAATCTCAATTAAATATATTTGGATTTCGTAAATACTTTCGATGAAATCATAACAGCACAATTGTCCAATGCAGTAACGATAACACCAACATTTGAAAGCTATTACAGGTAATTAATATCACAAATCTCACCAACAACGAAATTAGTCAATTACATTCATTTCGAAACTAGCAAATAATTACAATTTCATAGTTATAATATTATAACAATACTTAGTATACGTACATTTATAAAGGCATCATAAATAAAACACTATAAAATGGTATATTGATTATTATAACTGTCCACATATAGAACACGTCGCTGAACGATTTTATCCAGCGGACTGCTCCAATTAATTCGTATAGAATGAGGTTCTCACTTAAGAATATGTCAGTTTTAAGACCCTTACTTCATCAGCACAGGTTTTTCGTCTCTGCTCCAGCTAAACATGCCGTTGTCGATCTTGATGGCTTCCTCTAAAACAGCAAGAGGCATGAGTATGTTTACATACCTTGGTGGCTTCAAAGTAGTGATGACAAAGTGGCGTGTACCTGTTCTGAAGAAAGAACATAAGACGAAGCCAAAACTGTGGCGACAGCGCGATTGATTAGGCTGTTTTATACTAAATCTCTGAATTTCCTAACAAGCTTGTGCTCACTGTGCTTCATAATTTGTTGTATGGTATATTACAACAGTTGTGTTATATTATCAATTACATATCTTTTTAGAAACGTATGTTTAACCAATGTACATTACTTTGATAACGATATTATAGCTTTTATTGATTCTATAATAGATTGTAATTCTATTAATGTTATTGTAATATGTTTTATTATTTATATATCGCTCTATTAATAATATTATTAGTTTAATATAACATTTTATATTCGTTAACGAAAAAAATCATGTGAAAGCGCCACGAGCTCGGGTGCCGGGGCTATATAAATAACAATTACTATCATTACTATATACAATGACTATGAAACAGTTGACTAATTATTCTTCATTTTCCAAGAGCCACACACTAAAGGTATTTTGCAGCGTTGTAGCGAAAGATCATGCCGCTGAATTATACTGCTGCACAGACTTGTTAGTATTTGTACTTCGTTATAAGTTTCCTTATCGACATATATTACCCACTATGGCCGTGAACTCACTTGTCGACGGGTCGTGACGGACGTTATTCTCGTCGAGTTCCTCACTCCTTAAGAACTTGTTAATGCGACAGATCGACACATACGCCTGGAAACGACATCAATTTGATAAACAAACTAGCAACGCGCCGATAAACTAACTAAACCAATGGTAGGCTAGGTGTTTGTATCTGGTCAGCCATATTGAAAGTAACACACTACATTGACCAGCAACTAAGAATATGGCTATAACGATTCTCCTGCATAATTTATGTTGGAGACGTACATTTGTTTGTAATATTTATATGGACTTAACCTTTGGAGAAGTACTTTGTTTATAACATCTACACGGAATTAACCGTTGGAGAAATAGCCTACGTTTCTTTATGCCATCTACAAGGACTAACGCGTTGGACACGTACGTTTGTTTATTACTGTATCTATATATCTGTGTTTTTTCTGCATCTACGTGGATATGGGTAATATATATAATGCGTAATATGAAACATGACGTAAACACGAATAATCAAAACGTGAATTTACTTATTTACTAAAACATAATCGGCTGTACATAAATACTTGTACACTTCTACTGCAAACCAGGAAACGTATCACGAATTCCTACGACATTTTTATTGGTATTGCAGACACACGACACATCTGTGGTATATTCATACACTGTATAATTATGTTCATACCTGGACAGCATCAGATACCGCGATGGGCAGCTGGGAAATGGGGACACTCATGACATTGAATAGCGCCAGCGACACGAAGGCTTTGTTGGCGTCTAACACGTTGTCTGACGAGGAGAGCACGTAGGAGCCGAACGACACGAGCCCCATCTGGTGAACGTACACGCACATCAACCCGGGCAACAGAAAGCTTATAAAAATAATCTAGGAAAAGAAAAAGTACTACTAAAGACGTGGAAACAAGGCTGGTTATTATAACACCAATGAAAGATAACCTGAGAGACCGCGGACCTTGGAAAGGAATTACTCTCTAACATCTGTCTCCAGCAAAGTGTTCAGAACAGCACTGATAGACAGAATAAGATATGGAGTTGGCAACTAATTTAGGGATGAACAGACAGGTTTCAGAAGAGAACGAAGCAAGGTTGAACAGATGTTCGTAATATAACAACAAGTTAAGTGTATACTTTCTGGTGGGTTTGCTTAGCGTGAAGAGGAAGGTCCATGAACATACTTAAGACTCTACGTTATCAGAACAGCATATATGAACTCACAAGATACGCGGCCACGGACCAGCTGATAGCGATGCTCGCATGTAAATAGGCTGCCGTCTTCAGCGTTTGTATTTCCTTCTTACGCATTTCCGTAATCTTTTCTTGGAAAGGATTTTCCCAAGCATACAGCTTTAGTACCTACAAACGCCGGAAATTAAGGCTGGTTAGACAATGAATGTATATACGTAGCTACGTGGACAATTTTATATTTTGTTCAAAGACGAAAGCATTCTTTTAATTCGAGAGGTATCCATCATCTAGTCAACATACACATACGGTAGTTTCAAGTGAAATAATTGTATTTACTGTCACAAAAACAATTACGCATGACATGTAAATTTAATGTAGGTTGTCAAAGCGGGCATGCACAGATACTTCCATCTACTACGTATATACCTACATACCTTTATCCCGTTGAGCAGTTCGTTCATGAGTTTTATTCTTCTGTCTTTACATATCATCTGTATTACCTGCAGCCAATAAAAATATAATGTATTAGCTTACTGGAATATCTTGATTTGCATATAGGACTTGGAATATATGCATCACGTTAAGTAATTACAAGTAAATCCTCAAGTATCTTTCCCGATTCCACCCATGATTTATTTTGTTTGACTCGTTATGGAAGAGGTAGGGTTATGAAGCAGGGATAACGTTCTACACCAATATATATAGCCAGGTAGGCCTTCATAAAGGTGTAAGAACTAAAGCAATGCGGAGTGGATGAATTTACCCATGGCTTAAATCGACAACAATATTATTCGAACCAAGCTTTCGATTGAAAGGCTGAAGCTCTAACCTCCCTACCCAGCGTGTGTCATTAGCAACCAATAAAACGACTATTCTCATTGTATATTTATTTGTCATACATTTCATGTTGCACCTATTCATTGCAGCATAATTCATTTTATAAAGTTTACAAAACACAGTTTTATGAAGACACGTCTCGTCAAGGAATCCCTGGATCAAAGTTTGGGCAACAGTCAAACTAGACTAAGAACAGGTGATTTTAATAATACATGAATACATTAATACAGCTCTCAGTACGACTGTTGCTACCTGATTCGGTTAAATCCTTATTGTAAATAAAGTTCAAGACACCTTTCCGATTGCACTGTGTTCTCCTATGGAGCGTTCATTCTTTTCTCGACACTTCCTTCGGTAGCGCGTCACAAAGAACATGCAACCACCAGGGCACAACTTCCAGCAGTCGGAGAACACAGAGTGAACGAAGGCCACAACATCACGGCCAAAGAACAACAGTGCTCGCTAGAGAGAACAACTTCTGGGCGAAGACATATCAGCGAGACGATCTAAATAAGATAGAAGGGGAGAGAGAGAAAGCGAGAGAGAGAGAACGAGAGAGAACGAGAGAGAACGAGAGAGAAAGAGAGAGAGAAAGAGACAAAGAGAGAGAGAGAGAGAAAGCGAGAGAGAGAGAAAGAGAGAAAGAGAGAGAACGAGAGAGAAAGAGAGAGAGAGAGAGAGCGAGAGAGAGAGAGAGAGAGAAAGAAAGAGAGAGAGAGAGAGAGAGAGAGAGAGAGAGAGATGGCCAGCGATTAATTGAGATTTCGGGTGCAGTACTCTCCGCGATTCATGGAATTGCTGTCATGTGACGACTAACAATAAAATCACATGACAACCGAGTAACCAGCAGTCCAACGCTGACCAATGTATCAAGAAGACACAGAACACTCTATAGGAAAACACATTGGATACAGAAAAGTTATAATAAACTTAATTTACAATACTGTCACAGCTGTTGTCAGGTCATGGTGATTAGTTTATACGGTATTTATATAGCCGTATCTTTGGGAGAAACAAACCCTGTTGTTACCTGGAGTTTACGCATCTTCTCTGCAAAAGCGGCGTTGAAAGGGATCATGAAAAGGACAAACAAAAGTCCGGCCATGGCGGAGGGACCAAGCTCTTGCCACAGGAAGTACATACATAGACCAACAACTAGTGGCGCAGACCAGAGCAGATGCAGAAAGGGGGGCGCGTCTTGCAGCTTCTGCGCATCGACCGACATCAGGTTAACGATTTCGCCAATGCTGTTTTCTCGCCGGGCGGAAGTGCTCAGTCGCAGGGCCTGTCGGGATATTGTGACGCACCTCAAATATATTGCTATCAATGCACACATGCTGAAGCTCGACAGCAGCACACCAGAAGAGGCACGGATTTAGAAAGGACATCAACAGTAACACGAACAGCATTACAACATATATTTGTCTTTCTATGCGTTTCATGAATTATGATTATACATTTGATTGTTCTTGTTGGAAACAATACCATAATGACTATATTCACATGTCATGTTCATCTGGTTGTATGTTGAATTAATATTCGTGTTTATCGCACAAATCATTGGGACAATCGCAGTTGCAACTGTTTATTTACTCAACTCACTTTGTTCATAGCGTAAAAGTGAACAAGTTGTATCCAGTCAGATTACCTACTTTTCGATATATGACGCCGACGACGGCTGTGCGCAGGCGCAGACCGGTGACGTAGCCTATGTTCCAGTGGTTCTGCATAAACATTGAGCTCGTGCAGGCGACAACAAACATGGCGGCGACGTAGACGTAACCCTTCCATGACATCGGGTCCTTCGAGCGAATGAGGGTGATCAGTAAGCTGCAACGGACGTATGAAGACATTTATACGCAACATGGACAATGTGAAAAGGGAACAACACATGCAACCTACTTCTAACCTCACCGATATACACCGAATGGCTAATCCATATCATTCTTCCAAAAACTGACTGTGTATCTTTAGCATGCGTGGATTTAGCCATAGTATCTGCTCAAGCCATATCTTCACGTTGTTGACACTGTTTAAGCAGATGTTTAAAATGTAACCTTGTTGTTCGCATTAGTTAACAGATTGGGCCATGCATTCCATCCAGGTACAATGTAGTCTTGGCACAATATTGTTTTTGCATGTACAAATAGTTTCAAGACTTGATACCCGAAGTCCATTACATATATCATCGAATAAATTGTCAATGTCACTTATATGATAAATCTACACACATATGCATAATGTATATGTATATATATATATATATACATATACATATGCATATATATATGTAAATATATAATATATATATATATATATATACGTATGTATGTATATATGTATATGCGTGTGCACATATGTAAGCATATGGTGGTGGTGGTGGTGGTGGTGGTGGTGGTGGTGTGTGTGTGTGTGCGTGCGTGCGTGTGTGCGTGCGTGCGTGCGTGCGTGCGTGCGTGTGTGTGTCTGTGTCTGTATGTCTGTGTAAACTGTATTGATGATAGCAACAAAAGCGAACACAGAAATTGAATAACAAGAAAATTATCAATAATAATTAAGAACTTACTTCAGTATCTGGGGTGATATTAACATACAGAGGTCGTAGCATAACAGGAAGACGCCTCCTAGAGCGTAATATCCGCCGAAAGCACGGATTATTGCTCTCCAGATGGAAGGTGGTTTTGTGGGTGTATTCGTCTTCATATTATTAATAGGATACACTTCACTCGGAGCGGCGGAGTATTTCATGGTAATTCTACAAGACAATTACCAATGCCGAGATGATATTACGTTATTTGCAATATGCATACTGACAATAAGGTGTTATTATACACACACGTTGACGTATACTACCGCTACATATTGTACAGAATGTCAGAGGAAGTTTGCATCACAGATGGAATTGGCAAATTGCAATTGGTATAAAGAACAAGAAAATAACGTGCGATGAGATCAACCAAAAGCTGTAATAAACTTGTTTCATGAATGCACTCCTTTTTACATACTTATGTAACACTTCATAGTTGTGTTATTACAATCGACAGAAGATACACTTAACGTAAGAGAAAAACAGACAGACTGACAGACAGACAAACATACAGAGAGACATACAGTCATATAGAAATACAGACAGACATGTACATTCACATATACACATAATTCACATATACACACATACCTATACACACACTCACACGCACGCACGCACACGCACACACAGACAGACAGGCAGACAGACACACAAACACCCGCACACACACTAACACCACCCACACATGTCCAAAGGAAACATTATTCCTTACTCCCACTTCGTTTTCTTCAATTCCTTCTTCCATTCGTTCTCGAACCTCGTCACGATTTTGTCAGATTTGTCTTCTGGTTTCAGATCAAATAAATCATCGAAGGTGATGTCACGTCGGTTCCCTCCCACCAACATCCTGTTGACGCGAAATAAAGTAACTAAATTTAAACTGGCAGACTTTCAACATGCATATTGTAGTCATAAGAACGTAATCCTAAATGAAAACAGTAAAACCTAGGAGTTGGCAGATGCATGACGACACTTACTTCGTGATCCAGAGAAACGTCATCCGGAGCCAGAACGGCGCTGTGATTTCTGGAGATACATTCTGGAAAACCAAGATAAATTGACACGCAATGGTCGTCCCACGTATTCAACTTATAATGTTTGAAGCTGCAGCATGTACTTCAAACACCACTACACTGCCAACTGCATGATCACATAAGTACATTCGCTTCTTCCTTCTTATTTGTTTGCATACAACTGCAAATAAACACGGTAATAGTAACATTGTATGAGACGTCAATGTATTAAAGGAACATGCAACCCTAAATGTAGAAAATGCTCAAACCATTAAGCAGTATTTATTGTATCACATGCCAGAATATTTATTTAATTTTACAGATCATTTAGTAAGTGTTTAAGGATAATTAATGAGCCTCTATGGAGGCTGAGATGTTTGGCATTTCTCCACCCACTGAAGCATGAAATGTGCACAGGCCGAATCTGGACGGCGATATTTTACTTTTTGACCTAACCAACAAAACTTATACACATATCAGGTTACAAAGTAAAATCACTTTGAAACCTAATGTAAGATTGGTTGCTGTAAAGACAGGTCGATTTCATGGTTAGGTGAAAAGGTATAAGATCGCTCAATACCCAGCCGCTTTTCGGTGCACACATTCAGCGGGCACATCTTCTTTCAAGAGTCGTCGTTACCCAGTGAATTCAAAATAACATGTGCTCCAAATCACACTTGAAGCTTGCAGTCCACCTTTAAAATGTCATCGTTCTGTTGACGTTGAATTTGGCCACCGTGTGGTCTTTACCAATATTGCATAACCATATCATTGTCGACTCGGTCTTCATTGGAATTATGTTTCGCATTTGGAATCTATTTCGTTTTCATATCGTATTATATATTACGCATTACATATTACGTATTACATACTACGTATTATATTATTAAGTATTTTATATAATACATAATGTATTACGTATTATGTATTACGTATTACGCATTAAGTTTTATTTATTATGTATAATGGGTTATATATTATTATAATTATTATAATTATAATTATTATTATACTTAATATTATTATTATTATTAGTAGTAGTAGTAGTAGTAGTAGTAGTAGCAGTAGCCGTAGCCGTAGCCGTAGCCGTAGCCGTAGCCGTAGCCGTAGCCGTAGCCGTAGCCGTAGCCGTAGCCGTAGCCGTAGCCGTAGCCGTAGCCGTAGCCGTAGCCGTAGCCGTAGCCGTAGCCGTAGCCGTAGCCGTAGCCGTAGCCGTAGCCGTAGCCGTAGCCGTAGCCGTAGCCGTAGCCGTAGCCGTAGCCGTAGCCGTAGCCGTAGCCGTAGCCGTAGCCGTAGCCGTAGCCGTAGCCGTAGCCGTAGCCGTAGCCGTAGCCGTAGCCGTAGCCGTAGCCGTAGCCGTAGCCGTAGCCGTAGCCGTAGCCGTAGCCGTAGCCGTAGCCGTAGCCGTAGCCGTAGCCGTAGCCGTAGCCGTAGCCGTAGCCGTAGCCGTAGCCGTAGCCGTAGCAGTAGCAGTAGCAGTAGCAGTAGTAGTAGCAGTATAAAAACACATGACATTTATACGTTTTAACATGCAATATATCTACATATAGTAATCACCCGTGAAACAATGACCCAACTCACCTGTTTACTGAGCGTGTCTCTACTGAGCGTGTCTCCACCTACGAGTGGCTCTCGTTCCTTGTCCGTGCGACGGTACTCGGGCCGAGCAGCGACGTCGGGGAAGAGAGTTAGCAAGAGCTGCGCGAAGGCCAGGCCGTAGGAGACGGAGAAAGTGGCGACGGAGAACATATCTGGGACACCCTGAAATACAACTACATTACATACCATATCCATTCAGATAGATACGTATTGAAGGTAACGCAAAAACGTTCAAATAAACATGCATAAAATAGCATAAACAATAGATCAAGAATGTTATTTTAGAAGCTTTTTGAACATTTTGTTGTCTTGAGGCGCGTCTCAGTTTTGTGTCCAAGGATTTATATCCAAAGGAAATTACGCTATTATTATTATTATTATTATTATTATTATTATTATTATTATTATTATTATTATTATTATTATTATTATTATTATCATTATCATCATCATCATCATCATCATCATCATCATCATCATCATCATCATCATCAATATCAATATCAATATCATTATCATTATCATTATCATTATCATTATCATTATCATTATCATTATCATTATCATTATCATTATCATTATCATTATCATTATCATTATCATTATCATTATCATTATCATTATCATTATCAATATCATTATCATTATCAATATCAATATCAATATCAATATCATTATCATTATCATTATCATTATCATTATCATTATCATTATCAATATCAATATCAATATCATTATCATTATCATTATCATTATCATTATCATTATCATTATCATTATCATTATCATTATCATTATCATTATCAATATCAATATCAATATCAATATCATTATCATTATCATTATCATTATCATTATCATTATCATTATCATTATCATTATCATTATCATTATCATTATCAATATCAATATCAATATCAATATCATTATCATTATCATTATCATTATCATTATCATTATCATTATCATTATCATTATCATTATCATTATCATTATCATTATCAATATCAATATCAATATCAATATCAATATCATTATCATTATCATTATCATTATCATTATCATTATCATTATCATTATCATTATCATTATCATTATCAATATCAATATCAATATCAATATCATTATCATTATCATTATCATTATCATTATCATTATCATTATCATTATCATTATCATTATCAATATCAATATCATTATCATTATCATTATCATTATCATTATTATAGGTGATGGTGGTGGTGGTGTTGGTAGTGGGCAGTGGGTATTGTGCTTGCCATACTCGGTGGTTCGTTTACGTCCCAAATTGTGACGGGACCGATGTTAACGTGATTCTCCGATTCACAAGGGATATACAGTCCCCAGAGTTGAAAGCCAGGTTTTAACACCAAACATATCATGCCTGCCGTGGTCGTGTATTGAACCCGGGCCGCCGGCGTACCAGGAGCATGCCAACCACTATACTATTTCCAAATGGAATGAAAATAAACCTGCCTTAGAACTCAAGCGTAGTCTAAAGAGTAATGATCCTATGCTCGCCCATCGACGTACATCTTACCTGCGCAGGATTCTCCATATGCAATATGTTTGACCTGAACTGTACAATCCCAAGAAACGACAACAACAGCCAGAAGAAGAACGGAACTCCGCCAGAAATTATGCCTTTGCGGAATTCGTAATGTATCATGAATGTGGCTAGCATCTGCAAAAGAAAAAGTTTATTGCGTCGTCCCATGTTGAACAAACCAATCTATGTCCCAAGACATTCGCGTCGACAAATGAATACCAACAACATAATGAAAGGACCATGTCTAATCCACCAGAGTATCGTTACTTAAGGTAACGAATGCGAATTGTTGAACTTTTGTGCACTAAAGATACATTCGAATAGTTCTCCATTAAAATTAACACAACTGTTGTAATTTATGCCAGTGAACTCATGGCGTCAGACAGGTGATACATTCAGACACATGATGTCTAACCAATAAGTGCCGAGTATTTACAACATGATGACACGGCCAATTGTGTTTCCCGTCATAAGAGTTTGTCGCGTTATGACCCGAACGGCCAGCTAGACGCGTTCTGATTGGCTGTAAAGTTTGCGCGCAAACATAAAACTTGCCCCGCCAAGCTTGGCGCGTTATGGCCCGGACGGCCACCCATACACTCGCAGCTGAAAAGCGACACGTACTCATCATTGTGACTAGATAGACAGTCGGGGTGATGTATTGTACCGGGACAAGTTCAACGCCCGTCGCTCCGTCCCATAGTGCCTTGACCATGTCCGTCAGCGCAACGACACAGAGACATACGCCGAGAAACTACCGACAAACACAGCATCAGCAAAGTCGGCAACACGTAACACAGTTGTCAAGTTAAGTACTCACACTTTAAAGCCAGGGTGTCAACTCCTTCTTTCAATAACCACTGTGAGTTTGATGTTTAAAGTGAAAAAAAAGGCTACAGTTTAGTGTTATGCACCTAAAAGAGTTTACACTAGCTAATCATTTGCATCTACAATCCAATTTTTCACCTTAGTGGTTACCTCAGAAAGTGGTCTTAAAGTGGGAAAATCTAGCTAAATCACCGACACCATGAACCGGCCCATCTTGGATCTTGCAACCAATCACAACCCAGCAGTTTGGAAAAGTAATACGTCAGAGAGTCGTCTGCTGGTTCAGCTGTCATAACAGAGAGCCAAGCGGTACGCTAAAAGTTGCCTTACGTCGGTTTACAACGAAATCGCGACATCAATATGCCACACTGTTCCTCAAACGCTTATAGTAATAGTACAGTGAAAGACAGTATCAGTAAGATGTCTTCTTGTTAACCTGTGAATCGAGCAGAACTGAAACAGTGGTTCGGTGGATTCGTTTGGACAGTCACAGACACAGTCACAGCGCGGATCCTAGACGACCCGATTTGATTGACCTAACCATCAAAACGACCACCAACAGCCGCCAAACTTCTCCTCACATATCTTACATACATATGCATACACTACGTTATGTAATAAAATTTCTTACATTCCTCTGACGAAGAAAATTCACACACAAAAACGCGCAGACCTCGAGTACAACTTGTTCGGCCGCTCAGCGGTACCGTAAAATCGCTTTTAAAAGCTTTACACAAAATACCGCTAGACGCCACGTTTCTGACTGCTAATATTTAATTGTTTTACTTCACACGCGCGAAATAGTTTAATTACTTATAAATAATATAATAATAATAATTACTTATTATCATCACTATGATTTGCAGGAAATTATAAGTTTTATTATTTTTATATTGATATTTTATTTTTATAATTGTTCATATATGTTTCTAGTATATTTATGTTTTTTTCTTCTGGTGTGTATTTGTTGTTTAGCATTTTAATGTATGTAAAACGCCATGAACAAGTTTAAATTGGATGTGGCGCTATATTAAATAAACAAACAATTGTTTTTATTATAATATAATATTTTATTTATGTAGCGCCACATCCATAATTGTTTGTGGCGCTTCACAAAATAATGCTATTAAAAATACAATAAAGAGAAAACTACCCACAGATAATATTATTTAAAAATAAATAATGAAAATACATGTTTCTATATCATTAACTAAGCTGACCTATCAGTCATAAATAAACATACAAATTACATAACAACAATTGAAATAAATGAATATAAAAGTATGGTTAATAGTAATAAATAATTAAAGTAGTAAAATAAGTACGACGTAATAATAATTTTCATTCAGCACATACACAACCATTATGCATAAGAACATATTACTGAAGCTATTTGTTCTACTCATGAATGACATTTCCACCATCAGATATGTAATAATTATTATTTTTGAACAAGACACTTTATTAATTATCGGAACAATAAATCTCTAAAATGTAAAAAGGAATATGAATATATGGGAAATATTATGGTGGTAGAAAAAGAAGGTACAGTAATATTAACATGTTATTGTTTTAGTTATTATTGTTAAAACATCGCTTATGTAATATAAGCTTGCATGCTCGCAGTACACGCGGGATGTTTATAGAAATATTGATAAAATAAACAATGTGACTTCATTGAAAAACACGTAATTTCCTTTTTCTTTTATAACTAATAGGCAATTTTGGATAATTATGCAGACACATGTATTTTGAATATTTATTTTTAAATATTACCTGTGGGTAGCATTCTTATTATTGCATATACTTTAATAACAGTATGTTGAATAGAAGAGAAGAGAATTGTGGATTTGGCGCTATATAAAAAAATTAATAAACTAATAAAATTATATATTTGTATATTAAATTGTTATTTTTTATCAACTCTATTAGACCCATATCACCAAAGCGTTGCCTTAGTTTGCCGTTTAACATTTTCTGCAGATCATAGTGATGCAGCTAATTATTATTATATTATTTATAATTAATTAAACTAATTCGCGCGTGCGAATGCAGTAAGGTTAATAAATATTCGCGCGCCATCTAGCGGTATTTTGTGTAAAGCTAACTTATAATAGCGAGTTTACGGTAGTCGAAGTTGTCGAGTTGCCGTTCGCCAAGATTTGCGTTTCTGTTGTGAATTTTCTTCGTTAGACGAATACAAGTGATTTTTTTGTAATGTAGTGTATGTATATGTATGTAAGAAATGTGGGGAGAAGTTTGGCGGCTGTTGGCGGTCGTTTTCGTGGTTAGGTTAGAAAGTAACAGATAATAATATGCATGCACAGTTCACGCCGACCAAGAAGACTCTCTGACGTCATTTTGTTTCTAAAATGGCGTAGTCTGTAGACTTTCTATGTCTATGTGTTTTACATTTTTTTCCTGGTAAACCACTGACGTTAAAAATATGATTGTTGTTGGAAGTTGTTACTTTTTATTAACTCTGTTAATCCCATATGATCCAAACATTAACTTTGTTTTCCCTTTAACTTTCCCACGCTATTGACGTCAAGTTATATATTACTGCTCGGCCACTTTCCTTTTAAAATAAACAAATTACATGGAGTTTATTATAAATTTATTTAACACGTAGGAATCTTTAAACACAACTTTAGATATATTAAGATTATATTACGAGTGCAACTTTACAAAATACAGTATACATACAGATTTGACGCACACAGAAACGGGTGTCATAATGGTACTGTACCATACAGATTTGACGCACACAGAAACGGGTGTCATAATGGTACTGTACGGGACCTTCGTAAACTGTTATCCTAGATGTAGGCAGTATGTTCCTAAAGTTTTGCATTTCTTTATTAAGGATTTCCAGAGGAACACCCTCCAAACAAGAAACAACTAAAATTATACAAGATGGAGCATCGATGTCTCACTAGATGATTATTAATCGCAACACTAGATGCTCACGTAAACATGAAAACCAATTCATACAAATCAGACACCCTGCAAACGTTTTGGAAAAAGCTATTTTCCAACTACACTATCAGAGTGCAATTCTCTACCTCCAACCATTGAATCAAGTGAATCACTGGCTTTTTTCCTGAAAAATTAAAACAGACAGACAGACAGACAGACAGACAGACAGACAGACAGACATACAGACAGACAGACAGACAGACAGACAGACAGACATACATACATACATACATACATACATACATACATACATACATACATACATACATTCATACACACACACATACATACATACACACATACATACATACATACATACATACATACACACACAGACACACACACACACACAGACACACACACACACACACACACACACACACACACACACACACACACACACACACACAGAGACACACACACACAGACACACACACACACAAACACACACACACACACACACACACACACAGACACACACACAGAGACACACACACAGAGACACACACACACACACACACACACACACACACACACACACACACACACACACACACACACACACACACACACACACACACAGACACACACACACACACACACACACACACACACACACACACACACACACACACACACACACAGACGACCCGAGGCTAGTCCAAGGTGCACAACTGCTGGGCAGTCTATATCAAATGACTGATTGATGTCATCGCTGATACGTAATGGATGGATCGGAAAGCTCAGCCATTGACACTTTGACCTAACGGCGGGGCCTACAAAGATCACATGACTGGAATACGGTCAGTGTAAGATTTTGTTGACAAAGCACACGATCTAGACTATGTGTTGCTCTAAGTGGAGACGTCAAATGCAGAGGATGATTAACGACGCTATATGTAAACCTTTACAGATCGTTATAATTTAGTTTCCAAGTAGCCCCAATTTGCAGATAATGTGCTTGCTTACATATACCTCATATTGGTATCTGAAAAACATCCGGACCACGGTACAGCGGACCACGATACAGCTAACTAGATATGGCGACGTTTGTTTATTCGATCATAATTCCATGAACGTGATTCGTTATTCTAAGCGAGAAGTTATATTGTTGTGTTTGTGATGTAGCATTTCATAATGGCTTATGGCTACTACAACTGTTGTTATTGTTTTTGTTTTAGTTTTTCACTGTTTTGGTTCTATCAACCGATTAAAAGGGCCTTCCACACCAGAAAAACTAAAATATTTATCTTAACATACAAGATAGAACATAACTTTATAAATATCTCACTATATCAAACGCAACACTAGATGCTCATGTAAACGTGAAATTCAATTCGTACAATTCAGACTCCGCAAATATAATATTTGGAAACAACGTATTCCCAACCACAATATAAGTGTGAAATGCTCAAACAAACTCATTCCAAAATAATTTGGTCCAAAATTGTAGTAATTAAATAAAAATAGCCACCATGCGCACTGGCGTACAAGTCACATATACAGATACAGATAGATAAATACAAAGGGAACTGACGAGTTTGGCGGCGTTGAGACGACTCATGTCGGCCCAGCGATTGCAGGTGGGGCGGGCGGCCAGAGACGGCACGTAGAAGACCGCACAGAGCCACAAGTAGACGCCGGGCAGCCACGCCAGCAACGTCGACTGGAAACATTGGGTGAGGTCCGGGTGGGACGTGTTCACAGAGACGTGGTCGCTCTACGAACACACATTACGAGTGAGGATAATTAATTATTCTCTCATTATAAAAACACAGTTTGTTTCTCTGTGTGTATGTTGGTCGTTCGTTCGTTCGTTCGTTCGTTCGTTCGTTCGTTCGTTCGTTCGTTCGTTCGTTCGTTCGTTCGTTCGTTCGTTCGTTCGTTCGTTCGTTCGTTCGTTCGTTCGTTCGTTCGTTCGTTCGTTCGTTCGTTCGTTCGTTCGTTCGTTCGTTCGTTCGTTCGTTCGTTCGTTCGTTCGTTCGTTCGTTCGTTCGTTCGTTCGTTCGTTCGTTCGTTCGTTCGTTCGTTCGTTCGTTCGTTCGTTCGTTCGTTCGTTCGTTCGTTCGTTCGTTCGTTCGTTCGTTCGTTCGTTCGTTCGTTCGTTCGTTCGTTCGTTCGTTCGTTCGTTCGTTCGTTCGTTCGTTCGTTCGTTCGTTCGTTCGTCCGTCCGTCCGTCCGTCCGTCCGTCCGTTCGTTCGGTCGGTCGGTCGGTCGTTCGTTCGTTCGTTCGTTCGTTCGTTCGTTCGGTCGTTCGCTCGTTCGGTCCGTCGTTCGTTCGTTCGTTCGTTCGTTCGTTCGTTCGTTCGTTCGTTCGTTCGTTCGTTCGTTCGTTCGTTCGTTCGTTCGTTCGTTCGTTCGTTCGTTCGTTCGTTCGTTCGTTCGTTCGTTCGTTCGTTCGTTCGTTCGTTCGTTCGTTCGTTCGTTCGTTCGGTCGTTCGTTCGTTCGGTTGTTCGTTCGTTCGTTCGTTCGTTCGTTCGTTCGTTCGTTCGTTCGTTCGTTCGTTCGGTCGGTCGGTCGGTCGGTCGGTCGGTCGGTCGGTCGGTCGGTCGGTCGGTCGGTCGGTCGGTCGGTCGGTCGGTCGGTCGGGCGGTCGGTCGGTCGGTCGGTCGGTCGGTCGGTCGGTCGGTCGGTCGGTCGGTCGGTCGGTCGGTTGGTTATTTATTTATTTTAAAGGGCTAAAAGGCAACGAGTTGGTGTTATGCACCTAAAACAGTTTTACACAAACTAATCATTTGCATCTATAAATAATTTTTTGTCACATTAATGGTTTACTCAGAAAGTGGTCTTAAAGTGGTGAAATCTACCTAAATCACCGACACCATGAACGGGTCATGCAACCAATCAAAATCCAGCTTATATCTGCACTTTGGAAAAGTAATACGTCATAAAGTCGTCTGCTCGTCCAGCTGTCATAACAGTGAGCCAAGCGGTTCGCTAAAAGTGCCTTACATCGGATTACAACGAAATCTCGACAGCAATATGCCACACGGTTCCTCATACGCTTGTAGTAACAGTACAATGAAAGACAGTATCAGTAAGAAGTCTTTTTTTACCCTTTGAATCGACCGGAACTAAACCAGTGGTTCAGTGGCATCGTTGGGACAGTCACAGATACAGTGCAAATGCCAGACGACCGGGTTTGATTGACCTAACCATAAAAACGACCACATAAAGCCGCCAAACTTCTCCTCACATATCTTACATACATATACATACTCTACGTAACAAAATAAAATCACTTCGATTCCCCTAACGAAGGAAATTCACAAAACAAACGCGCAGATCTCGAGGGCAACTTCCTCATCCACTCAGCGGTACCGTAAAATCGCTATAAAAAGTTATATTAGCTTTACACATAATAGTGTTAGACGGTACGTTTGTGAGCGCAAATATTCATAAAGTTTACTTACTTCACTTCACAACATACTACTATAAAAAAGAAACTACCCACAGGCAATATTTAAAAATACAAAATTCAAATACACGTGTCTATACAATTACCTAAAGTTATCACTATCACTAATAAATAAACATACAAATTCCATAATAGGAATAGTGATAAATTAATGTAAAGGTATGGTTAATAGTAATAAATAATTAAAATGGTAAAATAATTATGACGTAACAATAATTTTTATTCAGCACATACACACACACATTATGCATAAGAAAATATTACTGAAACTATTTATTTTACTTATGAATGATATTTCCACCACCAGATATGAAATAATTATTATCTTTGGACAATATTCTTTATTAATTATCGGAACAATAAATCACTGAAATTTGAACAGGAATATGAATATATGGGAAATATATCGTGGTAAAAAAAGAAGGTTATGGTCCATTTAAAACTAATAATATTAATATGTTATTGTTTTAGTTATTATTGTTAAAAAAAGCATCACTTATGTAATATAAGCTTTTTAAGTACACGCGGGATCTTTATTAGAAATATTGTTAAAATAAATAATGTGACATTATCGAACGACACATAATTTCCATACCTCTTTTATGACTAATAGGTAATTTATTAATTATGTAGACACATGTATTTCTAGTATTTATTTTTAAATATTACCAGTGGGTAGCATTTTCTTATTGCATATGTTTTAATAACAGCATGTTGTGAAGGACCACAAACAATAATGGCTTTGGCGCTGTATGAAATAAACTATTATAATTACATTATAATAAAACTTATATTTTTTGAAGATCATACTGATGATAATAATTATTATTTCTATATTACTTATATAATTAATTAAACTCGTGCGAATGCAGTAAAAAAAGTTTATAAATATTCGCGCGCGCCAACGCGACGCCTAACGGTATTTTGTATAAAGCTCATTTTATAGCAATTTTACGGTAAACGTAGAGTCGCCGAAGAGATTTAGATGCCGTCGAGATCTTTGTTTTGTTTTGTGAATTTTCTTCGTGAGAGGAATGCAAGTGATTTTATTTTGTCACATAATGTACGTATATGTATGTAAGATATGTGAGGAGAAGTTTGGCGGCTGCTGGTGGTCGTTTTTATGGTTAGGTCAGAAATTAAAAGATAATATGCCCAGTACATGCCGATCAAGTCGACCTCGCTACGTCATTCTGTTGATAAAATGGCGTAGTCTATATATTTTCGATGGCGCTGTTTTCAAAAACGTGTTGTGGTAAACCGCTGACATTACAAATATGATTGTTGTTGGAAATCGTTACTTTTTATCAACTCTATTAGGCCCATATCGCCAAAGCCAAATACGATACCGGCAGATGCGGATGTTTATTGATCTCTCCGCCAGGCTTATCGTGGTTATCGATCAAGCACCTTCCTAAAGCTTTTCTCCGCGTACCCCATGAGCCCGCGTACCCCAGGGGGACAGGGGGCCATGGCCCCCAATCCCAGACAATTTAGAGGGTAGGGAACAGAGAACCAATAACTGGCTGCCTGATGAATTGGCTGCCTGATGGATATAGTGACAAAGTACAGAGGATATAGGGATGCCTGTGTATGACTTCCGTTCCCAGTGCTACCCTTTGGCAAAGAAATTTGGGCATTCAAGGGTAGAACCCGGGCCAACCTCAACGTTACCGTTATAACTGTATATTTGCCTAAATCGGTTTCATAGTGTCTTAACAACGTTAAGGACGGTTACGTTTCTGTACCTATAATTATATTGTTTACAATGAACAATGTGCCGATGTAAATATGACCAGCCGTTGTCACCGAAAATATCTCGACCGTATATTGTAATATCTCCTGTTGCACTACTATGCATTAAACAAATCGCTGCTCATATTAGTTTAGGCAGCATGTATACTTGGCACGTGACTTACCCAGAACGCATCATCTTCGGTTGCGTTTCCACACACAGAGTTCCACCATATCAAGGTTGGCATTTTCGTTCAACGTTCACACACGTTCTCTTCGAGAAACATCGACCTATCGACACAAGTAATTGTTGTGTGCCTTGGTGACTTAAAACACTGCTTGCTTTCAGATGGTCAACTTTGAGTCACTAACAGAGACACGTCAAAATGTCTGCACCGGTGAAGGCGAATTTTATATAATCTCGGCTCAGAGACACTCCAATTGCCCTCGCGCGTGTAAGAAACCACCCGTTAAGATTTTAAGATATACACAATATAGCGTTAAAGTGAAGAACCAGAGTAGAAGCTAGTGTAGAGCTACTACTTAAGAGGGGTAAAGCCAGACCAAGAATCCGATTAATTATAAAAGTGGACAACACTGTTTACCATGCCGGAGGAGTTCATTATAAACTCATCGCGGACGCATTGATCTTAATGGCCATTTATTTGACCAGCTGGACGTCCACCGAACGTAACTCATTTATTTGACATTGACAAAATCCTCTATAAATCTCTAAGTTGGATTTCAATAGATGTTGCCGGTGTTTCGGAGATGCAACGTGAAAATGTGTATGTTTCAAAAGAAGTGCAGATAATTTAATATCCCACTCTGCATCGCATTCGTCGACTAGGAGAAATCCTTCGACTGAGTGCAAACTCAAGCAGTTAGTGACCTCGCTTTAAGAACAGGAGATAGAAGATGTGTACATCGAACTCCTGAGGGAAATCTACACCAACAGCTCGATGACAGTCCACCTACACAAAGAAAGCAACAAGATCAACACCAGGAGAGCTGTACGACAGGGAGATGTCATATCGCCCTAGCTATTCACGGCAGCACCCAAAAGCTTATTCCGACGACTGACTTGGGCCAGCCGGCCGTGATTCTAATTGGAATCTCCTTGTCTTGGCTGTTGTCACTGTGGCTGTATCGCTGTCCTATGTAGACGTAGCTTTCAACGTTCTCTACCTGAGTGGTGTTGATTATATTGGTGTGCTGTTTTCCATCACCACCTATGTCTCGGAATTGTTCACCATTAGATCTTGATTTTCACTTTCATCAGCTAGCTCCTATAGCATTATTGGTTCATGTGTATAGGCATATATGAGTATGCGTTCGGAGAAGCAAAGATGACTGAGAATATTATCCATCTATCTTCAACCCTCTGGTTTCACAAATGTGTCCATAATTTTCTTTCGAGTGATGACGTAAACAGTTTGGGCGATATGGTGTCTCCCGATCGTACCCATGTCTGATATTGTTGCCTCCTTTGCTCGATTGTCATCGAGCTGTCAGGAGTTCTTACTTATACGTCTCATTCAATTGACGTGGAAGTGATCTGTCATATAATACCTGTTTCTTTCTTAATCCAGCTTGCTGTCGTAGTTGGGTTTCATCGAGTGTGCCTCTTAGTGTTTTCATTTGTATTTTCGTAAATATGTTATAGATATTTGATTACAGACATATCGGTGTATAGATTTCGATTATTTAAACAAGGACGCATAGTTTTGTGAGAATGGTCAATAGACACTGACTTAGTTACGTATGCTTGTTTGCTCGCTGGGAGCATAGGCCATCGACCAAGGAACGCAAGTGTTTTTTTGACCGTGGCCATCCTCTCCATCTCTCTTCTTGTTCTTCTTCCACCCATCTCTTTTGTTTCCCTCTTTGTGTCTCTTTGCCGGGTGTTTCGTGGCCTACCTCTTCGCCTCTTCCCTGGGAGGTTCCATGTGATGGCTTGTCGGGTGATGGTGTCTAGAGGTTTCCAGAATGTGTGCCCTATCCACCTCCATTTTCTCTTCTTTGTTTAATTTTGTATGGATAGATGTTTGGTCATTTTCAAAAGTGTAGTGTCGGATACCTTGTCGAAGTTGGGGGAACAAAACTCACTATTGTGTCATCGACCATTCAGGGTGCTTTACTTACAGATCTAATATTAAAATCGGAAGTCGTCTTGTGTCTATTCCTAATAAAACCCATAATGACATACAAGAATAATACACATTCACACAAACACGCACACCAGTAAACCCGCATACAAACACGAAACGGCTGTAGACACAACTGTGCCATGTATGTAAGCACATACACACGCACACGCACGCACGCACGCACACACACACACACACGCACGCACGCACGCACACACACACACACACACACACACACACACACACACACACACATATATGCGCGCTAGTATGCGTATATGGGATATGTATGCATGCGCCATCGTAGGTGGTCATTCTTAGGTCTGTGTTTTACCTATTCCTAGAAGACGACAGCCTGGCTGAGTATGAAGAAGACAGTCTCGTAGACTACGGAAACGGAGCACGCTGACACGGTCAAAGCAGACCTCTGTCTCAAGCAAAAGGTAATACATGTAAATTTAGGTCATGCCTTGATGAAAATACAAAAGAAAATATACCCATGAACCTTCTTGTTACTGTCGCATTTAATTCATGATACTCTTGTGATCATCAACGCAATTACAGCCCAGTATAAAGGCACCGAGGCGAAACTGAGATAATCAAAAGTTACGTTTCACACGTAAATTAAAATCTAGTAGCGACATCTAGCGACCATTCTCGCAAAACTACGCGTCCTTTAAATAATCAAGAACTAAGCATACATATATGTCTGTAATCAAATATCTATAAAATATTTACGAAAAATACAATTGAAAAACGCTAGGGGACACACTTGATGAAATCCAACTACGACAGCAAGCTGGATTAAGAAAGAAGCAGGCATTAAATGACAGCTGATTGTGTAGGTGCTAGTAGTGTTAATATATTTAAAAATAAAATCGACATATACCTAAGACGGGCGGGGTATACTTAGATAGATATATTGGACTCTCGATAAGCCAAACGGCTTCCTTGTCCACCTGTCATCTAGAGTTGATTCTCTAGGTGGCAATGTTGTTAAATCTAAATCTTGTTAAATCACATGGGACCTTGTATACTATAGCAAGGGAATTCCCTCCGCAATGCACTGTGTATATTTTGTACTCGTCAAAATATTTGAAAGTGTGTGTTTTTAAAGATGTTTTATGTGCTGAAACGTTGATATAATATATAAGTTTACAATACATGCAATAATGTTATAGTCACACACACACACACACACACACACACACACACACACACACACACACACACACACACACACACACACACACACACACACACACACACACACACACACACACACACACTCACTAAGGCGTTTACAAACATACATTCATTAGGCCCTATGCAGGTCGGTTGGTACCTACTGTTCAGAGTTGTGGTTGACTGCTGTTAAAGCTGATTGAAGAACTTCATAATAAGATACTCTCAAAGTGGCTACGCGTGATTAATCACGCAGACTGACGTTTCTTCGCTGGGAGATATGTAATGGGAAACATGGATGGGATTTTTTTCAACAAATATGTTTTGTTAACAAAACACATAATAAGTATTAATTCGTTTATTCAGTGATGCGTAACACCTGTAGTTTGGGGTATGTGAGACTGATCTTCTTACCAGAATTGGGTTGGTCCAATATTGAGAGGAGAATGAAGAGCCATCGTGTATTACTCAATCGTCCACAATCAAATCGCTGCCTTGTCCAAAAACATCTTAATACCTACAGACAGTCGCACTCCATAAAATCACCCTTACAAATGTCAACATATTAGAGCCAATAGTGGAGAGTATAGAACATAATGTTTTTTATATTTCAGTTATCCTTTAGCTGTATGGGGTATGGAATATTCTAGAAACGCCACTCCAAAAACTTATTTTATGAACGACGATATGAAAACAGACATGCAAAGGTTTGTTATTGTGTCTTTACTTTCCGTGTGAAGATGGGGATTTAATCACTCGGCATGTTGTTTACCAACATGCGCACTGTCGCATGAAACTGTCTATATAATAAGCAATATCGGGCGACTACATTGTTATCTACAGCGGACTACGTTGGGTGTTAATGTGTCGTTATGGCTTGTATATATGCGGTTCACTCGTAGGAAGCTCCACCGATACCTGAAACAAAACCAAGGACATATTAGCACACATAAACCATACTTAATTGTGTTTCTTTTTAAAATATCTGCATCTTGACTGGAAAACAATTCAGCAACTACATGTGAATAATGAAAACACATGACGATATTAATATTAACATTTCACTGTACCAATAAACACGCTACCAGACGTCATTACCATGGATAACCGTCAATATTAAAAGTAATATTGGCATTCAATCGGTCTTTTTCCTGCAATATATAACACAAATATATACACCATCTGAAGATACTAATATAACCATTGCAATGATCTGGAACATGGAATACTCCATGCAGCGATGCTGATATGCTGAGCCAGTAATCAACCATACCCCCAAATTCCCTTCATCGCGAAATCGCCAAAGATGATGAAAACACTCGTCAACTTCCGCCTTCTCCATGTCGTCGCTCCACACGATGCTAAATATCATGGCAGTGCCCCCTATACACCCGAGCACACATGCGACGGTGATCAGCATGCCGCACACTGAACAGGGACGTGTGCGACGGCAGTTCGCGCGGCAAGGATGCCTCCTTGGTGGCAACTTCGACGCAGTGATCGAACAAGAACGGCATCACGCTGGTTCCGTCGACAGCGCCCCCTAGGTGCGGCATGACGCACACCATATATAGCTCGTCGCCGGGCGCAGCCGTCGCAGCATGTACTGCCGCAAGGTGGCGCTGATCTGCACGTGTCTGACCGTCGCGGCGCGCTGTCCGAATACGTACTGCTGCACAATGACCGTGCTGAACGTGATCTCGCGAGATCAAACCGACCACGCGATCTCCACTGTCGTGTCCCGGACCGCTCCCAGACTCACCCGCAGCAAATCCGCCGGCGAGGTGGCGCCACTAGTATCACTTCCGGCGTTGCCGCCGTCGTTTCTGCACACGAAATGGTCAGCCTCGAGCGAGTCCCACGGCCGTGACGCGAGCGAATCCGGCGTCGAACACGTCAGAACGAAGTCAGCCCGGGCGACGTGGATCACCTTCAGCCGAAGCAGTTACTCCCGACTGTCAAACAGCTCCTTCAGTCACAGCGTGTGTCAGTCGCAGTGCAGGGGATTGTGGGCAGGTCCATCACCTCCAGTGGGTACAGATCCGCCTGCTGAACGTCGCTGACGTTTCGCACTGCATTGTGGGAAATATCGAACCAGTTGTGCAGAGGCAGTGCACGCGGTATCCATGGCAACCGGTTGCGGCAGACGTCGAGGTGATTGAGAGACGCAAGAGTCCGAAACGAGTCGTCCTCGACCATCCTGAGTTGGTTCCCGCTCAAATCAAGATGTCGCAGATTCGCGAGTCCCGCAAACGCGCTTGCTCAGACGTTCGACAAACGGTTTCTGGACAGGTCAAGACACTTGAGCAGAGCCTTCGCCATGAGGGCGCCGGACTCGATGTTGACGATTCTGTCTAGTGACGTTGTGAGCCGCGGAGGTGAAATTGTCATTGTTTATTGATACAATTCAGTTGTCGAGATTCAGACGTCGTTTGCGCGGGTAAAGATTCAGGTGAACATCGCTGATACATTTTGTTCCGGCGCAGAAATAACATAGATGATGATGTTTCGGCGTCCGTGTGATCTGACGTTACTGGCAATTGTTCGATGCCGTTATGCGATAAATCAAGTACGCCTAAACTAGGCAGCAGTTCGCCACTGAATACATCCGCGCCGATCTGTCTGAGGTGGCAAGTTCTGATGACCAAACAGCGCAATTTACGCGGTGCCGGTGGTTTAACCTCGTGAAAGGTCAACTTCGTCATGTCCGGATTAGCGGTTATGTCGTTCTCGACCGTGCCTTCAGATGTAAGACCACAACAAGGTGTTCATCCGCCATTCCCCGACCAAAGAGTACCCTATAAAAGCAGCATTATGCAGGTTGTCTGAATTTCTGTGAGCACATATGTAGTGTGGAGTGATTATAAATGATGTTTTAGTGCAGCGTGGCATCAGAGCTGTCAAATTATGACAGCTGTCAGTCGGTGCATTTCTGCGTATTAATACGGTTGTCATTTTGCTTGGTGATGTAATCAGGGGCAATCCGTGGGTAGTTCAAGCAAAAATGGAGGGGTGTAAGGTTTGAATGAAGTTTGTGGGAGCCTGAGGTATTAAAAGTTCAGTAATTTTGGACATAACTTGTATCTATGGAGGGTAAATATTCTGTGAAATTGTCAATAACAGAGCACCGCGAGATTATTAGGAAATGTTATAATGGTCGCCTATGGAAAATGCAAATGTGGTCTGAGTTCTTCAGGCACGGACGCCGGGACGCACGTTTTGACTCACCAGGTAGGTTCCGCAACACAGCATTTTACAAAGTAAATAATTACTAGTAAACATTAGTAGAGATTTGTTGTAGTCCGCACAATTTACAAATGTGTATCACGTAGAAGAATAGCATTGTAGTAGTCGATCTACCACTATAGATCGCAAAATAAAACGCACAAAATTATTATAAAGTATAAAATAATGGACTAGTCAAAACTGGTAGCCTTTAGTATGTATACTTAAAGATTGATTTATATTATATCAGTACATATTTTTAGAACATCCTGCCAGTACTTATCTTTTTTCAGAACATCCTGCCAGACGGATATGTCTACCATCAAGTTTTCAGCGACATAAACTTGTTTGAGAAGAAGTAATTCATATAAACAGGTCAGTAATTATTATAAATAGTTCTACAAGCCATCCCACTACATTTGGCTGTTTACTTGAAATAAACTGTTTTTGTGTGATGGTATTTAGGTCAATTGGTTGAATTAAATATATGCAAATGGCTGATTCATGAATGTAGCCAGTGTAGCGCTTTTTGCACTCGTTGCAATTTCTGCAACAATCGTCCATTGATGCCACATAACAAAGCATGTCCGTAGTTTAGCTTCGATGTCACGTGGACGATTGTTTTGCACGCATCAATGGTTAGGCAGTGGCCTATCTTGGCGATATACTTACCCATCTCGATAGGTCGACGTTTCTCAAAGAGAACGTGTGTGAACGTTGGACGAAAATGCCAACCTTGATATGGTGGAACTCTGTGTGTGGAAACGCAAGCGAAGATGATGCGTTCTGGGTAAGTCACGTGCCAAGGATACATGCTGCCTAAACTAATATGAGCAACGATTCATTTAATGCATAGTAGTGTAACAGGAGACATTACAATATGCGGTCGAGATATTTTTGGTGACAACGGCTGGTCATATTTTCATCGACACATTGTTCATTGTAAACAATATAGCTATATTTACAGAGCCAGTGACCTCGAGATGAGCATCCAGGCAAACTATGTATATATGTATATATATATATATATATATATATATATATATATATATATATATATATATATATATATATATATATATATATATATATATATATATATATACATATACATATACATATATATATATATATATAAATATATATATATGAATATATACATATATACATATATATATATACATATTTATACATATATATATATATACATAATATATATATGTATATATACACACGTACATGTATACATAAATATATATATATATATATATATATATATATATATATATATATATATATATATATATATGTGGGTGTGTGTGTCTATATATATATATATGGAATGATGCTAATTGATCGATACCTTTATAACGATAAAATTGAGGTTGGGCCAGGTTCTACACTTGAATGCCCATAGTTCTTTGCCAAAGAGTAGGACTGGGAACGGAAGTCCTACACAGGCATCCTTATAACTTCTATATCCTTTGTCTCTATATTCCTCAGGCAGTCAATTCATAAGGCAGCCAGTTATTGGTCCTCTGTTCCCTACCCTCCAAATGTTCTGGGATAGGGAGCCAGGCCCCCTTCCCCCTGGCTATGCCACTGCTCAGGCTCATGGGGTACGCGGGGAAAACGGTTTAGGAAGGTGCTCGATCGATAACCACGCTAAGCCTGGCGGAGAGATCAATAAACACCCGCACCTGGCGGCATCGTATTGTAGAATTATTAAAGTAATCAAACTTACCGACCCACCCACCATTATTATGCTATTATGCTATTATGCTGTTATGCTATTATGCTATTATGCTATTATTAAATTTCAGTGTCACTTGTTAGTGTGACACTGACACAGTGTCACACCAACGGACCCATTAACCGACCGACCGACCGACCGACCGACCGACCGACCGACCGACCGACCGACCGACCGACCGACCGACCGACCGACCGACCGACCGACCGACCGACCGACCGACCGACCGACCGACCGACCGACCGACCGACCGACCGACCGACCGACCGACCGACCGACCGACCGACCGACCGACCGACCGACCGACCGACCGACCGACCGACCGACCGACCGACCGACCGACCGACCGACCGACCGACCGACCGACCGACCGACCGACCGACCGACCGACCGACCGACCGAAAAATCAAAATGTTGGCAAAGGTACATTTATAACGGTACAAATGAGGTCGGGCGGGGTTCTACACTTGAGTGCCCAAATTGCTTTGCCAAAGGGTAGGACTGGGAACGGAAGTCCTACACAGGCATCCCTATATCCTCTGTACTTTGTCAATATATTTATCAGGCAGCCAATAATTATTCATCAGGCAACCAGTTATTGGTCCTCTGTTCCCTACCCTCCAAATTTTCTCGGATTGGGGGCATGGCCTCCATGCACCCCTGACTACGCGACTGCTCAGACTCATGGTGTACGCAGTCTGTTTTGTTTCAGTACTGGCGAACCTGTACTGACACCAAAAAGGCTGCGGGACAACCGACTAGTCTACTGTGTCCGAGAGAGCGTTTGACTGGACGCTTGTTGTACCTGTACATCACCAGCGTCATTAAGACACTCGTTTGGCTTTGATTATAGTCCAGGGGCCGGTTTCATAGACCCTGCTTATGGCGTCGTAGCGGGCGATAACTCATCGAAAGCCTAGCATTACGCACACACCAACCAACTAACGCCGACTGCAGTTGGCAGTTGGCGTTAGCATTGGTCCGTGGTAGACGCCAATTAGTTCCGCCGACTAACGCGGACTGTTGCCCGCACACACCAGCCGCACACACCAACCCGACTAACGTCGACCGTCGGCGCTAGCGGTATCCTCAAATCCACTATTAATTCGCGTGTTTACTCATTTTGTGCTTACTCATTTTGTGTTTACTTAAAATATCACCGTTCCAGTTAACAGTTATGTTGAAGTATAATTATTAGTCGTATCCAAGAATTCGTCTTCAACGGTAGCGTCGCTTTTCGGATTTGTGTCCACATTTGGCGGCGAAAGAGAGCCAGGGACGTAAATTTAATCGACGAATTGCGTAAATAATATTAATTTCACACTTGTTTTAAGGAATGATTGCCAATAACCACGGATTTAACGATGTGCTTCAGTCCACCTACACTAAACACTTGGTCTTGGTATATTTGTCAAAAGAACATTAAACGGCAATCCTGTAAACGAAATACGGGCACTTACGCATAATTCTGACCCACCTCAACCATTGACGCTGTAACTGTATCTTTGCCATCATTTGATACTTGATTTAGTTAGTTCAATCATTTAACATCATCTTGTGTATATTTATGTTTTTAAACAGCGCGTCTTAACATACTTTTGAGGTCGAAAAGACAGCGCGGTCGGCATAAACAAACTGTTTATCGCTCACTCTATGTGCACGGCGCCGTGCCGTATGCACCGCTGCGCTTGCGACTGGCACAAATCGGAGCACTATTTGGGTCTCAAAATGAAATATTTGTGAAACATAAATATGCCTGGGAAAGCTGATTGATCATGTTTAGGATTAGCGTTTGTGTGACGTATCCAATATAGGCAAATATACAGTTATAAACTTATAATGGCAAAACTGAGGTGGGTCCGAATTCTGCATAAGTGCCGAAATATGTTACGTATGAAGACGGAGCTTCGTCGTCAGCGTTCACGACGAAATGTCTTGAGCATTTGGCCAGTGTTCCTGCAAAGAAATGCGTAGCGCCGAACTGTAATTTAAATAAAGACATTATATTTATCCGTTCCAATTAATAGTTATCTTGAAATTCAGTCACACCCAAAGAAATCTTCAAAAACGCTAGCGCCGCATTGCAGATTTGTAAAAGGCTTTTAATTTATGCCCCGGCAGCGGCTCCACCAGCGGTACGGCTGTTCACAAGATACAAAATGGAGAATCCGGTTGGAAGCGGGAAACAAAGGCAAAATTACATTTATTTGTTGCTCCGGCTTGTAGAAAAAGAATATACGGTAATGGGTCAACGGGAATAGCACAACAATAATACATTACTTTCTAAAAATTTGGTTACTCGCCAGGTCAGTAAAATGTGAAAGTAGAAATGTAAACCTTGTGGTCAGAGTAGACATGGAAACTAAAAAATACGCCGGGCTTAGGTATGATGAGGTTTTTCACATGAAAGCCCTATGATTTCTAATGGCAAACTTAACGCCGACCGTCGGGTTATGAAAAAAGCGTGCACACACCAAGCCGACGCGTAATCGGATATACGGCTGCGGCGCCAAGTTGTCACCGGATACCTCCTTATCTAACGCCGACTGCGGATTAGCGCCGACTGGGAATTAACGCCGATTCAACATTTGAATCCGCACTAATCGACGTTAATCGGCGCAATAACGCCGACCGTCGGCGTAATTTGCGCACACACCAAACCGACTGCAGTCGGCCGACTGAATCCAGCACACTCGTCACTCGGCTTGTACGTGACTTGCTTCTTGGATTTGAAACCAAACATCAGGTTTTAGCTCAGGGTTAGTGCACCCCTGTCAACAATAGTTGTCCACACTTCTGTTTGCAGTTTGTCTGCCGGTCCCGCCATTATCCAGCCGATCATGGCATACCGTTCCACCGGTACATCTTTTAGGGTACTGGTTACTATTATGGAACTGGACGTCTTCACTGTCTTGGTGAACTGCTCAATTCGTTGGCGAAGGAGTCTGGCTGATTGGTAGATGTTTTTCATGCTTTGAGTGTCATCTGCAGTTCTGATAGCAGTCTGGAGCATGTCTGCATCACAAGCCTCTGGACAGTACAAGACATGTTTCTCTGTCGGACTGATGTTACGTGTGGTAATTCAGAAAGGATTCTGCCTTTCAACCATTGCTTGGTGAAGGCAGGTGAATGATTTTCCAGGGCCTCTGTTTCACCCAAATGTAGCATGCTGACATATATGTTCTCGACGTCTTGGATTGAGAGGTATGCTCCATTTCTGGTCTGTGTATCTATGATGTTCAGCAGTTCAACGAAGCTGGATCCTTGTGGGGGACTTTGTTTTGTCTTGGGTGCTTGGTTGGTGTCATCCCGCAGAACGTGGAACACGTGTTTGGTCCAGCAAGCTTTGTGATACTGGATACCCATAGCATGAGCATCACCATCAGCAATGCAAGTACTGTGTCTAGTTTTCAGTTCTGGATCTGAAGACGCTTGCACTGCTTGCTTTAGTGATTGTCCGGCATTCCCTGTTTTGACAGTGAAGAGTTTCTGGCCATTGTCTGTCTGGCAAAAGAAACACATGTCCTTGTTCAAAGGTCGTGTTGATCGGGTATATGGTGCAGCTGAGCCAGTCACGTTATTCACGTCATCAGCACTTCTTGATCTGCGACCTTTCACCCTGGGAGTGTGTGACCCAGTAGACATGGAGTGTTGCTGTCGGTCTCTTGCACCCTCTCTCTGGACTGTGTTCGTCATCATGGAGCAGCAAGTACGATGCCAAACACCATTCTCTCTTTGCAGTGTTTCTGCTGTGCATTCTTTAAGCCGTTTCTGCACTGGAACACAATCGGTATCATGCAAGCTGGCTCGCTCCTTCACTGTCTCTATGAGGTTGTGTTATGATGTTAATCTTGGATGCAACACTAAAGGTTCGGCTTCTTTTTTGACACACAACTCACAGTTTATAGTCAGTGGTTTGGCACGGCCGTCCACCAGTAAGTTTGCGGACCAACAACAACAACAATGTGACACTGGATTCTAGACAACAATGATTTTAATAATACATGTAATCATTAGACTAGACAACAATGATTTTAATAACTAGACTATTTTCAATGCTCGTAAATTTGGCTAATATTTACCATTTGAGCCTCAGGTTGGTACTTAGAATTTATGTATTTTTTTCCAAAATTTCCAAAATAGTGTCATGCATTATATATAGCTCATTATAAGTTGTCCCATTAGATTCCTTGTCTCAAAAATGTATGTTTAGACACCGAAATCAAAAACCTAAGATGCGTAGAAGCCGAGATATTGCAAAATGTGAGCAAAAAATAGTCGCCATTTTGAAATTTCAAGATGGCCGCCCTAGAGTGTTTAGAAAAAATGTAAACATTACTTTTCAGGTTCAGTAGGTTCTAAACTTTCCAAAAATGTATAGTTTTGCAAATCTCCCAAAAATTTGAACGAAACGATTTTTCGTGACATAGGGAACTGGACTATTCGCTTTACACATAATACTGTTAGACGGTACGTTTGTGAGCGCAAATATTCATAAAGTTTACTTCCTTCACTTCACAACATACTACTATAAAAAAAACTACCCACAGGCAATATTTAAAAATACAAAATTCAAATACACGTGTCTATATAATTAGCTAAAGTTATCACTATCAGTAATAAATAAACATACAAATTCCATAATATGAATAGTGATAAATTAACGTAAAGGTATGGTTAATAGTAATAAATAATTAAAATGGTAAAATAATTATGACGTAACAATAATTTTCATTCAGCACATACACACACACATTATGCATAAGAAAATATTACTGAAACTATTTATTTTACTTATGAATGATATTTCCACCACCAGATATGTAATAATTATTATCTTTGGACAATATTCTTTATTAATTATCGGAACAATAAATCACTGAAATTTGAACAGGAATATGAATATATGGGAAATATATCGTGGTAGAAAAAGAAGGTTATGGTGCATTTAAAACTAATAATATTAATATGTTATTGTTTTAGTTATTATTGTTAAAAAAGCATCACTTATGTAATATAAGCTTGCGTGCTCGCAGTACACGCGGGATCTTTATTAGAAATATTGTTAAAATAAATAATGCGACATTATCGAACGACACATAATTTCCATACTTCTTTTATGACTAATAGGTAATTTATTAATTATGTAGACACGTGTATTTCTAGTATTTATATTTAAATATTACCAGTGGGTAGCATTTTTCTTATTGCATATGTTTTAATAACAGCATGTTGTGAAGGACCACAAACAATTATGGCTTTGGCGCTGTATGAAATAAACTATTATAATTACATTATAATAAAACTTATATTTTTTGAAGATCATACTGATGATAATAATTATTATTTCTATATTACTTATATAATTAATTAAACTCGTGCGAATGCAGTAAAAAAAGTTTATAAAATATTCGCGCGCGCCAACGCGACGCCTAACGGTATTTTGTATAAAGCTCATTTTATAGCAATTTTACGGTAAACGTAGAGTCGCCGAAGAGATTTAGATGCCGTCGAGATCTTTGTTTTGTTTTGTGAATTTTCTTCGTGAGAGGAATGCAAGTGATTTTATTTTGTCACATAATGTACGTATATGTATGTAAGATATGTGAGGTGAAGTTTGGCGGCTGCTTGTGGTCGTTTTTATGGTTAGGTCAGAAATTAAAAGATAATATGCACGGTACATGCCGATCAAGTCGACCTCGCTACGTCATTCTGTTGATAAAATGGCGTAGTCTATATATTTTCGATGGCGCTGTTTTCAAAAACGTGTTGTGGTAAACCGCTGACATTACAAATATGATTGTTGTTGGAAATCGTTACTTTTTATCAACTCTATTAGGCCCATATCGCCAAAGCCAAATACGATACCGGCAGATGCGGATGTTTATTGATCTCTCCGCCAGGCTTATCGTGGTTATCGATCAAGCACCTTCCTGAAGCTTTTCTCCGCGTACCCCATGAGCCGGCGTACCCCAGGGGGACAGGGGGCCATGGCCCCCAATCCCAGACAATTTAGAGGGTAGGGAACAGAGAACCAATAACTGGCTGCCTGATGAATTGGCTGCCTGATGGATATAGTGACAAAGTACAGAGGATATAGGGATGCCTGTGTATGACTTCCGTTCGTTCCCAGTGCTACCCTTTGGCAAAGAAATTTGGGCATTCAATGGTAGAACCCGGCCCAACCTCAACGTTACCGTTATAACTGTATATTTGCCTAAATCGGTTTCATAGTGTCTTAACAACGTTAAGGACGGTTACGTTTCTGTACCTATAATTATAATATTATTGTTAACAATGAACAATTTGTCGATGTAAATATGATCAGCCGTTGTCACCGAAAATATCTCGACCACATGTTGTAATATCTCCTGTTGCACTACTATGCATTAAACAAATCGCTGCTCATATTAATTTAGGCAGTATGTATTCACGGCACGTGACTTACCCAGAACGCATCATCTTCGGTTGCGTTTCCACACACAGAGTTCCACCATATCAAGGTTGGCATTTTCGTTCAACGTTCACACACGTTCTCTTCGAGAAACATCGACCTATCGACACAAGTAATTGTAATGTGCCTTGGTGACTTAAAACACTGCTTGCTTTCAGATGGTCAACTTTGAGTCACCAACAGAAACACATCAAAATGTTTGCACCGGTGAAGGCGAATTTTATATGACCTCGGCTCAGAGACACTCCAATTGCCCTCGCGCGTGTAAGAAACCACCCGTTAAGATTTTAAGATATACACAATATAGCGTTAAAGTGAAGAACCAGAGTAGAAGCTATTGTAGAGCTACTACTTAAGAGGGGTAAAACAAGACCAAGAATCCGATTAATTATAAAAGTGGACAACACTGTTTACCATGCCGGAGGAGTTCATTATAAACTCATCGCGGCCGCACTGATCTTAATGGCCATTTATTTGACCAGCTGGACGTCCACTGGACGTAACTCATTTATTTGGCATTGACAAAATCCTCTATAAATCTAAGTTGGATTTCAATAGATGTTGCCGGTGTTTCGGAGATGCAACGTGAAAATGTGTATGTTTCAAAAGAAGTGCAGATAATTTAATATCCCACTCTGCATCGCATTCGTCGACTAGGAGAAATCCTTCGACTGAGTGCAAACTCAAGCAGTTAATTACCTCGCTTTAAGAACAGGGGATAGAAGATGTGTACATCGAACTCCTGTGGGAAATCTACACCAACAGCTCGATGACAGTCCACCTACACAAAGAAAGCAACAAGATCAACATCAGGAGAGGTGTACGACAGGGAGATGTCATATCGCCCAAGCTGTTCACGGCAGCACCCAAAAGCTTATTCCGACGACTGACTTAGGCCAGCCGGCCGTGATTCTAATTGGAATCTCCTTGTCTTGGCTGTTGTCTCTGTGGCTGTATCGCTGTCCTATGTAGACGTAGCTTTCAACGTTCTCTACCTGAGTGGTGTTGATTATATTGGTGTGCTGTTTTCCATCACCACCTATGTCTCGGAATTGTTCACCATTAGATCTTGATGATTTTCACTTTCATCAGCTAGCTCCTATAGCATTATTGGTTCATGTGTATAGGCATATATGAGTATGCGTTCGGAGAAGCAAAGATGACTGAGAATATTATCCATCTATCTTCAACCCTCTGGTTTCACAAATGTGTCCATAATTTTCTTTCGAGTGATGACGTAAACAGCTTGGGCGATATGGTTTCTCCCGGTCGTACCCATGTCTGATATTTTTGCCTCCTTTGCTCGATTGTCATCGAGCTGTCAGGAGTTCTTACTTATACGTCTCATTCAATTGACGTGGAAGTGATCTGTCATATAATACCTGTTTCTTTCTTAATCCAGCTTGCTGTCGTAGTTGGGTTTCATCGAGTGTGCCTCTTAGTGTTTTCATTTGTATTTTCGTAAATATGTTATAGATATTTGATTACAGACATATCGGTGTATAGATTTCGATTATTTAAACAAGGACGCATAGTTTTGTGAGAATGGTCAATAGACACTGACTTACTTACGTATGCTTGTTTGCTCGCTGGGAGCATAGGCCATCGACCAAGGAACGCAAGTGTTTTTTTGACCGTGGCCATCCTCTCCATCTCTCTTCTTGTTCTTCTTCCACCCATCTCTTTTGTTTCCCTCTTTGTGTCTCTTTGCCGGGTGTTTCGTGGCCTACCTCTTCGCCTATTCCCTGGGAGGTTCCATGTGATGGCTTGCCGGGTGATGGTTTCTAGAGGTTTCCAGAATGTGTGCCCTATCCACCTCCATTTTCTCTTCTTTGTTTAATTGTCTATGGATAGATGCTTGGTCATTTTCAAAAGTGTAGTGTCGGATACCTTGTCGAAGTTGGGGGAACAAAACTCACTATTGTGTCATCGACCATTCAGGGTGCTTTACTTACAGATCTAATATTAAAATCGGAAGTCGTCTTGTGTCTATTCCTAATAAAACCCATAATGACATACAAGAATAATACACATTCACACAAACACGCACACCAGTAAACCCGCATACAAACACGAAACGGCTGTAGACACAACTGTGCCATGTATGTAAGCACATACACACGCACACGCACGCACGCACGCACGCACGCACGCACGCACGCACACACACACACACACACACACACACACACACACACACATACATATGCGCGCTAGTATGCGTATATGGGATATGTATGCATGCGCCATCGCAGGTGGTCATTCTTAGGTCTGTGTTTTACCTATTCCTAGAAGACGACAGCCTGGCTGAGTATGAAGAAGACAGTCTCGTAGACTACGGAAACGGAGCACGGCGACACGATCAAAGCAAACCTCTGTCTCAAGCAAAAGGTAATACATGTAAATTTAGGTCATGCCTCGATGAAAATACAAAAGAAAATATACCCATGAACCTTCTTGTTACTGTCGCATTTAATTCATGATACTCTTGTGATCATCAACGCAATTACAGCCCAGTATAAAGGCACCGAGGCGAAACTGAGATAATCAAAAGTTACGTTTCACACGTAAATTAAAATCTAGTAGCGACATCTAGCGACCATTCTCGCAAAACTACACGTCCTTTAAATAATCAAGAACTAAGCATACATATATGTCTGTAATCAAATATCTATAAAATATTTACGAAAAATACAATTGAAAAACGCTAGGGGACACACTTGATGAAATCCAACTACGACAGCAAGCTGGATTAAGAAAGAAGCAGGCATTAAATGACAGCTGATTGTGTAGGTGCTAGTAGTGTTAATATATTTAAAAATAAAATCGACATATACCTAAGACGGGCGGGGTATACTTAGATAGATATATTGGACTCTCGATAAGCCAAACGGCTTCCTTGTCCACCTGCCATCTAGAGTTGATTCTCTAGATGGCAATGTTGTTAAATCTAAATCTTGTTAAATCACATGGGACCTTGTATACTATAGCAAGGGAATTCCCTCCGCAATGCACTGTGTATATTTTGTACTCGTCAACATATTTGAAAGTGTGTGTTTTTAAAGATGTTTTATGTGCTGAAACGTTGATATAAGATATAAGTTTACAATACATGCAATAATGTTATAATCACACACACACACACACACACACACACACACACACACACACACACACACACACACACACACACACACACACACACACACACACACACACACACACACACACACACACACACACACACACACACACACACACACACACACACACACACACACACTCACTAAGGCGTTTACAAACATACATTCATTAGGCCCTATGCAGGTCGGTTGGTACCTACTGTTCAGAGTTGTGGTTGACTGCTGTTAAAGCTGATTGAAGAACTTAATAATAAGATACTCTCAAAGTGGCTACGCGTGATTAATCACGCAGACTGACGTTTCTTCGCTGGGAGATATGTAATGGGAAACATGGGTGGGATTTTTTTCAACAAATATGTTTTGTTAACAAAACACATAATAAGTATTAATTCGTTTATTCAGTGATGCGTAACACCTGTAGTTTGGGGTATGTGAGACTGATCTTCTTACCAGAATTGGGTTGGTCCAATATTGAGAGGAGAATGAAGAGCCATCGTGTATTACTCAATCGTCCACAATCAAATCGCTGCCTTGTCCAAAAACATCTTAATACCTACAGACAGTCGCACTCCATAAAATCACCCTTACAAATGTCAACATATTAGAGCCAATAGTGGAGAGTATAGAACATAATGTTTTTTTATATTTCAGTTATCCTTTAGCTGTATGGGGTATGGAATATTCTAGAAACGCCACTCCAAAAACTTATTTTATGAACGACGATATGAAAACAGACATGCAAAGGTTTGTTATTGTGTCTTTACTTTCCGTGTGAAGATGGGGATTTAATCACTCGGCATGTTGTTTACCAACATGCGCACTGTCGCATGAAACTGTCTATAGAATAAGCAATATCGGGCGACTACATTGTTATCTACAGCGGACTACGTTGGGTGTTAATGTGTCGTTATGGCTTGTATATATATGCGGTTCACTCGTAGGAAGCTCCACCGATACCTGAAACAAAACCAAGGACATATTAGCACACATAAACCATACTTAATTGTGTTTCTTTTTAAAATATCTGCATCTTGACTGGAAAACAATTCAGCAACTACATGTGAATAATGAAAACACATGACGATATTAATATTAACATTTCACTGTACCAATAAACACGCTACCAGACGTCATTACCATGGATAACACAAATATATACACCATCTGAAGATACTAATATAACCATTGCAATGATCTGGAACATGGAATACTCCATGCAGCGATGCTGATATGCTGAGCCAGTAATCAACCATACCCCCAAATTCCCTTCATCGCGAAATCGCCAAAGATGATGAAAACACTCGTCAACTTCCGCCTTCTCCATGTCGTCGCTCCACACGATGCTAAATATCATGGCAGTGCCCCCTATACACCCGAGCACACATGCGACGGTGATCAGCATGCCGCACACTGAACAGGGACGTGTGCGACGGCAGTTCGCGCGGCAAGGATGCCTCCTTGGTGGCAACTTCGACGCAGTGATCGAACAAGAACGGCATCACGCTGGTTCCGTCGACAGCGCCCCCTATGTGCGGCATGACGCACACCATATATAGCTCGTCGCCGGGCGCAGCCGTCGCAGCATGTACTGCCGCAAGGTGGCGCTGATCTGCACGTGTCTGACCGTCGCGGCGCGCTGTCCGAATACGTACTGCTGCACAATGACCGTGCTGAACGTGATCTCGCGAGATCAAACCGACCACGCGATCTCCACTGTCGTGTCCCGGACCGCTCCTAGTCTCGCTTAACCGACTGTCGGTCGGCTGCGGAACTACGCCGAGAAGACAGTCTGGTGACATTTGCCGGCTTTTGTTTGGTATCCGCGTGATCTATAAAATGCTGCCACCTCACGGACACTGCCGTAATATTTTTTTTTATAAACAACTGCAAATTTGTATTTCTATTTATTTTGGGTTAATATAAGTTTAATTTTTAATAGTTTTTATAATACAGCATTATTTGATCAAAAGGTTTCCTTATTTAATTTGTATGCTATCCGTGTCGGGCTAGACAATGCTGCCACCTCACGGATACTGGTTAATCCTGCCGTAATTCTTATTTTATAAACAACGGTAAATTTGAATTTTTACTTACTGTTGTGTTAATATAAGTTCAATGGTGAATACTTTTCAAATGATATTATTATCTTGTAAAACTGTATCGTTATTTAAATTTTTATTTCATAGTTGGCCTGAGAGCCAATCAGCGTCTCTACCCTATTCTGGGGTAAGGCTGCCCGGATGTAGAAACTTAAGCATATATACTGTCCCAGGCGTAGTTGAGGGGGCTTAAAAGTGCTGCCACCTCACGGAGTCTGGGTAACCGAGGCTAGACTGCTCCCAGACTCACCCGCAGCAAATCCGCCGGCGAGGTGGCGCCACTAGTATCACTTCCGGCGTTGCCGCCGTCGTTTCTGCACACGAAATGGTCAGCCTCGAGCGAGTCCCACGGCCGTGACGCGAGCGAATCCGGCGTCGAACACGTCAGAACGAAGTCAGCCCGGGCGACGTGGATCACCTTCAGCCGAAGCAGTTACTCCCGACTGTCAAACAGCTCCTTCAGTCACAGCGTGTGTCAGTCGCAGTGCAGGGGATTGTGGGCCAGGTTCATCACCTCCAGTGGGTACAGATCCGCCTGCTGAACGTAGCTGACGTTTCGCACTGCATTGTGGGAAATATCGAACCAGTTGTGCAGAGGCAGTGCACGCGGTAGCCATGGCAACCGGTTGCGGCAGACGTCGAGGTGATGGAGAGACGCAAGAGTCCGAAACAAGTCGTCCTCGACCATCCTGAGTTGGTTCCCGCTCAAATCAAGATGTCGCAGATTCGCGAGTCCCGCAAACGCGCTTGCTCAGACGTTCGACAAACGGTTTCTGGACAGGTCAAGACACTTGAGCAGAGCTTTAGCCATGAGGGCGCCGGACTCGATGTTGGCGATTCTGTCTAGTGACGTTGTGAGCCGCGGAGGTGAAATTGTCATTGTTTATTGATACAATTCAGTTGTCGAGATTCAGACGTCGTTTGCGCGGGTAAAGATTCAGGTGAACATCGCTGATACATTTTGTTCCGGCGCAGAAATAACATAGATGATGATGTTTCGGCGTCCGTGTGATCTGACGTTACTGGCAATTGTTCGATGCCGTTATGCGATAAATCAAGTACGCCTAAACTAGGCAGCAGTTCGCCACTGAATACATCCGCGCCGATCTGTCTGAGGTGGCAAGTTCTGATGACCAAACAGCGCAATTTAGGCGGTGCCGGTGGTTTGACCTCGTGAAAGGTCAACTTCGTCATGTCCGGATTAGCGGTTATGTCGTTCTCGACCGTGCCTTCAGATGTAAGACCACAACAAGGTGTTCATCCGCCATTCCCCGACCAAAGAGTACCCTATAAAAGCAGCATTATGCAGGTTGTCTGAATTTCTGTGAGCACATATGTAGTGTGGAGTGATTATAAATGATGTTTTAGTGCAGCGTGGCATCAGAGCTGTCAAATTATGACAGCTGTCAGTCGGTGCATTTCTGCGTATTAATACGGTTGTCATTTTGCTTGGTGATGTAATCAGGGGCAATCCGTGGGTAGTTCAAGCAAAAATGGAGGGGTGTAAGGTTTGAATGAAGTTTGTGGGAGCCTGAGGTATTAAAAGTTCAGTAATTTTGGACATAACTTGTATCTATGGAGGGTAAATATTCTGTGAAATTGTCAATAACAGAGCACCGCGAGATTATTAGGAAATGTTATAATGGTCGCCTATGGAAAATGCAAATGTGGTCTGAGTTCTTCAGGCACGGACGCCGGGACGCACGTTTTGACTCACCAGGTAGGTTCCGCAACACAGCATTTTACAAAGTAAATAATTACTAGTAAACATTAGTTGAGATTTGTTGTAGTCCGCACAATTTACAAATGTGTATCACGTAGAAGAATAGCATTGTAGTAGTCGATCTACCACTATAGATCGCAAAATAAAACGCACAAAATTATGATAAAGTATAAAATAATGGACTAGTCAAAACTGGTAGCCTTTAGTATGTATACTTAAAGATTGATTTATATTATATCAGTACATATTTTTAGAACATCCTGCCAGTACTTATCTTTTTTCAGAACATCCTGCCAGACGGATATGTCTACCATCAAGTTTTCAGCGACATAAACTTGTTGGAGAAGAAGTAATTCATATAAACAGGTCAGTAATTATTATAAATAGTTCTACAAGCCATCCCACTACATTTGGCTGTTTACTTGAAATAAACTGTTTTTGTGTGATGGTATTTAGGTCAATTGGTTGAATTAAATATATGCAAATGGCTGATTCATGAATGTAGCCAGTGTAGCGCTTTTTGCACTCGTTGCAATTTCTGCAACAATCGTCCATTGATGCCACATAACAAAGCATGTCCGTAGTTTAGCTTCGATGTCACGTGGACGATTGTTTTGCACGCATCAATGGTTAGGCAGTGGCCTATCTTGGCGATATACTTACCCATCTCGATAGGTCGACGTTTCTCAAAGAGAACGTGTGTGAACGTTGGACGAAAATGCCAACCTTGATATGGTGGAACTCTGTGTGTGGAAACGCAAGCGAAGATGATGCGTTCTGGGTAAGTCACGTGCCAAGGATACATGCTGCCTAAACTAATATGAGCAACGATTCATTTAATGCATAGTAGTGTAACAGGAGACATTACAATATGCGGTCGAGATATTTTTGGTGACAACGGCTGGTCATATTTTCATCGACACATTGTTCATTGTAAACAATATAGCTATATTTACAGAGCCAGTGACCTCGAGATGAGCATCCAGGCAAACTATGTATATATATATATATATATATATATATATATATATATATATATATATATATATATATATATATATATATACATATACATATATATATATATATATATATATATATATATATATATATATATATATATAAATATATATATATGAATATATACATATATACATATATATATATACATATTTATACATATATATATACATAATATATATATGTATATATACACACGTACATGTATACATATATATATATATATATATGTGGGTGTGTGTGTCTATATATATATATGGAATGATGCTAATTGATCGATACCTTTATAACGATAAAATTGAGGTTGGGCCAGGTTCTACACTTGAATGCCCATAGTTCTTTGCTAAAGAGTAGGACTGGGAACGGAAGTCCTACACAGGCATCCTTATAACTTCTATATCCTTTGTCTCTATATTCCTCAGGCAGTCAATTCATAAGGCAGCCAGTTATTGGTCCTCTGTTCCCTACCCTCCAAATGTTCTGGGATAGGGAGCCAGGCCCCCTTCCCCCTGGCTATGCCACTGCTCAGGCTCATGGGGTACGCGGGGAAAACGGTTTAGGAAGGTGCTCGATCGATAACCCCGCTAAGCCTGGCGGAGAGATCAATAAACACCCGCACCTGGCGGCATCGTATTGTAGAATTGTTAAAGTAATCAAACTTACCGACCCACCCACCATTATTATGCTATTATGCTATTATGCTGTTATGCTATTATGCTATTATGCTATTATGCTATTATGCTATTATTAAATTTCAGTGTCACTTGTTAGTGTGACACTGACACAGTGTCACACCAACGGACCCATTAACCGACCGACCGACCGACCGACCGACCGACCGACCGACCGACCGACCGACCGACCGACCGACCGACCGACCGACCGACCGACCGACCGACCGACCGACCGACCGACCGACCGACCGACCGACCGACCGACCGACCGACCGACCGACCGACCGACCGACCGACCGACCGACCGACCGACCGACCGACCGACCGACCGACCGACCGACCGACCGACCGACCGACCGACCGACCGACCGACCGACCGACCGACCGACCGACCGACCGACCGACCGACCGACCGAAAAATCAAAATGTTGGCAAAGGTACATTTATAACGGTACAAATGAGGTTGGGCGGGGTTCTACACTTGAGTGCCAAAATTGCTTTGCCAAAGGGTAGGACTGGGAACGGAAGTCCTACACAGGCATCCCTATATCCTCTGTACTTTGTCACTATATTTATCAGGCAGCCAATAATTATTCATCAGGCAACCAGTTATTGGTCCTCTGTTCCCTACCCTCCAAATTTTCTCGGATTGGGGGCATGGCCTCCATGCACCCCTGGCTACGCGACTGCTCAGACTCATGGTGTACGCAGTCTGGTTTGTTTCAGTACTGGCGAACCTGTACTGACACCAAAAAGGCTGCGGGACAACCGACTAGTCTACTGTGTCCGAGAGAGCGTTTGACTGGACGCTTGTTATACCTGTACATCACCAGCGTCATTAAGACACTCGTTTGGCTTTGATTATAGTCCAGGGGCCGGTTTCATAGACCCTGCTTATGGCGTCGTAGCGGGCGATAACTCATCGAAAGCCTAGCATTACGCATACACCAACCAACTAACGCCGACTGCAGTTGGCAGTTGGCGTTAGCATTGGTCCGTGGTAGACGCCAATTAGTTCCGCCGACTAACGCGGACTGTTGCCCGCACACACCAGCCGCACACACCAACCCGACTAACGTCGACCGTCGGCGCTAGCGGTATCCTCAAATCCACTATTAATTCGCGTGTTTACTCATTTTGTGTTTACTCATTTTGTGTTTACTTAAAATATCACCGTTCCAGTTAACAGTTATGTTGAAGTATAATTATTAGTCGTATCCAACGAATTCGTCTTCAACGGTAGCGTCGCTTTTCGGATTTGTGTCCACATTTGGCGGCGAAAGAGAGCCAGGGACGTAAATCTAATCGACGAATTGCGTAAATAATATTAATTTCACACTTGTTTTAAGGAATGATTGCCAATGACCACGGATTTAACGATGTGCTTCAGTCCACCTACAATAAACACTTGGTCTTGGTATATTTGTCAAAAGAACATTAAACGGCAATCCTGTAAACGAAATACGGGCACTTACGCAGAATTCGGACCCACTTCAACCATTGACGCTGTAACTGTATCTTTGCCATCATTTGATACTTGATTTAGTTAATTCAATCATTTAACATCATCTTGTGTATATTTATGTTTTTAAACAGCGCGTCTTTACATACTTTTGAGGTCGAAAAGACAGCGCGGTCGGCATACACAAACTGTTTATCGCTCACTCTATGTGCACGGCGCCGTGCCGTATGCACCGCTGCGCTTGCGACTGGCACAAATCGGAGCACTATTTGGGTCTCAAAATTAAATATTTGTGAAACATAAATATGCCTGGGAAAGCTGATTGATCATGTTTAGGATTAGCGTTTGTGTGACGTATCCAATATAGGCAAATATACAGTTATAAACTTATAATGGCAAAACTGAGGTGGGTCGGAATTCTGCATAAGTGCCGAAATATGTTACGTATGAAGACGGAGCTTCGTCGTCAGCGTTCACGACGAAATGTCTTGAGCATTTGGCCAGTGTTCCTGCAAAGAAATGCGTAGCGCCGAACTGTAATTTAAATAAAGACATTATATTTATCCGTTCCAATTAATAGTTATCTTGAAATTCAGTCACACCCAAAGAAATCTTCAAAAACGTTGTTAACCGCTAGCGCCGCATTGCAGATTTGTAAAAGGCATTTAATTTATGCCCCGGCAGCGGCTCCACCAGCGGTACCGCTGTTCACAAGATACAAAATGGAGAATCCGGTTGGAAACGGGAAACAAAGGCAAAATTACATTTATTTGTTGCTCCGGCTTGTAGAAAAAGAATATACGGTAATGGGTCAATGGGAATAGCACAACAATAATACATTACTTTCTAAAAATTGGGTTACCCGCCAGGTCAGTAAAATGTGAAAGTAGAAATGTAAACCTTGTGGTCAGAGTAGGCATGGAAACTAAAATATACGCCGTATGACGAGGTTTTTCACATGAAAGCCCTATGATTTCTAATGGCAAACTTAACGCCGACCGTCGGGTTATGAAAAAAGCGTGCACACACCAAGCCGACGCGTCATCGGATATACGCCTGCGGCGCCAAGTTGTCACCGGATACGCCGACTGCGGATTAGCGCCGACTGGGAATTAACGCCGATTCAACATTTGAATCCGCACTAATCGACGTTAATCGGCGCAATAACGCCGACCGTCGGCGTAATTTGCGCACACACCAAACCGACTGCAGTCGGCCGACTGCTTTACGCCGACTAGTCGGTGCGGTGTGTGCGCGGTGTGTGCGTAGCTTAGAAGTCGTAAAGTTACGCTAGTTGCGTTTCGCGAGTTTGCTCCATATTTTCACTTAGCCTGCGCCAAGTTTTTAGTAGGTATAACTATTTACGTGATGTTCCCCAAGTTCGTTGATGCTCCCAACACGCCCACTCTCAACTTATTATATTTAATGTTTACAGTGGATTACATTTATCATAGCTTGTCATTTGCTATACGAACGGGCAAAGGCGGGAGCTAATGTGAAAAATCTGGATGAAGAAAGAAGCAGGTATTAAATGACAGATCATTTCCACGTCATTTGAAGGAGACGTATACGTAAGAACTCCTGACAGCTCGATGACAATCGAGCAAGGAAAGCAACAATATCAGACATGAGTACGTGTACGTGTATATATATTATATTATATATATATATATATATATATATATATATATATATATATATATATAT
>OZ024861.1:29886776-29909276 GCA_964017155.1 Oasisia sp. SBJ-2009 | reverse complement strand
AACATTGCTTTCTTTTGTAGATGCTGGCCACATTCATCATACATTACGAATACCGCAAAGGCATAATTTCTGGCGGAGTTCCGTTCTTCTTCTGGCTGTTGGTATCATTTTTAGGGATGGTACAGTTCAGGTCCAACATATTGCATATGGAGAATCCTGCGCAGGTAAGATGTACGTCGATGGGCGAGCAGAGAATCTGTGTGTGTGTATGTGTGTGTGTGTGTGTGTGTGTGTGTGTGTGTGTGTGTGTGTGTGTGTGTGTGTTTGTGTGTGTGTGTGCGTGCGTGCGTGCGTGCGTGCGTGTGTGCGCGTATGTGTATTAATGTTCAGAGCTGGCTGCATCTATGTGGCTGCGCCTTAAACAGAGCTCTAACATTGCGATCTTTCTGTAAATTGCTCTTATCTGACAGAGCTATTGTTTGGGAGAGGTGACCGTGAGTACATCAGATTAGTCTGTATTTGTCAATGAACTGAACCACTAGTCGGCCAGCAGTGACGCCAATTGTTGACAATTATCATCAACTACAGGCCAGTGTGCGGGTTCACCGTCGTGCATCAGTGAATGTGTCACTGCTTGGCTGCACACTGAACATACAGTGCTTGTCATTTATACCAGCCTGGCCAGTCGACAGGTTCCAATTCTTGACGCTTGCTTCCTCGTATCTGGAACATCACACGTGAACTTGGCATCGCTGTAACGCGACCGACCAAGGATGGCTGCCGAGGTGGACGTCAACTTCAACATCAGCTGCTGCTGTTGCTCCTGCTGCTGTTCCTGTTGCTGCTTCTGCTGTTGCTTCTGCTGCTCCTGCTGCTGCTGCTACTACAACTAACACCACCACTTCCACTACCCACTGCCCACAACCACCACCACCACCACCACCACCACCACCACCACCACCACCACCACCACCACCACCACCACCACCACCACCACTACCACCATCATCACCACCACCACCATCTAAAATAACATTCTTGATCTATTGTTTATGCTATTTTATGCATGTTTATTTGAACGTTTTTGCGTTACCTTCAACAATTGTCTATCTTAATGTATATGTTACGTAGTGTAGTTTTATTTCAGGGTGTCCCAGATATGTTCTCCGTCGTCACTTTCTCCGTCTCCTACGGCCTGGCCTTCGCGCAGTTCTTGCTGACTCTGTTCCCCGACGTCGCTGCTCGGCCCGAGTACCGCCGCACGGACAAGGAGCGAGAGCCACTCGTGCCGTACGTGGGCGGAGACACGCTCAGTAAACAGGTGAGTTGGGTCATTGCTTCACGGGTGATTACTATATATATATATATATATATATATATATATATATATATATATATATATATATATATATATATATATATATATATATATATAGGTATATTGTATTTTAAAACGTATCAACGTCATGTGTTGTTTTATAATACTACTACTAATAATAATACACGTGTTTTTTTAATTCACTGAGCGACGACGACTTTTCAAAGAAGATGTCCCCACTAAATGTGTGGACCGAAAGAAACCTGGAGGCTGAGTATTGAGCGATCGTTTACCTTTTGACCTAACCATGAACTCGACCTGTTATTACAGCACCCAAACTTACATTAGGTTACAAAGTGATTTTACTTTGCAACCTGATATTTGTATATGTTTTGTTGGTTAGGTCAAAAAAGTAAAATACCGGCCTGTGCGCATTTCATGCTTCAACGGGTGGAATTTGCTTTCTTTTCACCGCCCGAGGCGCTGGTGGTAATGGACGTGTGACGTCACACCGCCCCAGGTTAAATGCTCAATATGTCAGCCTCCGTAGAGGCTCAGTAATTATCCTTATACACTTACTAACTGATTTACGAATTCAATACAATATTCTGGCATGTGATAAAGCAGACACTGCTTAATGTTTTGAGCATTTATTTTATTTAGGATTGCATGTTCCTTTAATACATTGAGATCTCATACAATGTTACTATTACCGTATTCTGCCATTTCGTGTTTATTTGCAGTTGTATGTAAATAAGAAGGAAGAAGCTAATGTACTTATGTGATCATGCAGTTGGCAGTGTAGTTGTGTTTGAAGTACATGTTGCAGGTTTAAACATAATAAGTTGACGATCATTGCCTGTCAATTTATCTTGGTTTTCCAGAATGTCTCTCCAGAAATCATAGCGCCGTTTTGGCTTCGGATGACGTTTCTCTGGGTTACGAAGTAAGTGTCGTCATGCGTTTATACAGTTACTGATTTGTGCTACGTTTGACAAGTAATCAATCAAGGGGATCTTTTCATTAAGATTAGCGAGGGTGTCAACTCCTAGGTTTTCCTGTTTTCATTTACGGTTACGTTCTTATGACTACAATATACGTTGAAAGTTTAATGTCTGCCAATTTGTCTTTAGTAACTTTATTAACCTTGGAACAGTAATCGCAATTTGAATGATAGATTCCACTTGCAACAGGTTCAAATGGTAAACGAACCTCCAGTTTCAAAGCAACATTGATTGGCAATACAATAATCCCGAGGCGAGTAGAGTTAAACGCAATACTCTTTGATGTTTAAGTTTCACACTCTCTAGACAGCGGACTTCCTCTTACAAATTACTGTTCTGATAATTCTGGACAAAGGAGTTGGCATCCTCCCTCCCTTTAAGGAAATCCACCACTAAACAAAATGTGTTGTGAAATTAAAAGAGTTTTTCAACCTCCACATATCAATTGCCGTATTGCCGTATTACCGTTGACATTATTTCCATGACACGCCAATGACAATATTCCGCTGGTGCATCATGGTGTTGACAGTTTTCAAGATTACTGTTAAGGATCAACATATATCTTTAAAGAGCAAAACGGGGTTTTAAATCTCTTAACAGTGTTAATGAAATTGTCCGCTAAACAAAATCATCAACGGTTATAGTCGTAAATTCACTTTCTGTAACTAAATAAATTGATACACAGTGCAACATAGGCACAGCCGGTATAACATGTGTACATAATGGGCATTTAAACTTCTTATTGTCACAAATCTTGTCCGCGTCAACAGGATGTTGGTGAGAGGGAACCGACGTGACATCACCTTCGATGATTTATTTGATTTGAAATCAGAAGACAAATCTGACGAAATCGTGACGAGGTTCGAGAACGAATGGAAGAAGGAATTGAAGAAGACGAAGTGGGAGTAAGGAATAATGTTTCCTTTAGATTTGTGTTGGTTGTGTGTGTGTGTGTGTGCGTGTGCGTGTGCGTGTGCGTGTGCGTGTGCGCGTGCGCGTGCGCGTGCGTGTGCGTGTGCGTGTATGTGTGCGTGAGCGTGTGCGTGTGCGTGTGCGTGTGCGTGTCAATTCCATATGTGATGCAAACTTCCTCTTACATTTTGCATAATATGTAACTGTAGTATACGCCAAAGTATGTGTATACTAAAACCGTATTGTTAGTATGCATATTATAAATAACGTAGTATCATCTCGGCATTGGACTTTTACTTGTAGAATTGCCATGAAATACTCCACCGTTCCGAGTGAAGTGTATCCTGTTAGTAAGAAGACGAATGCACCCACAAAACCACCTTCCATCTGGAGAGCAATAATCCGTGCTTTCGGCGAATACTACGCTCTCGGAGGCGTCTTCCTGTTGTGCTACTACCTCTGTATGTTAATATCACCCCAGATACTGAAGTAAGTTCTTAACTATCATTGTTCATGTTCTTTTTATTCAATTTCTGTGTTGGCTTTTGTTGCTGTCATCAATACAATACAATGCAATGCAATACAATGCAATACAATGCAATACAATGCAATGCAATGCAATGCAATGCAATGCAATGCAATGCAATGCAATGCAATGCAATGCAATACAATACAATACAATACAATACTATACAATACTATACAATATATATATATATATATGGATATATATATAGATATATATGTATATATGTATTTATATATATATATATATATATATATATATACATATATATATATATAATACATATATATATATATATATATATATATATATATATATATATATATATATAATGTGTGTGTAGATTTATCATGTAAGTGACATTGATAATTTATTTGATGATATATGTAATGCGCTTTGGGTATTTAGTCTTGAAACTATTTGTACATGCAAAGAAAACATTGTACCAAGATTACATTACATTACCTGGATGAAATGATTATGTTAATGAACCGCACACTGAAGCTAGACATTACTATGTTTTATGGATTGATGTGGGAAAACCCACCTAAATCTATGCATGCTAAAGATGCACAGTCAGGCTTTGAAAAAAACTAAATCATGCAAGAATGATTTACCCAATGCTTCAACTGTTAATGGTGCTAACGACCCTACTGCTATATTTGCCATGTGGAAAACACATTTTGAATCTTTCTTAAACAATATCACAACAGATGCAAATATGCAAAATGTGAAAGTGTGTGTAGAAAACACACACAATTTGTGTTATGAAAATAGCATACTCACAACTCTTTGTATGGTACAAAATGCTATCGATAAGTTGAAATCTGGAAAAGCATTTGGCGACGATGGGCTATCTGCCGAACACTATATAATATACATTCCGATAGACGCATAATTATACTGTTGGCCATTTTCTATAATAAAGTTATCTCTCACGGATATCTACTGGTGACTTTATGAAAACTAGTATAATACCATTGACAATCAATCAGTCTGGTGACACGAGCAATGTAAATAACTATTAGATATTTTGGATATTATTTTATCTGTTAAACTACACTTTTACACGTATCTAATTCATAACCTTGTTATATTTTATGTCCTCGTTGTTTTGCATATTTCCCATGTAAAGGCTATTTAGGTGTATCTACTAACTGTATATGTGTTTGTTTCTGAAATAAATAATAATAAATAACTAACTATTTGAGACAAATATCCAATAGCAAAGCAAACTGCTTTCTGCATGTTGTGGATTAGCAATTCGGTGTATATCAGGTTAGAAGTATATTGCATATGTTGTTCCCTTTTAACATTGTCCATGTTGCGTATAAATGTCTTCATACGTCCGTTGCAGCTTACTGATCACCCTCATTCGCTCGAAAGACCCGATGTCATGGAAGGGTTACGTCTACGTCGCCGCCATGTTTGTTGTCGCTTGCACGAGCTCAATGTTCATGCAGAACTACTGGAACATAGGCTACGTCACCGGCCTGCGCATGCGCACAGCTGTCGTCGGCGTCATATATCGAAAAGTAGGTAATCCGACTGGATACAACTTGTTCACTGTTACGCTATGAACCAAGTGAGTTGAATAAATAAACAGTTGCAACTGCGATTGTCAAAATGATTTGCGCCATAAACACGAATAATAATTTAACATACAACAAGATAATTTAAGAGCATGACATATGAATGTAGTCATTATGGTAGTGTTTGCAACAAGAACAATCAAACGTATAATCTTAATTCATTAAACGCATAGAAAGACAAATATATTTTGTAATGCTATTCGTCTTACTGTTGATGTCCTTTCTATATCCGTGCCTCTTCTGGTGTGCTGCTGTCGAGGTTCAGCATGTGTGCATTGATAGCAATATATTTGAAGTGCGTGACAATATCCCGACAGGCCCTGCGACTGAGCACTTCCGCCCGGCGAGAAACAAGCGTTGGCGAAATCGTTAACCTGATGTCGGTCGATGCGCAGAAGATGCAAGACGCGCCCCCCTTCCTGCATCTGCTCTGGGGTGCGCCACTAATCGTAGTTCTGTGTATGTACTTCCTGTGGCAAGAGCTCGGCCCCTCCGCGATGGCCGGACTCTTGCTTGTCCTCTTCATGATCCCTTTCAACGGTGCATTTGCAGAGAAGATACGTAAACTCCAGGTAACAACAGAGTTTGTTTCCCCCAAAGGTACGGCTATATAAATACCGTATAAACTAATCACCATGACCTAACAATAAATGTGTTGGTATTGTAAATTAAGTTCAAAATACCTTTTCTGAATCCTATGTGTTCTATGGTCACATTGGTCAGCGTTCGACTGCTGGTTACTCGGTTGTCAGTTGATTTTGTTCATAGTCGTCACATGACAACAATGCCATGACTCCCAGGAAGGGAGTACTGCACCCGGAATCTCGATTGATCGCTGGCCGTCTCTCTCTCTCTCTTTCTCTCTCTCTCTCTCTTTCTGTCTCTGTGTATGTCTCTGTGTATGTCTCTGTCTCTGTCTCTGTCTCTGTCTCTGTCTCTGTCTCTGTCTCTGTCTCTGTCTCTGTCTCTGTCTCTGTCTCTGTCTCTGTCTCTGTCTCTGTCTCTGTCTCTGTCTCTGTCTCTGTCTCTGTCTCTGTCTCTGTCTCTGTCTCTGTCTCTGTCTCTGTCTCTGTCTCTGTCTCTGTCTCTGTCTCTGTCTCTGTCTCTGTCTCTGTCTCTGTCTCTGTCTCTGTCTCTGTCTCTGTCTCTGTCTCTGTCTCTGTCTCTGTCTCTGTCTCTGTCTCTGTCTCTGTCTCTGTCTCTGTCTCTGTCTCTGTCTCTGTCTCTGTCTCTGTCTCTGTCTCTGTCTCTGTCTCTGTCTCTGTCTCTGTCTCTGTCTCTGTCTCTGTCTCTGTCTCTGTCTCTGTCTCTGTCTCTGTCTCTGTCTCTGTCTCTGTCTCTGTCTCTGTCTCTGTCTCTGTCTCTGTCTCTGTCTCTGTCTCTGTCTCTGTCTCTGTCTCTGTCTCTGTCTCTGTCTCTGTCTCTGTCTCTGTCTCTGTCTCTGTCTCTGTCTCTGTCTCTGTCTCTGTCTCTGTCTCTGTCTCTGTCTCTGTCTCTGTCTCTCTCTGTCTCTGTCTCTGTCTCTGTCTCTGTCTCTGTCTCTCTCTCTCTCTTGCTCGCTCGCTCTCTCTCTCACTCTTTCTCTCTCGTTCTCTCTCTCTCTCTCTCTCTCTCTCTCTCTCTCTCTCTCTTTCTCTCTCTCTCAGCCTCTCCCTTATTTCGATCGTCTCGCTGATATTTCTTCGCCCAGAAGTTGTTCTCTCTAGGGAGCACTGTTGCTTCTTTGGCCGTGATGTTGTGGCCTTCGTTCACTCTGTGTTCTCCGACTGCTGGAAGTTGTCCTCTGGTGGTTGCATGTTCTTTGTGACGCGCTATCGACTAAGATGTCGAGCAAACACCGAAAGTTCCATAGGAGAACCTAGAGCATTCGGAAAGATGTCTTGAACTTTATTTACAATATGGATTTAACCGAATCAGGTAGCAACAGTCGTGTTGATAACTGTATTCGTGTATTCAGGCATTACTAAAATCACCTGTTCTTAGTCTTGTCTTAGTTTTGATCGAGGGACTTTCATAAAACTATGTTTTGTAAACTTTATAAAAATGAATTATGCTACAATTAATAGATGCAACATAAAATATATAGCAACAAATAAATATTCAATGATAAAAGTGTTTAACTGCTTGCTAATGTCACACACTGGTTAGAGCTTCAGCCTTTCAATCGAGGTGCTTGGTTCGAATAATCCTGCTGTCGATTTGAACCGTTCATCCGCTTCACATTGCTTCAGTTCATCCACCTTTATGCAGGATACCTGGCTACAGACGGTGGTGGATATTTGTGAACGAATAGTCTTCCTGCGCAATAATTGTAGCATAGCTGAACATTTCCGTCCAGAAAAGTCACGATCGTTTTCAATACATGTCTGTTGTGTCCTAAAGAACACTCTGAGCAGTATTGTGAATTGAACACCTTTTGTGTATAATGTTATCCCTGATTGTCAAACTCACCTCTTTCACATCGAGTCAAAAAATAAATCATGGGTGGAATCGGGAAAGATACATGACAATTTATTTTTTATTACTTAACGCGATGCAAATATTCCATGTCCGATATGCAAGTCAGGTATTCCAGTAAGTCAATACATGATATTTTATGGGTTGCAGGTAATACAGATGATATGCAAAGACAAAAGAATAAAACTCATGAACGAACTGCTCAACGGGATAAAGGTGTGTATGTCTATACGTAGTAGATGGAAGAATCTGTGCTTGCCCGCTTTGATACCCATCGAACACAGTAAATAAAATTATTCCACTAGAAACTACTGTATGTATGGTGGCAATTAAATGAAATAAAAAACGCAAACCATCCACAAATTGCGTGAGAAAACATTTATTTTTAAATTTTAGAGAAATGCATTGAGAGGAACAGACGCCTCAACGCACTCAAAGTTTATCGCACAGGATATATTTAAGAACTAAGAGTCATACAAAGTCATGTGTTCAATAGTGTACCTATAAATGTTCATGAGCGTGTAGATAGACTTAGACTCATCGGGTCTAGAACAAATTCTCTAAAGTGTATGTTGACTAGATGATGGATACCGCTCGAATTAAAAGAATGTGTCAGTGTTTGAACACAATATTTGAATATTTCCACCCAGCTGCTTATATATATATATATATATATATATATATATATATATATATATATATATATATATATATATATATATATATATATATATATATATATATATATATATATATATATATACATTGTGTAACCAGCCATATTTTTCCGACGCAGGTACTAAAGCTGTATGCTTGGGAAAATCCTTTCCAAGAAAAGATTATGGGAATACGTCAGACCGAAATAGAAGCGTTGAGGACGACAGCCTACTTAAATGGGAGCTTCGCTATCAGCTGGTCCATGGCCACGTATCTCGTAAGTTCATATATGCTGTCCTGATTACGTAGAGCCTGAAGTATGTTCATGGCCCTCCCTCTTCATGCTAAGCAAGCCCACCAGAAAACAAATAATGAACTTGTTGTTGTATGACGAACATCTGTTCAACCTTGTTTCGTTCTCTTCTTAAGCCAGACAGGCAGTTCATCCCTTATTCTGTCCATCAGTGCTGTTCTGAACACTTTGCAAGAGACACATGTTAGAGTAATTCCTTTCCAATGTCCGCGGTCTGTAATTATGGTTCTCTTTTACTGGTATTTTAATAATCAGTCTTTGGTAGTTTTTATTTTCCTAGATTGTTTAAATAAACGTAGAAGCCAATCGTGTGTTGTCATCATGTATGCTTTCAACAATTATGCTGCAATGTGATATTTCCGTAAGACTTTCCCATTTTTCTTCAGTGCTGTTCTAAATCTGTGCTTGGTATTGATTATGTGCTTATTTAATCTGTAATCGGATCTGATGCAATACCTATTATGGGGTGTTCAGGCATAAGTGTAATACACATTTCTTCAGAGTGCTCCTTCCAACTTTAGGCTTCCATATTTGTGTTTTATTGCATTCGCTGTCTTGTACATGGGTGTTTATGCACACGTGCGTTTATGCGTGTGGGCGCTTGTGGGTAAAACATATACGTTGATATACAGCGTTTAAAGTATCAGTGTATGTGTAGCATTATCGAATCTAGAATCTTTCTGTTTCTGTTGCCCGGGTTGATGTGCGTGTACGTTCACCAGATGGCGCTCGTGTCGTTCGGGTCCTACGTGCTGTCATCGTCAGACAACGTGTTAGACGCCAACAAAGCCTTCGTGTCGCTGGCGCTATTCAATGTCATGAACTTCCCCATTTCCATGCTGCCAAATGCGCTATCTTATGGTGTCCAGGTATGAACTTAGTTGTACAGTGTATGAATATACCACGTATGTGTCGTGTGTTTGCAATACCAATTCAAATTTTGTAGGAATTCGTAATACGTTTCCTAGTTTGTAGTACAAGTGTACAAGTATTTGTGGACAGCCGAATATGTTTCAGTTAATAATTAAATCCACGTTTTGAATATTCGTGTGTACGTTATGTTTCATATTACGCATTGCTAGTCCATATCCATGTATATGCATAAAACACACACAGATACAGACAGCAATAAACAAATGTACTTCTCCAACGGTTAAGTCCGTGTAGATGTTATAAACATGTTATAAATAAACGTACTTCTCCAGCGGTTAAGTCCACATAGACGTTACAAACAAATGTACGTCTCCAACATAAATTATGCAGGACAATCGATATAGCCATACTCTTACTTGCTGGTCAATGTAGTGTGTTACTTTCAGTATGGCTGACCAGACGCAAACGCTTAGCCTACCATTGGTTAGATAGTTTATCGGCGCGTTGTTTGATTATCAAGTTGATGTCATTTCCAGGCGTATGTGTCGATCTGTCGCATTAACAAGTTCTTAAGGAGTGAGGAACTTGACGAGAATAACGTCCGTCACGACCCGTCGACAAGTGAGTTCCCGGTCGTAGTGGGTAATATATGTCGAGTAGGAACGTTATAACGAAGTACAAATACTCAGTAACAAGTCTGTGCAGCAGTATTATTCAGCGACATGATTTTTCGCTACAACGCTGCATCATATCTTTAGTATGTGACTGTGTGGGCCTTGGAAAATAAGAATAAGTAGTCAATTGTTTCACAATCGTTGTATATAATAATAATAATAAAATATTTAGATAGCCCCGGTATCCGAGCTAAGGCGCTTTTACAGTATCTTTTTCGTTTAAAAAAAGGCATATTAAAACAGTAATTATAATATTAATAAAACCATATATAAAAAATAAAACATATTACAATAAATAAATAAATACAATTACCATTCATTATAGAATCGATAAAAACTATAACATCATTATCAAAGTAATGTACCTTTTTTGTTTAAATATACGTTTTCAAAAATGTATATAATTTAATAGTATAACACAGGTGTTGTAAAATACCATATAATAAATTATGAAGTACAGTGACCACAAACTTGTTAGGAAACTCAGCGACTTAGTATAAAACAGCCGAATCAACCGCGCTATCACCACAGTTCCGGCGTCTTCTTGTATTCTGTCTTCAGAACAGGTACACGCTACTTTCTCACCACTTCTTTGAAGCCACCAAGGTATGTAAACATACTCATGCCTCTTGCTGTTTTAGAGGAAGCCATCAAGATCGACAACGGCTTGTTTAGCTGGAGCAGAGACGAAAAACCTGTGCTGAGGAAGTAAGGTCTTAAAACTGACATATTCTTAAGTGAGAACCTCATTCTATAAGAATTAATTGGCGCAGTCCGCTGGTTAAAATCATTCAGCGACGTGTTCTATACGTGGACAGTTATAATAATCAATATACCATTTTATAGTGTTTTATTTATGATGCCTTTATAAATGTACGTATACTAAGTATTGTTATAATATTATAACTAAGAAACTGTAATAATTTGCAAGTTTCCAAATGAATTTAATTTAGTAATATCGTGGTTGTTGAGATTTTTTACAGTAATTACCTGTAATATCTTTCAAAAATTGGTGTTGTCGTTACTGCATTATGCAGTTATGCTGTTATGATCTTATCGAAAGTATTTACGAGATTCAAATATATTTAATTGAGATTTAATAAACGGAGTGGCTGCCACGAGAGCGACCAAAATGATCTTATTGACGGTTTCCTGGACCTGTTTAATTTATCTACAGGAACAATTTGATTCTATCACATATTGCTTATGACTATTTTTATGTCATGTCCTATTTGGTAACACAAGTACGTGTTTGCTTGTCATTTTAGTACACCGCTACGCTAATAAAATATTATTTAAAAATTGAGCTATAGGTATCTGTTGAACATTGTATCATATGTAACGTTGGGATCAATAAACACTTTGATTCAAATTTTACGTCATCCTTTGCAGTATCAACCTGAAGATTCCAGAAGGCAGTCTAGTGGCCGTCGTTGGTCAAGTCGGGTCAGGGAAATCGTCCCTCGTCTCTGCTCTTCTCGGTGAAATGGAGCTCATGGAAGGTCGCGTCAATGTCAGGGTATGTCAACTGCATTCGTGTTAAAATTTGCTGCTAAATTTCACAAGTGTTACTTTCGTTTATCTGTTTTAATGTGGTTACGCTTATCAACGTATTATTTTCATTTCCGGCGGTGTTTTCTATATATTCTATTTTAAGTTATTTGCACTTCATTTGTGTTTATATTATATTACGAACGTTTTGGTACACAGTTATATGGTTGAATTTCGTAGTAGCTAACAGCGCATGCAAACCAATGAAACATGATTACGTAACGTACGTGATGCAGGGGTCATTGGCTTACGTGCCACAACAGGCATGGATCCAAAATGCTACTGTCAAGGATAATATCCTGTTCAGCAAAGCCCTCAGCCTGTCAGCATATCAGAAGGTCATTGACGCATGCGCTCTCGGACCGGACCTGGACATCTTTCCTGGAGGCGACGAGACAGAAATTGGCGAAAGGGTAAATATACGTTATGTAGAACAATGCATTAATTCTCTCGTATTGTTAGGCTTGCAAGATTATGACAGAAACGCCGTATTCGAAAATATAAAGTCCTTGGTATTTATGATTCACGTGGTTTCATGCGAAAATAATTCATTTGTTTTATCGAACGTGGAAAGGCATCAACTTGAAGATCGGAAGCAGGGTTACGTTACAAGAGCCATTGATCAGGACTGTCATTGATCAGTCTTGAGCGGTTGTCGCTGTTTGTGTGTGTATGTAACAGGGCATCAACTTGAGCGGTTGTCGCTACCTATGTATGTCTGTAACAGGGCGTCAACTTGAGCGGTTGTCACTGTCTATGTATGTCTGTGACAGGGCATCAACTTGAGCGGTTGTCACTATCTATGCATGTCTGTAACAGTGCATCAACTTGAGCGGTTGTTACTATCTGTGTATGTCTGAAACAGGGCATCAACTTGAGCGGTTGTCACTATATATGTATGTCTGTAACAGGGCATCAACCTGAGCGGTTGTCACTATATATGTATGTCTGTAACAGGGCATCAACTTAAGCGGTTGTCACTATATATGCATGTCTGTAACAGGGCATCTACTTGAGCAGTTGTCACTATATATGTATGTCTGTAACAGGGCATCAACTTGAGCGGTTCTCACTATATATGCATGTCTGTAACAGGGCATCTACTTGAGCGGTTGTCACTATCTGTGCATGTCTGTAACAGGGCATCAACTTGAGCGGTTGTCACTATATATGTATGTCTGTAACAGGGCATCAAATTGAGCGGTTGTCACTATCTGTGTATGTCTGTAACAGGGCATCAACTTGAGCGGTTATCACTACATATGCATGTCTGTAACAGGGCATCAACTTGAGCGGTTGTTACTATATGTGTATGTCTGTAACAGGGCATCAACTTGAGCGGTTGTCACTATATATGCATGTCTGTAACAGGGCATCAACTTGAGCGGTTGTCACTTTCTATGTATGTCTGTATCAGGGCATCAACTTGAGCGGCGGTCAGAAGCAGAGAGTAAGCCTGGCGAGGGCCGTGTATCAGGACAGTCGAGTCTATCTCCTCGACGACCCGCTGTCCGCCGTTGACGCTCACGTTGGTCGACACATCTTCGACAAAGTCGTCGGTCCGAACGGGCTGCTCAAGAGGAAGGTGGGTGGGTTTAATATTTCTGAGGGAAAAGCATAAATGTCCTTCTTGAGAGTAATGGTCAAATTATTCTGTTTGAGAGAAGTATGAGTAGTAATTGTTTATACACACGCGTCACGTACAACCCCGTGCTTGTACTTTGTTGATAGTGAGTAGGCCTGTATCTAGGACTCTTACACTTACAAATACACACTACACACACTCACTCACACACCAACACACCAACGCACCAACGCACCAACGCACCAACGCACCAACGCACACACGCACACACGCACACACGCACACACGCACACACGCACACACGCACACACGCACACACGCACACACGCACACACGCACACACGCACACACGCACACACGCACACACGCACACACGCACACACGCACACACGCACACACGCACACACGCACACACGCACACACGCACACACGCACACACGCACACACGCACACACGCACACACGCACACACGCACACACGCACACACGCACACACGCACACACGCACACACGCGCACACGCGCACACGCGCACACGCGCACACGCGCACACGCGCACACACGCACACACGCACACACGCACACACGCACACACGCACACACGCACACACGCACACACGCACACACGCACACACGCACACACGCACACACGCACACACGCACACACGCACACACGCACACACGCACACACGCACACACGCACACACGCACACACGCACACACGCACACACGCACACACGCACACACGCACACACGCACACACGCACACACGCACACACGCACACACGCACACACGCACACACGCACACACGCACACACGCACGCACGCACGCACGCACGCACGCACACACGCACACACGCACACACGCACACACGACTGTGCTGTAGTAGGGAACAATATGTATAATTTAGGGACAGGATACAAGCGACCTGTTTCTTAACTTACTGAGTTCTTACAGACAAATAACGTGTACTTATTCGATCTAGGATAACATTGACGTTTCAACAACAAAAACATAATTCTACATTGCTATTGTCACGTGACTGCACAGACGCGCCTCCTGGTGACTCACAGCGTCGCCTACCTGCAGCAGATGGACACGATTGTGGTCCTGAAAAACGGAGAGATCTCCGAGATGGGCACATTCCAGGAGTTGATACGTCACGGAGCGGCCTTCTCAGAGTTCGTCCTCACATACCTCAACAACCCCGACTCTAGCGATGAACTAGACCTCGACTGTGAGTGCGTTATTGGCAATATATTTAGTGTCATCTTCTTTCTTGAAACCCATGTCGCGATGGGCCTACCTATGTATGTGTCACGTGGAAATCCCTCATATGGTTTTTGGTTAAACTGTGTAAAACACTTACAAATCACTGATGTTAAACACACCGCTGTGTAGTTCTCAGATTTATTTTTCAAACTGTTTTAACAATGGTTTGATGTTCGATTATTTCAACTAATCAGTTGTATTTTAACACCACGTATCTCTACGAAGTAGACTCAAGGTTGTTTGTCAAAAATGTATATCTAAATTTCCAAACTAAACCACTTCTTCTTTCAGTAACAAGTTGTAAATTGATGCAGGCAGTTTTCTAATTGCTCTTCAGTGTTAAGCGTTTTAGTCGGTTGTGACGTCACAACATCACGTATTGTTTCAGCGTTGGAAGACCTGAAGCAGCAATTGTCAGAAGCGTCACTCTCTGAATACTATGACACGACGTCTGATGGAACTCGTGGCTCGGAGAGAGAGAAAGCGCAAGCACCGAAGTAAGTAATGTTTCACATGTTGTGACATGGCCCAGATGGAACCAGTTGACTCGTCACTTTGGCCGACGGGAACGGGACAATAAATGTTATATGTATTTGACGTGAATTTCGTCATATACAGCAATCGTATGTCTAAAGCTAGTCATACTCTTAGAGACAGGTTACGTCGAGAGCCAGTCACCACCCGTCCAGAACACGGGTTGTTAATATTTTCGTACACATGTACAATGTGATAGTTTTACCAAGCGGATTTCAAAGGGACACTTCAGAAAGTGAGACATGGTACAGATCAGGAAACATCACATCCTGAAGACGATAACAGAGCTCAATGCTCCACGGTACATTGTGTTGAGATGGGAACGTGCGGCGTCAACAGACATGAACAATATCCTTTATGGAAATACAACATTACAATGTGTTCAGAATTGCTTAGCAGGGGTTGTGTCTATACTAGGTCTCCACGTTAACTTATTATGTGACGCTTTTAAAGTATCTGCAATGGCTTCCTGTCCGATACCGTAGCATCTTTAATAGCCATACTACTACTACTGATCAGACACTTTCCGGTAAGCAGCCATCGTATTTACATTCATGGCTTACTCCTGTAAGAAAATCTCTGCAGCTTCGATCATATAGTTTTGATTTACTTTGCCTCTAAAGTCAATACTAATATTGGGACTAAGTATCAGTCTTAAGTACGTCGTACATCGTACAATTATTATTAGTATATCAGGCCACAGACAATAATGAAGAGTATTTTTTCTTCAGAAAACGGAAACGGCGTCGACGGCGAGAAAAACGCCATTCTGTTGATAAAACACCGTTGTTGGAAGTGGAAAGGGGGAACGAGAGGCTGACAGAAGATGAACAAGTCCAGAGTGGCTCGGTAGGGTTTACAACAAATATAGTCAAGCGTCTGTATGCATACTCGGTTACTGTTGGTGATAGCGTTTTTACGCAAACGCCACAACTATTTGTGACATGAATGATACACCCTCACTACCACTCACTCGTAATTTGTGTTTGGAGTAGATAAGCAATGTTTAAGAGTCTTATTCTGCTTTTAAGGTGATGGGTTATTCATGAAAGAGTGAAATATTTGAAAGGAGCGAAGAGAGAGGAGAGAAAGTGGATCCAATTCACTACGTTACGCCATTATAGATAGCTTCCTCGTGGTCTTACTATGTTTGCCACCGCAGGTGACGTGGTATGTGTTTTCGAAGTACCTACGGGCTTGCGGCTACGTCTTCTGGCCCGGGATCATTGCGTGGTGGCTCCTGTTCGTCTGTACATCGGCGGTGACCAACGTCTGGCTTAGTGCGTGGAGCAACGACCAGCCAACCGGCAACGTAACCGTGGACAACAACCTAAGTGATCTTCGCCTGGGAGTTTACGGAGGGTTGGGAGTTGTTCTAGGTAAACAATAATGATGGTGATCTATTACAGAAACTATACAAACATTCAAATTGTATATATTGTGTATATATTATATATATATATATATATATATATATATATATATAATATATAATATATAATATAATATATATATATATATATATAAATTATATATATATAATATATATATATATAATATATATATATATATATATATATATATATATATACTATTCAGAACGATTCGCAGCAATAACAAACTTTCTTAGTTTAAGTATCTAATAAAGTAGCATTTCACGTACCACAGTAGAGCATACACACCCAGTTTCTTGCGTACATCGTGTTTCGGTCAGGTGGTAGGAGATTGTTTCTGCATTGTGTTCTCTCTCTGTGCTTCAGCTATCGGGACTTTGGGTCAAGCGTTCGCCATTTCCATCGGCACTGTCAGAGCTTCCCGTATCCTTCATACCAGGTCCGTCTCGGCGACTTAATCTTTTTTATTTCTAACTAGTAAAGCAAACGTGTGTGTGTGTGCGTGCGTTGGTGCGTGCGTGCCTGTGTTCGTGTGGAATACGTTCGTGCGGGTGTTTATGACTTTGTGTGAGCGGATGTTTCTAAAACATGTTTATGGTCAGTATGTCGGTGCGCTGTGCAAAAATGAGAGTCTGTAATAGTAGATTAGTTAGCATTTATATGTCGTTCGACATGTCAAAGGTTACCTAGCAGATGCTTAGACCCTCCCAGTATTTTTGGAAGTTGTAGCAATTTGTAGTGTAAATGTTTGGCGTGGCAGGCAGCGGATAGGATTAGCCCCTAATATTTAGGGAAAGAGAACCTGCTTTGGGTGCAAACGTAGCTTCTTACAGAGGGGTAAGAACACATTTCTAAACGTCACCAAAAGTTTCATCAGTACGCCCCCGTAATAGCAATGACCCCACATCTGATAGGGATACCTTAGAGTAAAAATATTGATGTAGTTATGCTTTCCAAAATAATACCAAAGTCACTTCTGTAGAACTATTTGTTTACTTATTTCTGGAATTGTGAAAGGTGGCTAATAAATTCCAACCTTCCCTGCTACTTTTGATATATTTTCCCGAGCATACTATACTAAATACGATTGCTCGTAGGCGTCGGCCGCGTACATTAGCCATACTAGCTATCTGATATCTCTAGGTCCCTTATATCATCCGTTTCCAAATAACTCTTTGTTCCTACAATTAAGCTCAATATTGACAATAAAATAAACCTCAGTATTGGCAAACGTATTTTATGCGCCAACAATCTGGAGCCAACACCCTATTACAACTACATTTTCTGAAACTATGGCCATCTTTCGTAAACAATTCAAAACGTATTTGATTGGAATTGATTTTCCACCATATATTTTCGGCGGTTCTATACCCCAATGACGACTTTTGTCTATCCCCGTTTGTGTTTACGCCAAATGATTTTGTTTATTGCGCCTCTGAGCTTGACTTTTCAATGACATAGACGCTGTAGAAGTGTTACAATTATTATTATCATCATCTTAACCCCTAAGACCAGACGGTTTTATTTTAAACGAAGGAATTTTAATTTGAACCGTTCAAACATTTGTGATTGTTTTTACATGTCAGACTGCTTTGCCGGATGTTGCGCGCGCCAATGTCATTCTTCGACACGACCCCTGTTGGTCGTATCATGAACCGCTTCTCGAAAGACATCGACACTATTGACGTGAATATTCCAATAACAATACGGGTGTTGGTGTCATCGCTGGCAATGGTTATCGGCACGATAATCGTCATCTCCTATACGACACCCGTCTTCATGTGTGTTCTCCTTCCTCTTGGAATGCTCTACTACTTCATACAGGTAACGACGTCGTGGTAATAACTTCCAGTCTCTTCGAAATTGTCATCAATGGATAATGGTACAATAGTTTGACCCCAAACCAACGTAGACAAACACAACTATACCTTTTAGCATACGTATCCTACTGGAATTGTTTTAATGACATGTCATCCTGCATAAATGCCACAATTCACACTTCATTCCTGTGTAGATTTCTTCATCCAACCTCTGTCTCGACTTCTGTAGGAGCTGAGTTGCATTTACTGCAGAAAGATTATTTCGTCACACAGGCGTCGCTGTCTGCTGTTTCTTGCTAACATAAAACGCACGGACACAAACTAAGATGACCACTTTATTAACATGGATGTTTTGCAAAAAATCATAAAACCATATGAAACTTACGAAATATCTTTAATTTCACTTTTATAAGTTATATGAGATAACTGCGATATTTGGTTTTGCGCCCCAACACGTGGCGCCCCAGCGACTACAATCCATATATATATATATATATATATATATATATACAAATTTGCCTGGTTGCTTATGTCACTCAAGGGATTCCTCGATAAACGAGTTAGAGTTGCCCATTGCTGTGTAAATAGACTTTATTGTGGATTCTACTTTTAATGCAGATGACCGAGAAATGCCAAACGAGACGTGCCAAAAGTATGTTCCCTATAATCAACGAGGATCGACAGATCGTCACATATCAAATACTCAGATTCTCAGAAAAAGTTAAATTACTTGGGGCTTGTATTTATAAAACATTCTTCTCAAGAAAACATACACACACAAACACATCCACACAAACATACACATACACAAAACAAACAAACAAACAAACAAACAAGCAAACAAACAGACAATAAGCACCCCCCATGCACACACACGCACGCACGCACGCACGCACGCACGCGCGCGCGCGCGCGCACGTAAAGTGTGTCCACAATATCAATAGCCGATATTATTGTGCCATTTCATCCTCCTGTTGCAGAGGTTCTACATTTCGTCATCTCGCCAGCTGAAAAGGATAGATTCGATCCTTCGATCGCCAATCTACGCTCACTTCGGGGAGACGGTGACTGGTTGTAGCTCCATCCGCGCGTATGGACAACAGGAACGATTTATCAAACGCTCAGACTTCCTCGTGGACGAAAACCAGAAGTCATATTTCCTCAGTTGTCTGGCCAACAGGCAAGTAGTTATACAAAGCTGAGTGATGATTTCTCAAATTGTCATTAGTTTGCAGCCAGAATAAGCATGTGTATTCGTCAAGCATTCCATGTCAAGGCCTTAGCCAAGAGGAATCGTTGTTTAAACCGGGTCATAAATGGCAAATTCCGGTCATATATTTATGCCGTACTGAGTGATAAATGTAGGTATTTCCTTTGGATATGAACTAGTATTAATATTAAAGTAATTGACAGTTTTGTTTTAAATATAATAATATATAGGCACAGATATTCTTCCACATTTTTGTATAAAGAGATGAAGCCAATAGTTTGTCATTTACCCGCCCTGCTTTAAGTAATTATTATTATTTACCACACATCTATATCGGTGCTTTCTGCCTCCAAAGTTCACCTTTCGCCACCTGTCCTCTACGGCACTTAGGGGCTTTGCATGTAAAACAAATTCAATAATTCAAAAGAAATTTGAACAGGATCGAGGCCACCTAATGTTCTAATATGACGTTAAGACATCCCTTCCTTATTTCAACCAATGCAATTGTTGTTCTAATGTCGCTCAAGGACATCCCTTCTCTTCTTCAGTCCGATGCGGCTCTAATCTACCCTTTCCATTTATCAACCAATGGCATTTATTCTTCCAAAGCTGCCCTGAAACATCGCCATCATACTTGCATGTTTTGCGACTGGACCCAACCGGTTTTCAATCATGTTCGTACGATGTTCGCCAGGTGGCTTGCAGTCTCACTGGATTTCATTGCGACCTGCATTGTTCTCTTCGCCGGTCTCTTTGCGGTGCTGGCGAGAGACACAACCAGCGCTGGTCTCGCGGGACTCTCCGTCTCTTCTGCACTTCAGGTACTGTAGCCATGTGTGGTGCGGGGGCGAGCGATATATTCGTCTCTTTCTCCTCTCATTCTTCTTCTCCTTCTCCTGTTTCTCCTTCTCCTTCTCCTTCTCCTTCTTCTCCTTCTTCTTCTTCTTCTCCTTCTTCTTCTTCTTCTCCTTCTTCTCCTTCTCCTCCTCCTCCTCCTTCTCCTTCTCCTTCTCCTTCTCCTTCTCCTTCTCCTTCTCCTTCTCCTTCTCCTTCTCCTTCTCCTTCTCCTTCTCCTTCTCCTTCTCCTTCTCCTTCTCCTTCTCCTTCTCCTTCTCCTTCTCCTTCTCCTTCTCCTTCTCCTTCTCCTTCTCCTTCTCCTTCTCCTTCTCCTTCTCCTTCTCCTTCTCCTTCTCCTTCTCCTTCTCCTTCTCCTTCTCCTTCTCCTTCTCCTTCTCCTTCTCCTTCTCCTTCTCCTTCTCCTTCTCCTTCTCCTTCTCCTTCTCCTTCTCCTTCTCCTTCTCCTTCTCCTTCTCCTTCTCCTTCTCCTTCTCCTTCTCCTTCTCCTTCTCCTTCTCCTTCTCCTTCTCCTTCTCCTTCTCCTTCTCCTTCTCCTTCTCCTTCTCCTTCTCCTTCTCCTTCTCCTTCTCCTTCTCCTTCTCCTTCTCCTTCTCCTTCTCCTTCTCCTTCTTCTCCTTCTTCTCCTTTTTCTTCTTCTTCTTCTCCTTCTCCTTCTTCTACTTCTTCTCCTTCTTCTCCTTCTTCTCCTTCTTCTCCTTCTTCTCCTTTCCTTCTCCTTCTCCTTCTTCTCCTTCTTCTCCTTCTTTTTCTCCTCTCCTTCTTCTCCTTCTTCTGCTTTCCTTCTCCTTCTTCTCCTTCTTCTCCTTCTTTTTCTCCTCTCCTTCTTCTCCTTCTTCTCCTACTTCTCCTTCATCTCATTTCCTTCTCCTTCTTCTCCTTCTTCTCCTTCTTCTCCTTCTTCTCCTTCTTCTCCTTCTTCTCATTCTTCTCCTTTCCTTCTCATTCTTCTCCTTCTTCTCCTTCTTTTTCTCCTCTCCTTCTTCTCCTCCTTCTTCTCCTTCTTCTCCTTCTTCTCCTTCTTATTCTCCTTCTTCTCCTTCTTATCCTTCTTATTCTCCTTCTTCTCCTTCTTATCCTTCTTATTCTCCTTCTTCTCCTTCTTCTCCTTCTTCTTCCATTTACATATCTCTAAGACTTGTTTTAGGAATGTATTTATTTGTCATATTTAATTTTAATGTATACAGGCACTACGTGAAACAATGTCAGAACACATTCCTATTTAATATGAAATGTACTTGCATGTCAAAATGGCAAATAACGCTTATTATTTTTGTTTCTATTATGAAGAAGTAAAATCGCTGATTTGCCCTCACAATACGTGTAAATCGTATTAGCCACTAACAAAAACCTACTGACATGACATTTGAATGCAACACATTGCTGGCTGTATGCTTATGGATAACGCATTTCAGATCACTTTGGCATTAAACATGGTGGTAATGATGACGTCAGAGATGGAAACATTCACAGTCGCGGTAGAGAGGGTCATCGAGTACACGGAACTCGACGAAGAGGTTTGCTCGTCAAAAAATCTATATTTTTGGTTTTAAAGCATAAACCGATTATGTTCTTTGTTCTTGTCATTTAGCTTTTTGTCGCCAAGATCATGATAACCTTTCATAATGAGTAGATTCCTCCATGACCCGGAAGTATTATCACGCCGCGGACATGTGATCGACATAAGTCTATTCCATTTTTCAGGAAGTAATGCAACTGCTTGCTTCTGGTACACTGGATCGAATAAGGCTGTTTGAGTTGTTAGCTGTTTGGTGTGAACATAATAAGATCACCGTTAATAATTCAGAACGTTTGTCATGCAGTCGACCTATTACATTTTGACAAAGCCAAACTTATCATTTCACTGTGCCAGTGACGTTAACACCATGAATCGTTGTTTCCACTGTTGTATTCTGCAACATGTCTGCTCTGTTTTGATAGGCTCAGACGATTATAAAAGGCGCCCGGCCGCCATTAGACTGGCCGCAGCACGGCCGCGTAACGTTCTGTGAC
>OZ024861.1:29771776-29881776 GCA_964017155.1 Oasisia sp. SBJ-2009 | reverse complement strand
ATACATAGTTATGATCTTTCTATAAATCATCACGAAAAGACCAACCGTTAACGACTTTGCTCCATGGTTGTAGACGATGTATTTTGTTTGTTTTCCCACTGCCAGGGTATTGGTCCTCGATGAAGGAACAGTCAAGGAACTTGACAGTCCAGAGGCGCTACTGAGGAACAGAGAAAGTATGTTCTATGGCATGGCCAAACAAACGGGTCTTGTCTGACCACAACAGCTTCAGCAGTACCAAGTCCTGGACATTGAGCTATACAAGAACTTACCTTTTATTTCGATGTTATGTTCCCGATGTTTTTGTTTGAATGTTCGTCGTGACTCGCTTCTTCCATTCTATACGTTTTAACGTCTCCATCAGTTCTCGTCATGCGTGTTCAACATCACGGTTCCACAACCTCAGTGCTTCCTTGTTACGGCTATGTTACCACGTCACCCCTTGTTCTTTAAGAACCTGGAGTGTCTCTCGTCTTCACATTTGAAATTTTCCATAACTACATTTCTCTATTCTCGCTTATATATTGTTATTACTAAACACAAATTGTTAAGCCCAAGTCAATGCGGATTTCGTCTAGATATGTCAACATGTCATGCATTAGTAGATTGTATTAATGGAATAAGCCAATCTATAAATGCAAAAATGTATGTTGTAGGTGTCTTCATAGATTTTTAAAAAGCGTTCTACACGGTTGATCACAAATTATTATGTAAAAATTGAATTTCTTGGTATCAGCGGTGTTGCGTGTAAATGGATAACTAGTTATCTAGCCAACAGAAAACAATTTGTGCCAATTGACACTTGCAAGTCTGATGTACGCAGTGTATCGTGTGGTGTGCCCCAAGGTTCTATTTTAAGACCCAAGCTATTTATTATTTACGTGAAAGATATGTGCAACATATCTAAACTTGTAAAATATATACTATTGGCAGACGACATGAAAACATTTTGTGCTGACAGTGATATCAGACAATTAAGTGATAATATTTGTAATGCATAGGACAAGATGTCTACTTGGTTTGCAGTCAACAGGGTAATACTAAACATATATAAAACAAATTACATATTATTTGGAAAGCGTATGCTCAGTAGAGATGTTGTTATACATATACGGAATGTTAATATTGAAAGAGTAAGAGTTGTAAAGTTCTTGGGAATGTATGTTGATGACTTACTTAACTGGAATTATCATATTACGTATGTAAAATCAAAGCTGTCTAAAAGTATAGGTATAATATGTAGATATAGTCATCTGCTTAACAGGAGTAGTATGCATATTCTATATTGTTCACTGTTGTTGCCATATTGGGGTAATACATATCTAACAAATATTAATGGTGTAGTCTTGTTGCAAAATAATTATTTCGCGTTATGTATGGTGCCATTTCTAGATATTATTGAATTACAAACAGTATTGTTTATGTACAAAGCTTACTATAGCTGTTTGCCATCAAACATTCAGCGTATCGTTGATAAACGGGAAACGACGTATTCACTAAGAGCCTGTTACGATCTACAAAGAATACGTGTTCATTCCACATTAAGATCGATGAATCTATGCGTATACGGTGTGCGATTGTGGATTTTTCTGAGTAACGACACTCACAAAACATAAATACTATAAATGCATTAAAATCTAATTTCAAAAAACGTCTATTTTACAAATATGTTACCGAAGAAATGTGATTGTTATCGTACTGAAATATGCTATTTTTATATAATGTTAACTGCTCATTTATAAAAGAAAAATTATGATAACATGTATCGATCGATTCCAATATGTAGAAAAGTGCACGTGTGGCAACTATATTACACGTTTACCTTAATAACAATGCCTTGGGTAAACTTACAAAAAGTTAACGACTTCCTGTTTGCCCATTCAAACATTGTGTATAGACACAAATTTACGTATGTATTTGGTATAATGTAGTCAATGTTTTGAATAAAGGAACTACATTAATCATCTGATCACCTGTCGTTGTGTCCTTCTTCTGTGCCAATTTGCCTCTTCCCGTCGATATTTCATTAACCGACCCAACTTTCATGATATTGGTTGATTTATCGACTAATGATACGTTAGATGTAAGTAAATTTCCCACCAACGTTGTTGTGAATTCAAATTGCATGGACACTGCCATTTTATTGAATGCCCTATGTCGTAAATTTTAATGTGTACTCTTCCGAGTTCACCAGTCTTTAATACATGTATGTTATCTTAGTTTATTAAACAGAAACAGAAAAGGCATGTTAAGGTGAAACAATTAACCATCTTCCGTCTATCTTGTAACATATGTTACGTGTGCCTGATGCATGATCTGGACAAATATCAATTAGACTTTTGTATCAAAGCGTAACTCAGAATCTGAATAGAATTTGTTACAAGAAACCAATAAATGAGGTCGACTATTGGTCAATCATCTGTCAGTTATGTGTCAATCATATGTCAATCATCTCTTAGTCATATGTTAATCATCTGATTGGAAATACGATGCTTTTTTTCAGAACGAATACTGAAAGCAACGTAATAAAACTGTTGTTCTATTTTGTTGATTGCTGTTGAACGTGGTTCGTTTTTATTAACTATGTTAGGAATAATGGCCGAAACAAAGACAATTTACACCCCCCGTTTCTGTGTACGTCTGTTTGCAAAGCCTGTTATTTATTGCTCCCGGTGTGTATATACAGATTGTATTTATCATAACCACAATAGTGAATAATATTAACTCATGTCCATGCCTTCCATGCACAACTAATTGATCACCAGTCCAACAGCATTAATTTTGGTTTGAATAGTCAGATGCTGCGCTTGACCACACAGCACAGGGTCGAATTCAATAGGGTGACGCAGCATAGATAAGAATAAACGACGAAACGCATAAAAGAACATAAAAATACAAAACGCGAATGCAGTGCATGCATGACTACTGGATAAAAGTGTTGGTAAAATAAGCCAAATGATCACATGACATTTGGGGACTAGAGAGAGACGGAGACGGACGCGGAGAGGGAGACGGAAAAACAAAGAGACAGACACAGAAAGATAAAGAATATGTATATGTCTGCAGTTGTTTGCATTTCTACCTCGTGACTAGGAGATAAATCTCGGTCCCGTCTGAATTTGCGACATTAAAGAATCATTGAGTATTAAAAGCACCCTGGCATTGACCACCGTCAGTGCATAGAATGGTCGACCAGGCAATAATGTTTCGAATAGGGTTGACTAGATGAATGAAACCGTGCCGTGCCGTGCCGTGCCGTGCCGTGCCGTGCCGTGCCGTGCCGTGCCGTGCCGTGCCGTGCCGTGCCGTGCCGTGCCGTGCCGTGCCGTGCCGTGCCGTGCCGTGCCGTGCCGTGCCGTGCCGTGCCGTGCCGTGCCGTGCCGTGCCGTGCCGTGCCGTGCCGTGCCGTGCCGTGCCGTGCCGTGCCGTGCCGTGCCGTGCCGTGCCGTGCCGTGCCGTGCCGTGCCGTGCCGTGCCGTGCCGTGCCGTGCCGTGCCGTGCCGTGCCGTGCCGTGCCGTGCCGTGCCGTGCCGTGCCGTGCCGTGCCGTGCCGTGCCGTGCCGTGCCGTGCCGTGCCATGCCATAAGAATGTACACAAACGACTGAACGTTGCTGAACACTGCATAAAATATAACTAGAACATTTTAATTCTGTACGGCCGGATGTGTCGTCACATCATCCGGTGTCCGATGGGATAGATACGAGCGGACCGAGGCGGTGGTATCGCGTGGACCAGTTCCACATACTCGTCTCTCTAAACGAATATGATAAATTAATGCTGACCTTAAATCTACACTAAACCAATTCAAAAATTGTCTGTTCGTTCGTCCGTCCGCCCAGCCGATATGCGACAAAATATTGCCGTATTGTGCTCATTATTATAAAAGCATGAAATTTGGCACAAACGTAGCTAGGACATATAAATAATATTTGGATATATGGCCATCTCAGATTTCGCCCAGGAAGGCATTGGCAGCCATTACCAAGATAGCCGCCGAAAACTTATTTCCTCATATCTAAAGACCTGGCTTGACACGATCCTCGCAGGGGTATGCATGTACATGTAGTGAAAATGAGCGTCGCTGTAAATAGGCCTACTAACTAAATACTAAAAACTGTGAAATATCAAGAGTGACGTATACATGCAGCCGACTAGGCGCGTCCAATCATGTAATTCCAGACTGAAATACCATGGTGTATTTTGATATTTGCAAGTTACAATTACATGTATATAAATTTACATTCAATTTATATGTATATTTGTTTTAAAAAATTGTGTTAGTAATTTAGAGAGAGTCGGTCTTCTTAATCGCAACCTTAATCGCACCAGGTGAAATTTATTACCGAACTGACAAGCCCTGCTGCGCAAACAATTGCCCCCGGCTGCACATTTAATAATAATAATAATAATATTTATTTTATAAATCGCAATTTCCAATAAAATGCTCAAAGCGCTGTACAAGACTAAAACCTAAACATTCTTCGACGTAGCAGCTATATGGCCCTGTACGCACATTAAATATAAAACATAAAATCAGATATATTATATACTTATAAAAACAGTCAGTTAATTATACTTCATTAAAATAAATGAATAACACTGTAGCTAAGCATTATACTATTTACATATATGCAATAATGTGTAGATAAATAAAGACTGAGATGAGCAGTAAAGGCTCAAAGAAAGATAAAATATCAGCAGTTTTCTGCTTGGAACATATGCCTTAAAACAGTATGCTTCAACATGAATAGGGTTTCATTACACTTTATATAAATCCGTAGCGAATTATATATATATATATATATATATATATATATATATATATATATATATATATATATATATATATATATATATTAAAGATGTTATAATGCATTTGATCTATTCATTCACTAGACAAATTCTTATCTCGAATATGGTCGTGCTTTCAAGTTTCAGCGAATTCCCTTACGAAAAACGATTTGTTAATCCCGCTTGCATTTTTGTCATTCAGCGTGATCGAGGGTGTCTACAAAATAAGGAAAAGGCGAGAGCAGTGAGTCTAGTGTTGCCTGACCACAACGATCGAGATTAATAGTGTAACTGTCTGTTATACATATGTGGTAGGAATGCCGACTAGACGATAAAACCTAAGGCTAAGCTTATGCTAGCCTCGGTTACCCAGACTCCGTGAGGTGGCAGTACTTTTAAGCCCCCTCAACTCCGCCTGGGACAGTATATGGGCTTAAGTTTATACATCCGGGCAGCCTTACCCCAGATTAGGGTAGAGACGCTGATTGGCTCTCAGGCCAACTATGAAATAAAAATTTAAATAACGATATAGTTTTACAAGATAATAATATCATATGAAAAGTATTCACCATTGAACTTATATTAACACAAAAGTAAGTAAATTCAAATTTATCGTTGTTTATAAAATAAGAATTACGGCAGGATTAACCAGTATCCGTGAGGTGGCAGCAATGCTTAGCCCGACACGGATAGCATACAAATTAAATAAGGAAACCTTTTGATCAAATGATGCTGTATTATAAAAACTATTAAAAATTAAACTTATATTAACACAAAATAAATGGAAATACAAATTTGCAGTTGTTTATAAAATATATATTACGGCAGTGTCCGTGAGGTGGCAGCATTTTATAGATCACGGCTGCTACCCAAACAAAAGCCGTTAATGTAGCCAGACTGTCTTCTCGGCGTAGTTCCGCAGCCGACCGACAGTCGGTTAAGCGAGACTAAGCTTATGCATGATTCCTCGAGAAAGACATCCCTGGCGCTAGCCTCGGTTACCCAGACTCCGTGAGGTGGCAGCACTTTTAGGCCCCCTCAACTACGCCTGGGACAGTATATATTCTTAAGTTTCTACATCCGGGCAGCCTTACCCCAGAATAGGGTAGAGACGCTGATTGGCTCTCAGGCCAACTATGAAATAAAAATTTAAATAACGATATAGTTTTACAAGATAATAATATCATTTGAAAAGTATTCACCATTGAACTAACACAACAGTAAGTAAAAATTCAAATTTACCGTTGTTTATAAAATAAGAATTACGGCAGGATTAACCAGTATCCGTGAGGTGGCAGCATTGTCTAGCCCGACACGGATAGCATACAAATTAAATAAGGAAACCTTTTGATTAAATAATGCTGTATTATAAAAACTATTAAAAATTAAACTTATATTAACCCAAAATAAATAGAAATACAAATTTGCAGTTGTTTATAAAAAAAAAAGATTACGGCAGTGTCCGTGAGGTGGCAGCATTTTATAGATCACGCGGATACCAAACAAAAGCCGGCAAATGTCACCAGACTGTCTTCTCGGCGTAGTTCCGCAGCCGACCGACAGTCGGTTAAGCGAGACTACCCTGGCGCGGAAGAACTCATATAAAGTGTCGCCACCTGCTGGGTCTGATATTATTTCATCTCGCGCTGCCGCTCGTCTCTTCACAGTCTCGCGGGCGACGCGATAACAGACGAGAAATTGGTGACATCAACACCACGCCAACACCACCATCATGGCGGGCATGGAGTTTGAGTACGATGAAGAGGGGGGAACTTTTTATTTTTTCCTCCTCTCTTTTATGGCGTTAGTGCTCGTGCCTGCCACTTATTACCTATGGGGTACCGGGGAAAGCAAAGGTATGCGTCGCATCGATGTGTAGTTGTTCACGTTTCTTGTGGGGTGAATTAATCCGTTGGCTACCACTCGGTAGAGTCGTACCAGCAGCTGCCTCAGTCCCAAGCATGAAAGTCTATCTGCCATCTGGTTGTTATTGCACTGCATCGTAATGGCTAATTCATGTAATTTCGACACAGTACAGAAGCAGTGGTTATTACTGAACCGTGTAGTCGTGTAAATGTGGTGTCGGTCTGCAGGTACTTATGCAGAATTCGGACCCACCTCAATTGTGCTATTATAACTGTATATTTGCCTATATGGCTATAATAGTATATTGGATACCTCACACAAATTCTAATCTTAAACATCATCAATCAGCATTCCCAGGTATATTTATGTTTCACAAATTTTGCATTTTGAGACCCAAACAACGCTCCGATTTGTGCCAGTTGCAAGGGTAATCGTGCACATGTCACTGTACCGTGCACATGGAATGAGCGACAAACAGTTTGTTTATGCCGACTGCGCTGTCTTTTCCACCTCAGAAGTCTGCTAAGATGCTATGTTTATACAACATACGTATGCGCAAGATGATGTTAATTGATTAAATTAACAAAGTCAAGTATCAAATGTTGGCAAAGATACAGTTATGATGGCAAAATTGAGGTGGGTCTGAATTATGCATGAGTGCCTGTCTGCAATTTAACGACGCCGACGTTAGTTACATTCGGTATTACCTATAGTTACGTTCTCTGAACGACGGCTCTTTCGACTTCGTCTCACTCGGGTTCTTTCACTCCAGTCTGGAGTCAGACGAAGTAGAAAGAGCCCTCGTCGGAATCAGAATTCTACCAAATTAAGGTTAAACAGTAAAATTTAAATTTTACAGAGTCGACAGATGCAAGACAGCCAATTCTACATGCAATATACCTAATTCCACACCACGACAGTGGCAATGCTAGTATTATTTGCGCAAACAAGATTCATCCACCCATACAGATGTCAACCATGGGAGTTGACATGTGTCACAGAAAATAGTTGCCCTTTTTGGACACTATTCCTGCATATTTACTTAGGTACATCATGAGTCATCCAACAGTCCTGATAATTTGTAAAAATGTCATTAAACATCACTAGTAGTCATGTTTACAGTATTAGAGTCATATGTATAATTTAATGTTCAAAACCGAGTTCAAATGACTGTTTGTATACTTCTTGTGAAGCTACAGTTTTATGAAAATAAATGCAAAACTTGGGCCAGTAACTTTTCAAAGTGACTGGGCCATTGGATTACGAAAAAAACCTTAATGTTGAGAGCTCTGTCACCCCTGTGTACAGTTCCTGGTCATAAAACGATGGCCACCTAACAGACGCTACAAAACATCTCTTTTGTAGGAATGGCATTGGAATTAATTGACTAATTTGACTCCATGAACGCCTTGGTCAATGCTTGAAATTATTACACCTACTTTCATCATGATTCTGAAAAAAATCTTTGCAATTTAAGACATAGAGGATCGATTAAATAATGAAAGGTTTTATGGCGTTCGTATTGACTATCAAGTGACCCTAGCGTCTTCACACTTCAAAATTTGAAACAGATAGATAGTTAAAATTACATGTTAACACCTCTGATACATTCTCTTGGATACATATACATGCTTAGAAATGTTACAATTGAATTTTTGTTAGGTTTTGAACATTTGACTGTATTTTCACTTACAGAAGACCCAGAGAAGTCAAGACGAGTGTGTCAGTGCGACCCTTGCAAGATGAAAAAACAAAAACTGAAATCTAAAGAGCCAATTAATCGACTTAAACGACGGGCCATGTAAGTTCACATCATTTGTGCAGATTTGGGTAACATAATATAACTGATGCATTCTAGTACTTCTATGTTTGTGGTGGCATTACTTATTAATTTGTTTTGAATAATTTCAATGCCAGCCAAAATTGCCCTAACGTAGAAGAAATGTCAAGACTTGAATATTGATGAGTTTCTTTAAAAAATGTCGCCAGTAAAGGCAGTATCGTTATAATTTCATTGATGATGTTGATGACTAGTCTTTCACTGCTCACTAAATTTCTGTTCGTAAACAATTTTCTGCATTCAAAATGACCCAGCATTTAATAAATTATTTCACAACATGTCAGATATATATTATTATTTTTAAATGTTGTGTCTTGACTATATTTCAATGTCTACTTTTTTAATTTCAAAAAATTTATGTGATAATGAAGCAAATATTTAATGATTTTAATATTGTTATGTGTTTTTGTTGTATTTAGTAAATCCGGTCTGCTCATCGGTTGGGCCCTACTAGCAGTGGTCGCATATAAAGCCTCCCAGGTGGAGCTTGATTTCGCCGAGTTCGACCCATACAGCGAATTACAGATTGACAGGGTGAGTCAATCATTTATGCTTCTGATAATAATATTATCGTCACCTGTAGTTGTTGGTGGGAAACAGCTAAGTCAGGCTCTCGTTAAGGCTGTCTGTTGTTAAAAACGAGGTAGTACTGGAAAAGCAAGGTGTAGATTGAGTATGAGAATATACTCATTAGTTCGTTTGACTACAGTATTAGATATACGTATCGGGTATGTTAGCAATCACCAACTGACAATATAAATGCTGCATCAGTTGATCAAAGAACCTGTTTCTAATGTTCTGGTGGAACAGGACATTTTCTTGTTATCTAAGAACTGCATTTTTATTGAAGCTACTTGCTTAACCGGTGTAGCCCGTTGTAGATCAACTTCTTTGTGTCCAAACATATCGTGTTAAATGTGAAAAGTTAAGGAAATATGTGATCAGTTTAATACCGAATGCTGACATTGTCGCATTGTAAAACGTGGATACTATTTACATTTGCCTTTGTGCCAAAAAAAAAGAAATCGGACAAGCAAAAATAAAGTGATGCAGCTTTAACCATTGAAAATGTTTTATTTATTACCGAAATGTTCTTACTATTTTATTGCAGTTTATGTTTACTTTGTTGCATTCAGGGTGCAACCAGTAGAGAAATTAAGAAAGCATATCACAAATTGAGTATCATCTACCATCCGGACAAGGACACTGGAGACTCACAGAGGTTCATGAAAATCACAAAAGCATATAAAGCGTGAGTTGAAGATACCTGTTTTTTCTGGATATTTAGTTTCTTATAGTTTTCTGTGCAGTTTGTTGTCATGTGTTCACACTTATTCTGGTTCAGATCATTAAAAAATTGGATTCGTTGAAATGTGGCTATCATGCTAAGAATTGCACAATTCCATGTACATACCTTTTACGTGTGATGCGGTGTGTTTAAAGCACTATTTATACTCACTTATATCATAATTTGAACTGATTTAAAACAAAATTGACTCCACTCACTCCACAGCTTATCAGAAATGACCAGCCAGGGGTAGTAACAATCTGTGGCTTGTGAAGATGTCATCATGAAACATGTCGTGTGCTGTTGTAGTTTAACAGACGAGGAGGCACGCAAGAACTGGGAAGAATACGGCAATCCTGACGGACCAGGAGGTAGGAAATCTGCAGAATGGCCAGTTTTCTTAAAGGACGGCAATAACGGTCACATTTGTTGTTGATTTTAGACTTGAACATTTTATAGATTGTGATGTGTGTGTGGGTGGCTGAGAGTCCACCTAAAATAAAACTAACAAATTGTTGTCGGTCTAGATTTATTTGGTAGGTATATATATATATATATATATATATATATATATATATATATATATGAGTGCGGTTGCACTCACCTACACTAGGGGGTAGTTCAGTATTACTTGTAATTACTTGCTGTTTCAATACCTATAGTATCACTTATGTTTTGTATTTTGTTTTCACATATTTTCTTATGTTATGTTTTCTATATTGCTAACATAAACACGTTTAGTTTGTATAGTTTTTTACTTATTCATGTGATTTCTTCAACTTTATTCCAGCCACCCATTTTGGCATTGCTTTGCCCAAGTGGATAGTTGAAAAACAGAACTCAGTATGGGTAAGTGAAACAGTTTGCAAAATCACTTCAGCTTTCTATACAGTTTTATAGTATCTTACTGTAGTTAAGCAGTGGTACTTTAACTGTCGTCTTTCTACCATTTTACAGTCAGAAAGACACAGCCACATATTTATGCAACATGTTTACATTTTTGCACTTCAAACCACTGCCAGCTGTGTACATTTCTGAGAGCAACACTGAGTAAAGACTGATGGTCCTAACATCACATATTTAAAAGATACATGGGTGATTATGAAGTATGAACAAACTGAACTAACTGAATTACTCTTGATGTTGCACGACTAGAAAAATGCAAAAATTTAAATATCGAATACACTGGTAGGTTTTTGCTACCCCTACAAATGCATATAAATACCTGATGCTATTCTTGTCAAAAGTATCTTCAAAGCTAAAATAAATAAACCCTAATACTAACCCTAAACCTAAATATTTGTATACATCCGAGCAACCATAAAAGGACATTTGTATGTAGAGGTGTAACAACAAGCCATCACCTTGACTTCACTTAACAACCCGCTATGAAACAGCATGAACTTATTCCATCAGTCATCCTGAATGCTGAAGTGAGCTGTAACAGCCTTTACGAATGTTCCAAAACCGACTGGGTTAATTACGTCTACATTTCCTATCCACCCCAATGAGCCTGCTAAGATATCTACAAAACGCCAGTCTCATACTTGTGAAATTGATGGAAATATATGACAGGCCCACATGCTGTTTTATAACATAGATGTGACTACAGCTTAAACTTCCGACTCAATAAGAGATCTGTAGAGAGGATAGCAATTTCTCCTCACTAACAACTATCAGAACATATCTGTGACTGTTGATCAAGTGCTAGTGTTGTTTCTGACGTCCCTGAAAACTATTACATTTGTGAAAGTAACCAGCACAGAATTGAAATATGTCTTCCTCTGCCACGCATAATTTCATTATTGCATAATACATTTATTTCAGGTAAAAAAAAACCATATACAATTGGTACATACATTAGCACATCTAAGTAACCTATAAAAGATCAAATATGTTAAACAATGAATAGATAAAAAATAAATACGGTTATAAGTTAGATAAATGTTAAATTGTAGAAAAACATAAAATAATGAGCAATATACAGGATGTGATTGTATAATAAATATGCAATTAATTCATGTAAATAACCACCGTTAGAAAAGTAAGTTATATAAACAACTTACTAATTTAAAAAAATATATATAATAATAAATAAATAATAATGAAGTTATATGCGAGACATGATGACTATCTTACAGATTTACTGTGTACAATGAATTGGCCCGGCTAATCCACATTGGGCCATTTACTATTTCAAAGCAATTGTACATAACCCTAATAAAATCATTATTTATGTTAAAAATGCATTTATTAAACCATAAATGTTCTTATGCAACAGGGCATCAACTTAGATGACTACTGAGTTTAGCTGTGATGTAACTAGTATTATGTTTGTGTGACAGGTTCTTGGCTTGTATGCGTTGGTCTTCATGGTGGTCCTCCCAGTTGTTGTGGTAAGCATATTTCTATCCTCTATAATAGAAGCAGGAATCTTTGTTTACATGTCTTCATTTTGCACCAAGGACAGGTGTGCGTTTTGTACATTTACAATGTCGGTATAAGTCTATCCATTTTAGATAGTGTCTGTGCCAGGGGAAGTAAAAGATCCCACACAGAGGGTAAACCTGTAGTGGACTCACTAATTCTCGTTGGACTTTAAACGCCCTGTACAGGGCCCTGTTCAGTATCTAAGAGAAGAGAAAAGAAGAAGATACTATCTACGGTCGAAGAATGAATGTAGTTCACAGTGGCACTTGTAATGTTAACCAGCTGTGCAGTTTACAAGGCACCTGTTGTTACATATAATGTTGACTGACTACGCTGGTTTACGTGGTCCTGGTGCTGTGTAATGTTGACTGACTATACTGGTTCCAGGGCACCTTTTGGTTCGTGTAATGTTCTACCATCTGTACTGGTTCACGGACAGCCATTGGTACATGTAATGTTGACTGTCTATGCTAGTTCGAGGGCACTTGTAATGTTGACTGACTGTGCTGGATCCAGGGCACCTGGTGGTACAGATCGATCAAGTACAGTGCCGAGCAGATTCTGATGGACACGACCCAGCTGTACTTCATCTTTCTTCACAAGACGCCAAATATGATGCTCAAACGTATGTTGTCAAAGTGCGAACACACACGAACATGTCGGATTCATTTACTGTGATTTAGCAAACTGCATCTAAGGCAGACTTCGATTGAGCCACGCGAGTAACTTGCGTAACCCGAGTCCCAATCGAACAGCCGAAATCACTCGAGCACGTAACCATTTTGACCTAGATTAGCTACTCGAGGCAATCGTGAGTTTTACAGGATCCACTCAAATAACTTACATCATTAGCAGTGACAGCCAATAGGGAACGCATAAGAAATTAATTAAATATTACAGGATACAATCATTTAAATATAGATTAAAGTCACCACATTCTATGAATTATAATTAAAGTCCAAGAAGATGAACATCACAATTTACACACTAAACAACTGATTATTTTATTTATTTACATAAGGGGTTTATGTCCGTGAACACGATCATCGGTATTCAGTTGGATTACACGCGTAGTACAGCGCACGCAGAGTTACGCGAGTAACTCGAGTAGCTCAATCGAAGTTGGCCTAAGTTAAAATGTGCTGTTTCAGTTGACACTGTGTTGTTATTCATGGTTGCATTTACTTGTATACTTATTACCAGTAGAACTTCTATTGTAAAAAACAGAAAGCTTACTAGATATGTAACAGTTATGTTAATGATCTCAGTCACAACATTGTAACTCTGACATATACAGACTGATCAGTAAGTAGGATCTTCCAGAAAACTGGAAAGAACTAGAATAACACTGATAGAGGAACCTGTTATAGCTCTCACTGGAGTCCCTTAGATATGATATGAAACATCATTTATGATGAACCTGCTTTCATATATTTACTGTGATCTGTAAATTATATTCTAACAATTGTTTTACCGATTGTATTTTTATTCATGTATAATTCCTAGAACTTGTTTTTATTGCACTCTCTTGTATAGCACACTTTATTTATTAATCATTTTGATCTCTCGAACAACACAAGAGGATATCCCCATGAGGGCTAAATAATGATATTTTGATTTGATTTCATGGCGTTGTCGCACTTACATTTTTCCGATCGTTATAAACTTTACGATTGACGTTTCTGCGCATGCGCGATAAATGTAAAATCATCAATGTGCAGCGAAACGATAAAGCATTTTTGGTATAAATGCCACGGGCTGTTCGTTAAGTCTCCTGTGATGACTACTGTGAAGAGTTGCTTAAAATGTCGTTCAATACAATAACATCTTATGTTTATTTAAATCACTGTTACAGATTATGGCGCACTATAGTCACGTGATTTACGCGTGCTATCAAAACATGCCTCAAAACTAGTTTGCCTCGTGTTAATTTGCGACAAATAATTTTGCTGAGAGGTTATATACATCCTAACGAACAACCTGTAGTATTTATGCCATAAATGCATTGTCCATTCACTGCATATTAATCATTTAATTTTTATCGCACATACGCATAAACGTCAATCGGAACGTTTATAACGCCGGAAAAATGTAAGCGCTACAACGTCGATAGTGAAAGTGACGGAGATGATTCCATTGTAGGGGTCCTGATGGTGCTGGCAGCATCCTTTGAGTTCAACCGTCAGTACAACCAGGAGGTGGTGGAGAGACCGTCCGACAACGAACAGATCCCACGGGTAAGGAAGGACATAGTGACATGTCAGTGTCATAACCTAGTGACATGTCAACGTTGACGTGTCGGTGATTGTGTCACCAACTTCTGCTACTGCTTCTGCTTCAATTTTGTGTAACTTAGCCTCGGTTACCCAGGCTCCGTGAGGTGGCAGCACTTTTAAGCCTCTCAACTCTGCCTGGGGAAAGAGACGTTCTGCATTTTCGACCCGCCAGGGTGGCCTTACCCCAGATTAGGGTAGAGACGCTGATTGGCTCTCAGGCCAACTAAGAAATAAAAATTAAAATAACGATACACTTTTACAAGATAAAGATATCATATAAAAAGTATTCAAAATTGAACTGATATTAACACTAAAATAAGATTAACCTTATACGTGAGGTGGCAGCATTGTCTAGCTCCACACGGATAGCACACAAATTAAATAAGAATACCTTTTTATCAAATAATGCTGTATTATAAAAACGATGCAAAATTAAACTTATATTAACATAAAACTAAACTGTTAAAAGTATTCAACATTACATTTACAGTCACACAAAAATAAACAGAAATACAAATTTGCCGTTGTTTATAAGAAACTGAAATTACGGCAGTGTCTGTGAGGTGGCAGCATTGTATAATAGATCACGCAGATAAACAAACAGAAGCCGACTAAGTAACCAGACTGTCTTCTCTGCGTAGTTCCACTTCCACAGCCAGTCGGTTAAGCGAGACTATGCGTAACTTCACCGAGAACACAGTCTGGTCACTTAGCTGACTTTTGAATGTTATCCATGTGAGGGGCTAAAACGTGCTTCCACCTCACGGAGCCTGGGTAATCAAGGCTAATCCCGTCATAATTCCTGCTTCACAAACAACTGCAAATTTATGTTTCTGTTTATTTTTGTGTGACTAAATTTAATGTTGAATACTTTTAATAGTTCAGTATTGTCTTATAAAAGTATGTGCGTATTTCAGTTTTTATTTCATAGTTGGCCTGAGAGCTAATCAGCTTGTCTACCCTATTATGGGCTAATATTAATTCCCCAGTCGGATGTGAGGGGCTAAAGCTGGTGCTGCCACCTCACGGAACTTGGATAATCGAGGCTACGCCAGTCCCAAAATATGAAGAATTTCAGTGGCTGGATTACACAGGTCATGTGAAAGTCAAAAGTGGGCGTCCCAGATAAAGTTGGGGAAATGTCAAAATAAATTTGATGTTTTGTGAATGTGATGTATGTTGAATTTTAACACAAGCTGATTCATTCTGAATTGTTTTGAACAGCCTTTATCAATAAGCGAGTTTCATAAACTCATTAAACTGACCGTGGTCACAGCTTGGTGTAATGACGACATATATATTTGTCGCAGCTGATGAAGAATCTGCCGTACCTGAATGAGAAGAACAAGGAGCGCCCCCTATGTTACCTGTACAGCATCAAGGCTCGCTGCCTCATCCATGCTCATCTGTCTCGGCTGGAGCTGCCCCAGAATACACTGGAGCCCGGTGAGTGACCCGTGGCACGATGGTTAGAACGTCCACCTCTCAGTCATGAGATTTTTGGTTAAAAACAACCCGTACAAGTGTGATGTATCAATTTTGTTTTAAGTAATTCAGGTGTGAAATTCAAGTTTGTAGCCTTTCTAAAAACAACGTAAAGGGTATAAAATAGTAATATAAATCAGAAATTGGCATAGCCAGTTGACGGAAAAGACGTTAAAGGGGACAAGAAGTTAATTTGTCAAAAATCACTATGGTGTTTATATGGTGTTTCCTCGAAATCAAGTTCACTGACATACGATTCATTTCGTTAGAACACGTCACATGTTATGGGCTTCCACAAATCCACGTTAGTTGCTAGAGGTGCTAATACACAACTAGACCCTAGTTGTGTATCAGCGACTAACGTTGATTTGTTTGCATGTTTTGCTGAACGCTTGTTTAACCCTGCGACCGGCCAGCGAAAATTCAGTTTTGCATACTGTTACAATAAAAATCATAACTCTGCACATACTTTTCGTAAAAATATGAATTATATATCATTTTACTGCCAAATGAATTCTTTATTATAATAAAATTATACTATCTTTATTAGATAATCACGGTGATATTATTAGCTGAACGTCATCCAAAAAAATATGAAAAAAATAAACGCACTATCCCGTTCCTAAATAATTACTGAGCGGACAGATTTCCTACTTCCAGTGAGACAAATGTAGCCATACATATTAGCTCCCAAATAAAACAAAAATGAATCAAATCCGTTGAGAACTTTTATTTTTACGAATTTTTTTCGACATCGCGGTAGGCCATTTTAGGCCGGCCGATTGCTGCTACATTCGCCACCGGCGCAAACCCGCGGCGCGAACGGCGAGAAGTACCGCTGACAAATGGTCAAATTTTCACATCAAAAAGCATCCAAAGTTATTCTAACTAATTGAACTAGTATAATAGGCACATCCTTGAATACTGTCAGTTGTTTTGTCGAAATATAGCCGCGGTAACTTGAGATATTCCGAAGTAAACGTTTGAATCTGAAACGGCCTTCGACACGACCGTCCGCCATCTTGTTGTTTACGTCTGGACCGGCGGAAATATGGCGCGGTTTTTGAAAGCTTGCTTCTGATTCGCTGGACCAGTTTCATTCACTTGTTTATTTTTCCCTGATTGGGCAAGAACAGAGCTTTCTATTGGTGCCACGTATGCGGGGGTCGGGCCTTTATGAATGGATGCGTAAATTCGTCATGGAAGGCGTAGTAAACCACCCAAATTTGGGCATCAAATTTATCACGTGTTTTGTCCGGCCGCGTGTAACTCGCTGTCATTCAAACTGCTCATGAATAAATATACACCATTTTGAAAAATCTGTCAGCTATCCGATGATACCAAATGTGCGCGGGTCGGTTACTGATTACGCAAACGAAAAATGTCTTTATGCGGGAAGGTGTCTAGGGCCGATTAATCGGCCATGTGCGGTCGCAGGGTTAAATCATCCTCAATAAGCTATTTACCGTGCAGGCGCGTAGCCAACGATAGTTTATATGTGGGCATGCTGTTTGTGTGGTCAATAGACAGAACAGCCAAAACAACGCCATAATGGCACTGAATTCAATCGAACGTCCCGTGACGTTTCATCGACGGAAAATATACATTGGTGTAGACATTATGCTTTCATATTGACGGACATATTATATGATATCAATATTTAACTATGTGTGAAGACGTAGCAGTCTCGTGTGATGCATACAGCGAGCTGTAGATGGTTTTAAACATCCTTTCCGGCATCGAGCCAGCAAACCTGTCGTCGGGCCTCCAGTCGACGTCCCATCGGTTGTAAATGTTCATTAATGTACATATTATACCTTCACATTGACGGACATGTCAGACTGTATCTATATTTAGCTATGTGTGATGCTTCGGAGTCATGCGAGTTCAATAGCTGATTGTAGGATGATTTAAACAAGCGGATTTAAACGATGCCGCATTTTACACACATCAAGAATACGTAAAAGACGACACAAAGACCCTAGTTGTGTCAGAGCGCCCTCTGTCAGATTAGTTATTGTGGTACCTCATTGATATTGTTACTAAGCTCCTGTGGTGGTTTCAGACAAGGACTACTGCCTCAAGAAGTGTCTCTACCTGCTCAATGAGATGATCAACATTGTGGCCCAACTGGTGACCATGGCCCATGCCGGCAGAGGTGAGACTTCACGCACGCGACCCTGAGACGACAGATAAAACAGAAAACCTGTTGCCTCATGACTAACTGTTGAAAACTCACCTATTCCGGGCTGTGTATGGAATGTAGACACCTGTTGGTTTATTTTTTCTTTATTATTTATTTTAATTTTACCTCTATGTTTTTGTACATATTTGTACACAAATTTTACACAATGTCTTCACTTAGTATCAATATACCCTTTATTTTCAAAGTCATCTTGAGCTAACTTATTTATTTATCATTTATTACTATTATTTTATGTACCTGTTTTATGTATTGTAATTTATTTTCTTTAACAAATATTTTTTTTTTAATCTTACGTAATGAATTAATAGTCGGCATATGTGTACATGTATGTGTATGTGTACATATTCATGCACTCACAGAGCCTCTGAATAGATTTGATCTAGATTTATGGTGCTATATAAATATTCTTCATTATTATTATAAATTCCTTGATTGAAGTTATGTTTAGTTAAACCAATGTAGATGTTTTTGTCCAAACTCAATGTCCATGACTCAAAGTCATGGACATTGAGAGGATAGATCAATAATACGATAACCGTTGATAACGGCTGTTGCATCTGTCTCCTTGGAAACCAAACTCAGAGGCGTATCAAGACAAAAGGGTTCAATGATCTTAGAGTTGATAAATATTCCAGATGAATGCCAGGGAGGCATGGTGGATAAGTAATGTTATGGAGGTGCTTTTTTAAATGACGGAGGTATTGTGTATTGATTCTTGGCTGATGTACCACTAGAAGGAAGTATATTCCAAAGAGCAGATCCAGCTACAGAAAATCCCTATGCCCAATGTTACTGTTTTCTCTAGCGGCAACAAGTAAACAACAAAAGGATTGAAGCTGTGTACAGTTTCTTGTAGGAGTAGATAATGAATATAAACATGATGTTTACTTGAAAGTGCCTGGTATGAAATGTATTCTTAGTGTTAGTTTTGCTGGTGATTGATAGTGTCACTGTGTTTGTGTCTGCTTATCTCAATTAATTGACTAGAAACAAATCAAAAACAGTGTCTCTTTAGTCAGGTTCATGCTAAGAACACATGTATGTAATTCAGACACCCTTCGTAAACCCAGTGAACCAGGTAGTCAAACTACTCAGACAAACAATGCAAATGTCATATGCTATATAAGCAGAGGTCTACGTGACGGACGTATATGGTTCTACATATAATTATTCCTCAGAGTATGTATGTCATTACTTATTAAGTAGGCATAATTGCAGTGTGCAAGGCCCAGTCACTGCCTGTTCCGACAGTACATGTCTAAACAACTCTACATGCCAAGTATTGACAGCTTGGCTACTTATGGTCTAAATTACTTATGGTCATGAATTTGGGTGATTCATAAAGCACGCAGCTATTCTAGCTAAGGAAAACAACTACTTCCTTGTACTAATTGTATGGTGTTGTGTTTGATGTTATGACTGACTAAATGGTGTTGTTTGTTGCGATGACTGACAGCATGGTGTTGTATTTGATGTGATGACTAGCTAAATGGTGTTGTGTTTGATGTGATGACTGACTAAATGGTGTCGTGTTTGATGTGATGACTGACCATGTGGTGTTGTATTTGACGTGATGACTGACTAAATGGTGTCGTGTTTGATGTGATGACTGCCTAAATGGTATTGGGTTTGATGTGATGACTGCCTAAATGGTATTGTGTTTGATGTGATGACTGACTAAATGGTGTTGTGTTGGATGTGATGACTGACTGTGTGGTGTTGTGTTGGATGCGATGACTGACTAAATGGTGTTGTGTTTGATGTGATGACTAACTGTGTGGTGTTGTGTTGGATGCGATGACTGGCTAAATGGTGTTGTGTTTGATGTGATGACTAACTGTGTGGTGTTGGATGCGATGACTGGCTAAATGGTGTTGTGTTTGATGTGATGACTGACTAAATGGTGTTGTGTTTGATGTGATGACTGACTAACTGTGTGGTGTTGGATGCGATGACTGGCTAAATGGTGTTGTGTTTGATGTGATGACTGGCTAAATGGTGTTGTGTTTGATGTGATGACTAACTGTGTGGTGTTGGATGCGATGACTGGCTAAATGGTGTTGTGTTTGATGTGATGACTGACTAAATGGTGTTGTGTTTGATGTGATGACTGACTAAATGGTGTTGTGTTTGATGTGATGACTGACTAAATGGTGTTGTGTTTGATGTGATGACTGACTAAATGGTGTTGTGTTTGATGTGATGACTGACTAAATGGTGTTGTGTTTGATGTGATGACTAACTGTGTGATGTTGTGTATGACTAGATGACTGACCTTGTGGTGTGGGGTTTGATGTGATGACTGACCATGAGGTGTTGTGTTTGATGTGATGACTGACTAAATGGTGTTGTGTTTGATATGATGACTGACTAAATGGTTTATCTAGATGACTGACCATCTGGTGTTGTGTTTGATGTGATGACTGACTAAATGTTGTTGTGTTTGATGTGATGACTGGCTAAATGGTGTTGTATTTGATGTGATGACTAACTAAATGTTGTTGTGTTTGATGTGATGACTGACTAAATGGTGTTGTGTTTGGTGTGATGACTGACTAAATGGTATTGTGTTTGAGGTGATGACTGTCTAAATGGTGTTGTGTTTGATGTGATGACTGACCATGTGAATTTGTGTAATTTGATGTGATGAATGACTAAATGGTGTTGTGTTTGACTAGATGACTGACTAAATGGTGTTGTGTTTGACTAGATGACTGACCGTTTGGTGTTGTGTTTCACTAGATGAGTGACCTCATGTTGTTGTGTTTGATGTGACGAGTGACCATGTTGTGTGTTGCAGTGTCGAAGATGCCGCGTCTGTCGACAGTGGAGAACATAATGAAAGTGAGTCAGATGGTGGTGCAGGCGCTGTGGGACAACAAGAGCTCACTGCTCCAACTCCCTCACATCTCGGAGGACCAGCTCCGACACTTTGTCACACGCAAGGTACTCACTCGTTTCTGTCATCATGTGTACTCATGTTATCACCTGTGGTCATAAGGTACTCGTACTGTCCTTTTAAGGTAATTGGTATGTCATGGATGTCATCATTTGATAAACATTCTATCATATCTGTCATCATAAGGTACTCGCTGTATCACGTGTGTCATATGATAACCATTCTACCTTGTATGTCATAATAAGGTACCGCTCTATCATCATAAGGTAGTCGCTGTATCACGTGTCATTATATGATAATCATTCTATCTTATCTGTCATAAAGTACTGTTCATAAGCGATGTTTTTTAAACAGAACGTTACACCCACTGAGATATTTCCCATCTATGCTGTTAGAAATTGTTTTATTTCCACTGGATTTCCCTGCCTCCTTGACGGGAGAATTGACCAGGCTAGGATGCGATTCCTTGCCCCGGTCCACACACAGCCATTTTGAATGGATGATTTAAACGAGACATCAATCATTGATTTCAGCGGAACATCCGTAACATCCGCCAACTGGTCGGGATGCGAGAGGACGAGAGGAGGGCACTGCTGCGCACCCTGGCGGACGATGAATACACTAACGTAATGAACGTGTGCGCCAACCTGCCGTATGTTGAGATGGACGTCAAGACAGAGGGTGGGTGTAGCAGTGACATTTAATGGTCCACTGTTTTTGGCACAACTACTACAACTAAACGTTAATCTGTAACATAGCTTTGATCCCTTTCTTAGCACAAGTCATTAGCCACATTGTGGCATGGCTGTTAGCCAACATGTGGTATGACTATTAGATAACTAATGGCATTACAGCCAACTAGTGGCATTGCAATTAGCCAATTGGTAACATTACAGTTAGCCAACTGGTGACATTACAATTAGCCAACTGGTGACATTACAATTAGCCAACTGGTGACATTACAGTTAGCCAACTAGTGGCATTGCAGTTAGCCAGCTGGTGACATTACAATTAGCCAACTGGTGACAGTACAATTAGCCAACTAGTGGCATTTCAGTTAGCCAACCGGTGACATTACAATTAGCCAACTGGTGACATCACAATTACCCAACTGGTGACATTACAATTAGCCAATTGGTGACATTACAGTTAGCCAACTGGTGGCATCACAATTAGCCAACTGGTGACATTACAATTAGCCAACTGGTGGCATTGCAGTTAGCCAACTGGTGACATTACAATTAGCCAACTGGTGACATCACAATTAGCCAACTAGTGGCATTTCAGTTAGCCAACTGGTGACATCACAATTACCCAACTGGTGACATTACAATTAGCCAACTAGTGGCATTTCAGTTAGCCAACCGGTGACATTACAATTAGCCAACTGGTGACATCAAAATTAGCCAACTGGTGACATCACAATTAGCCAACTGGTGACATTACAATTAGCCAACTGGTGACATGGTTATTAGCCATTTGGCAGGTAACCGTTTGTCTCACCTGTAGTTCTTCTTTTCCTCCAGTTATCGATGAGGAGGATCCGACTATCACTGCTGGGTCGATCGTCACGGTAACGGTGCAACTAAAGAGACAGAACATGGCCGTGCTACTGAACCTGGAGGGGAAGACGGAGAAGTCGGAGAAGCCAGAGGAAATAGCTGCGGAGAATGTGGAGGAGGAGGAGGAGGAGGAGAAACCACCTACAGAGGAGCAGGTAGGTCCTCCCAGTCTTCTTTCTCCCTCACTTCAAAAATAAAAAAAAAGATTTCCTTGTTCAGTGCCAGATAAAATCGGGTAGATAGTGCCAAGCCCATGTTTGAGCACTACAGACACCACACACCACACACCACACACCACACACCACACACCACACACCACACACCACACACACACCACACACACATCACACGCATCACACGCATGCACACACATGCACACACACACACCACAAACACACGCACACACCAACACACACTGATGACACTTCGCTGTTGCAGCACTAACATTGTGACACCTGACACAGTGACATTGATTGACACGTCTTGACACAGGTGGCGGCGAGGAAGCCGAAGGTGTGGGAGAAGCAGAAGAAGAAGAAGGGTAAAGCGAAGACAGGCAAGAAGAAACCCGTGAAGCCTGTGGTGCCCCTGAAGAAGCCAATGACCGCTACCACCCTCACCCCCACTGGCACACCCACCGCCTCAGGCGATAAAGAGGAGTCCAAGGATAGCAATCCGTCCACCCCAAATGGGGTAAGTACCCATCACCATCCACAGCACCCCTTATTCTCTGATCAATCATCCCCAGATGGGGTAAGTACCCCATCACCATCCCTAACGCCCCAGTATTCTCTTGATCTGTCAACCTCCATTGTAGTAAGTACCCCATCACCATCCATGTGCACAAAGATCGTGCACAAATAATTATAGTATAATTGTATCAGAAACACTCCCTGTTGGATTCAGGGTGCTGCCATCTTGAGACTTATGCGCCAGTGACGTAAACGATTTGTCTTTTGTCACTGGCTCTGTGCCTCAAGACGGCAGCGCCCTGATTTTAAGATAGCATGTTTTTGTTACCATTAAACTATAACTACCCGGGTAATTGAACTTTGTGCACAGTTACTAGGCACAACCAATATATTATACATATGTAAGATAATACTGTGAACCTCTCACTGACTGTAAGTAAGTACCATACGTGCTAAACAAGTCTGTATACGTTGCAGATTAGATGTCTTATTTGGCTGTGTTTATTCCCAGGGGGTTCCGCACCAGCGCAAGGGCCGTCACCGCGCCTCCTACCACGGCTCCACGAATGACGACTCGGACACGGACAGTGCCTACAGCGACAGTGCCGAGGAGCTCGCCGACCAGGTGAAGCAACAACAACAGTCGGACAACAACGACGAGGATGATGACGACGACTGGATGAAGTTTCAGGAGGAGGCGAAGAAAGAGAACTTGCTCGAGACCAAGTCTAAGGACACACACGTGGTCCACTGTCCCTACTACCCTGCCGTGAGTGTAGTTGTTGTTGTTGTTGTTGTTGTAATTGACCAAGTCTAAGGACACACACGTGGTCCACTGTCCCTACTACCCTGCCGTGAGTGTAGTTGTTGTTGTTGTTGTTGTAATGGACCAAGTCTAAGGACACACACGTGGTCCACTGTCCCTACTACCCTGCCGTGAGTGTAGTTGTTGTTGTTGTTGTTGTTGTAATTGACCAAGTCTAAGGACACACACGTGGTCCACTGTCCCTACTACCCTGCCGTGAGTGTAGTTGTTGTTGTTGTTGTTGTTGTAATTGACCAAGTCTAAGGACACACACGTGGTCCACTCTCCCTACTACCCTGCCGTGAGTGTAGTTGTTGTTGTTGTTGTTGTTGTTGTAATTGACCAAGTCTAAGGACACACACGTGGTCCACTGTCCCTACTACCCTGCCGTGAGTGTAGTTGTTGTTGTTGTTGTTGTTGTAATTGACCAAGTCTAAGGACACACACGTGGTCCACTGTCCCTACTACCCTGCCGTGAGTGTAGTTGTTGTTGTTGTTGTAATTGACCAAATCTAAGGAGACGCACATTGTCCACTGTCCCTACTACCCTAAAGTATGAATGATGGTAACTGTAGTAGTTGTAGCAGAAATATGAGAGTGGTGGTGACTAGTTGTTGTTGCAGTTGAAGTATGAGTGGTGGTGACTGTAGTAGTTGTTGTAGTGGAAATATGAGAGTGGTGGTGACTGTAGTTGTTGTTGCAGTTGAAGTATGAATGATGGTGACTAGTAGTTGTTGTAGTGGAAATATGAGAGTGGTGGTGACTGTAGTTGTTGTTGTATAAGAAATATGAATGATGGTAAATGTAGTAGTTGTAGCAGAAATGTGAGAGTGGTGGTGACTGTAGTTGTTGTTGAAGTATGAATGATGGTGACTGTAGTAGTTGTTGTGGAAATATGAGAGTGGTGGTGACTGTAGTTGTTGTTGCAGTTGAAGTATGAGTGGTGGTGACTGTAGTTGTTGTTGTTGTTGCAGTTGAAGTATGGGTGGTGGTGACTGTAGTTGTTGTTGTTGTTGTTGCAGTTGAAGTATGAGTGGTGGTGACTGTAGTTGTTGTTGTTGTTGCAGTTGAAGTATGAATGGTGGTGACTGTAGTTGTTGTTGTTGAAGTATGAGTGGTGGTGGCTGTAGTTGTTGTTGTTGTTGCAGTTGAAGTATGAGTGGTGGTGACTGTAGTTGTTGTTGTTGTTGTTGCAGTTGAAGTATGAATGGTGGTGACTGTAGTTGTTGTTGCAGTTGAAGTATGAGTGGTGGTGACTGTAGTTGTTGTTGTTGCAGTTGAAGTATGAGTGGTGGTGACTGTAGTTGTTGTTGTTGCAGTTGAAGTATGAGTGGTGGTGACTGTAGTTGTTGTTGTTGCAGTTGAAGTATGAGTGGTGGTGACTGTAGTTGTTGTTGTTGCAGTTGAAGTATGAGTGGTGGTGACTGTAGTTGTTGTTGCAGTTGAAGTATGAGTGGTGGTGACTGTAGTTGTTGTTGTTGCAGTTGAAGTATGAGTGGTGGTGGCTGTAGTTGTTGTTGTTGCAGTTGAAGTATGAGTGGTGGTGACTGTAGTTGTTGTTGTTGCAGTTGAAGTATGAGTGGTGGTGACTGTAGTTGTTGTTGTTGCAGTTGAAGTATGAGTGGTGGTGACTGTAGTTGTTGTTGTTGCAGTTGAAGTATGAGTGGTGGTGACTGTAGTTGTTGTTGTTGCAGTTGAAGTATGAGTGGTGGTGACTGTAGTTGTTGTTGTTGTTGTTGCAGTTGAAGTATGAGTGGTGGTGACTGTAGTTGTTGTTGTTGCAGTTGAAGTATGAGTGGTGGTGACTGTAGTTGTTGTTGTTGTTGTTGTTGCAGTTGAAGTATGAGTGGTGGTGACTGTAGTTGTTGTTGCAGTTGAAGTATGAGTGGTGGTGACTGTAGTTGTTGTTGCAGTATGAGTGGTGGTGACTGTAGTTGTTGTTGTTGCAGTTGAAGTATGAGTGGTGGTGGCTGTACGTGGCAGACAAGAAGAACCAGTTGATCATCTCAGCACCACTTCAAGTCTGCAGCCTCAAGTCAGAGGAAGAGGTCAGTTCACAAAACACATTCCTTGTCATTTTTCTTTTTTAGGATAAAACCTGATTTTATTTACAGAAACCAGAACTGTACATTTCTCTGATATCTCTAGGACCCGTAGATAGTCCGTTTCCAAATTACTTTTTGTTCCTAAAACTAAGCTGAATATTGGCAAACGTGCTTTCTCTGTTGCTGCGCCAACAATTATTACAATTAAATCTTCTGAAACTGTAGGCACATTTCGTAAAAAAAATTGAAAACATTTGTTCGAAATTGCTTTTCCACCATAATTTTTTGGCAGCCCCGTGTATGACTAGCCAAATAATTTTGTTTGTTGTGCCTCTGAGCTTGACCTTGTTAAGGATATAGGTGCTATAGAAGTTTTACAATTATTATTATTATAAAGACAAAGTTTATTTAGAAGCCGATATGGTGTTAGACTAAACAGGTCTGCCAGGGAGTAAAGTGTAAAGTGCTTTGAGCAATCCGGACGATTGGGTACAGCGCTATGTAATAACTTACCTTTTCTATGTGTGGAATTTCAGATCCAGCTGAAGTTCTCGGCCCCGTACAAGCCTGGCATCTATCACTACACCGTCGTGCTGCGTTCAGACTCATACCTCGACTTTGACCAGTCTCAGAACATAAAGGTACGTTCTGAAAAAATATACTACTCACATTTTGCCAGGGATCACTATTTAGGGCGGTATTATATTTTACGGCATGTAAACAAAAAACTAAAAACAGCATGTATTCGAGGACATGTTTATTTCCTAAATTTCATTGCTATATACCAAATGTGAACAATAGGTAACATGCGTTCTGTCATCAAAGAAGCAGACCCCCAAAAATTGAGGTTTTCCCCACACACCCCAAAATGGAGGTTTCAGAATGTTACTCCAAGTCATGAAAATGTCCCAGCAGCTATCAGTATTCAGTAGCTAACAGTCCCAAAACTATCAGTAGCTTGTGTGTGACCCACGTGATGCAATCACAGCCTGGCAACGGCGTCTCGTGCTTCCAATGAGTCTCTGGATGGCTGCCATTTCAAAATTGTTCCATTACAAACATTGTGTGATCCTTAGCAAATTTTGAGTAGTATATTCTACCTCCAGAGACTTCCCTCTACATAAAATCTGTGGCAGTTGTCCTCTGCAAAACTTACGTCATGAACCACACGCGTCACTGAACAGCATTCTCGTCTCAAAGTATCGGGGATATGTAATAATGTTGTTAATCCTGTTTGACGAATCAGTTTTTTAGCCCTTTGGCCCAAAGACATCATTCTGTGTGCCGTCTGCTGTTATCTCTCAGAAATCACTGATGATCTATTTTTCAAATGTTACATAGACGTTTCTTATGGTACTGTCACTTTAAAACTTCCTAGGGCGTTCAGGGCCTAAAATTGGTACATTTTAAGTTTTCCTATTTTATTCAAAAACTGTTGTGTAGCACTGAAGTTTAGCTTCTCAAAGAAAAACTGTCTAGTATATGCTTCAGTTCCTGGATGTATTGAGTGTGTATCGAGTGTGTATGGAGTTGTTCGTGAATGTATCGAGGGTACATCAATTGTTTCTGTGTCTTCAGTACCTGTGTGTGTCAAGTGTATATCAAATGTATCTATGTCATTCGTTCCCGGGTTTATTAAGTGTGTATCAAATGTATCTTTATCATTCATTCCTGGGTGTATCAAGTGTGTATCAAATCTATCTTTATCATTAATTCCCGGGTGTATCAAGTGTGTATCGAGTGTATCTCATTAGATCTACGTGTATCTTGTGTGTATCAAATGTATCTGTCATTAGTTCCCAGGTGTATCAAGTGTATATGTCATTAGTTATCGGGTGTATCAAGTATGTATCAAATGTATCTGTCATTAGTTCACAGGTGTATCGTGTGTGTCTGTCATTCCGAGGTGTATCGAGTGTGTATCGGGTGTATTTGTGTCTGCAGTTGGACGTGAAGGAGGCGAAGAAGATCGAGAGTCATCCGCAGTGGGAGATCTCTGATGATGACGAGGAGAAAGACGCCGATGATGAGGATGGAAGTGAATCTGACATATCTGACTATGATGAATCAGATGCAGACTAGGTCGTCAAGGCGGTCGCTATAGCAACATGATGTAACACGATGCCAACCTATCAGTGGTCGCTATAGCAACGACACGTATCACGTTACCGAACTGCTGTCGGTATTCGCGCTGCCACGACATCTCCATAGCAACTGCTTTGATTAATGCAGTGTCGTTGCCATGACGACGATAAACCGTGGTGCTACTATGGAGACAGGTGCTGGTTGCTATGGGAACAGGTAATTCCCAAGCAGAGGTGTTGTATCAGAAAGACATCATGGGTGTAGTGGCAAGTTTGTGGGACGCTGCGTGGAAGCAGTTTTACAGCTAAACTGACTGCAAAATTGACCAAATAAATATTGTATTATGGGTAAGAGATATGCGCAGACAATTCCAAAGAAGTCGGTATCAGTTGAAATATTTTAGGTGTACAAATTTATTGGCCTGTTTTGCAGTCATTGCAACTGTAAGTTGTTTCAGATTTGACGCGACAGAAATGCGTCGTCAGTCCAGGTGGTTAATTTTGTATGAATCTGGTGCTGGAGATATCATATGTGGCACTCACTATGTACATGGCTTGGATTATTTTTATACTTCCATCATTCAGGAAACTCTCCTACACCGGATAAAGTCTAAATACGTTGATCGTTAAGTTCCATGTCCATAGCAGACTCTGGGATTATATGCGAGTCCTAACAGCGACTCAGAAAATGGAACCTGCACTCGTCTTGTTTTTGCTATTTTGATTCGCCATTCGGGGTTCGAGAATATGTGAAATCACTCAAATCCAGAGAAATAACAAGCTTAGAAAGTTAGAACAGTCCCAACAAAAGACCAGTGTAATTGATGTGTAAAAATACTTTAGAACTTATTAAAAGTGCCACATCATAGAAAGGGTTGGATATCTTAAGTGCGATTGAAAATAAACCGTTCAGCAAGTGACAGCAAAGGGTTAGTAGTGTGTTGTTATTGGGCTGGTAATGCTCTTAAGTACAGTTAAGTTTTATACCTGTAACGGCATCGCAGTTTTGTACAGATTAGTTTTAACAAATTGGGCTGAAATTGCAATTTTCTCACTGCCGGGTGGTGGCTCAATTGCATGCTGAGCGGTACCAATGCATGCCGGCGGTACCAATGCATGCCGGGTGGTATCGGCAGACAACATACCGATTCAGGTCTGCCACTAGTCTTCCTCGACAATGATTTCAATAATTACGCATTTCGCCGTTATTCCAGTGTTAAATATATTTTCGTTTGGAGTTTAGAATTTTATCATGTTGCGTTAGAGAGTAGACCAGATGTGTGAATTGGCTCGGGTGTCCGCCCATAATTCTATAGTTGTAACGACAGTGTAAATCTATTATATTTATTTTAATCAAATGGAGCTGCTTGCGTTGGCAGTTCAGTAATATTCCATACAATTATTTATTTGTGGAGATTATGTACACTGTGGCTTTAGAAGTCACACATCAAACATAGGTAAATAACAGGTAAATAACTCTGCATCATTAAAACCAAAGGAGTGATCTGTTACATGCCTATTGTAATATACAAGTATGTGTGTGACAGTGCGGGAAATATATATATTCGGTGGTGATGTGTATATCAATCGGACGCAGCGACAGACTAGCGCTGTAGTGACAATCGAGGTGATAATGTTTTTGCCACTTTGTGTTCAGTCCATCTGTCGTTTCAGAGTCATGGTTTGAGTTATCGCAAATTTACTAATGGCTAGCTGTGAGAAACTGCTATTGTAGGAAGAAGTTGTGACTGTATCTGCCTGAATGTATGGTAACTGTCGTCATTATGTTGAACATTTTGTATTTTTAACGAAGCGTTTTCCAGTTAAGACTGTATTATTGCTGTTCTGTTAGAGACACTAACAAATGTTACAGCAGTATTAACTGCATAAAGACACACACTACCGCAAGTTTGCTGTCATCAAGCTCCTGTACATATATACGATACATATATATGATAGTTACACACATCACGAAGACAACTTGGGTTGTTTTGGGGCCCAGTTAACTATGAATAATGTTGTAGCAGAAAGAAACGTGAGCCAGCCGAGAAGTTTGGTTCACATTTAACGTTAATTAAAGAAAAAATAAACTGTTTATCTGATTTATGTCTCTTGTTCATGTGTTTGTTGTTATAGTTGGTGCGCAGTTAGAACAACATAATGTCATAAAATAATTTATTACACCGTAACGATTACATGTGATCATCAAACACAGAATCAGTCATAGAACTTTTGGTACAAGTAACTCAATGCTGATATTTCATAACATGGTAAATAGGTCACTGGATACAAGAACCCATTTAAAATATGACAATTAATTGACATAATGTATAGTACACGAGAGTAACACTGCTTATGAATGAGTAATCTAAAAAAAACAGGTCAGTTTTACGTTATTCGTTTTAGTCTTTTTACACCAATTATTTATTATCTATATCGGGATGACATTGTATAAATATGTGCAACTTAAAAATATAGTAAAACCAGTATTTTTCCGAATATATGACTTATTAAACAACATTATGACGGCTGCCACAGATATTAATGCTACAGCAGAGGTTTAAAAGTGCATTCTTACAATAAATAGTGCGTTGTCCTTTGCTGAAGTTGCCGACTTGTGGTGTAGAACTTTAGAAGATTTTGCCATGGCTATATTCACACATCTCGCCAATGCCGTCATAAATACAAGGCAGCATTATGACTCCAGTTATATGTTCACACGTCTTAACAATAATCCTGCATCTATGGATGTGACAAATTGTCGATAAGGGATGATCTCATATTTGCAGTCATAAACATCACATTTGCCCAATTCCCATATGATGCACAAACTATGTTGTGGCTCTTAATTGTACAGTTAAGGCTACCTATAAGCTGAGTAACAAATTATCTATGGATATAAGGCAGAAGTACCACAGGTGCTGATATATTCCTTACACTACAGCGAGAATATTGCACAAACTAAAATTGGTGTATCCAGTACATTTGTATCATTTTGGATTACACAGATGAGCTAGCTAAAAAAATGGTACATCATTTGTTCAAATATCTCGAGTACCCATAGTTTATGATTACTGGGTAAATGCAAAATTATTAGCAAATTTAAAAAAAGACAGATTTTAGAAACAAGATCACCTTAATTAACTCATTCCATCTTGATTGTAAATGCATTTTGTTAGTTTTTGACTGCCAAGAAAAAATAATTAGACAGTTGAAGACAAAGTTATACATTTCACAAAATTGGTGGAACATGCCTGAGACAGGTATTTTTGACTCGTGTCAAATACCTGGGGACCATTTCACTAACGTTGTTAAGAGCTGAGAGCACTTTAGAAACAATTTTGATGCTTAGGAGTGACCTTGAATACCTGAAAACTGTCAACACCACAAAATACGGCAATGGATATTTGCGTTTTGAAAATAAATCATTTAATTTACCAACAGATTTTGTTTTTAAACATAAAATTTCCTTAAGAGCTCTTAATCTTAGTGAAACTGTCCCCTGGTTAATTATGGTACATCACGTGATCTTTGTAAGAAGTGTCCTCCATATATCTGAATATTTACACTGGTGTTTACTCTTGTTTCAGTATCTTTCGTTGGCCTCCTTTACGATTACAACGCAATTTTAAAGGGATATACCAATCAATGAGAGATTCACACCATTTACTTACATCTGTATAATATGTTGGTTGTGCGCAGAAATTGTGCACAAAGATCGTTAATAAACAATTAATTATAGTATAATTGTATCAGAAACACTCCATGTTGGATTCAGGGCGCTACCATCTTGAGACTTATGCGCCAGTGACGTAAACCGCTTACGTCACTGGCGCAAGCACGTTCAAACATCCTGTCTATCCAATGGTATTTGATGTACTCAGTACGTCGCGGGTTGCTTATGTCACAATCACAATTATTAGCGAAGATTCCGCCAATCATTGCCTTTTTCAACAATGTGCCAGTGACGTAAACGATTTGGCTTACGTCACTGGTGCATAAATCTCAGCGACCTGAATGTAAGATAGCATGTTTTTGATATCATTAAGCTACAACTAATTGTTTATTAACGATCTTTGTGCACAATTTCTAGGCACAACCAAAATAATATACATATGTAAGTTAATACTGTGAACCTCCCACTGACTGGAGTATCCCTTTAAGCACACATATATATATATATTCATTGTTCATCCACAGAGCAGGGAGTTCCACAGCAAATCATTTCTTTTTCTTCAGTTCCTCAAATCGCTTCGTCAGATCGTCGAAGTCAGCGTCGGTGCCGACTGACGCGTCACCAGGCGCAATGCTGTTTGACGGTACACTCGGAAGTTCGGGAAGGTCAAAGTGCATATCGTTTGTGCTTCGAGGCGCGGAGGGGTTGAATCCCACAGGAGGGGGTGGGGGGTTGAAACCAATGTTTGGCGGCTGTGTCATCCCCGGCATGGGCACGCCACCCAGAGGGGGGATGTACGACGCTGGAGCAGGGGGCTGCTGAAAAATGGGGGTTTACGAGATATAGTAAGTAGTATAATTATACTGGTGATAATAAACTTTATACATTTTCAATAAATCTTGATAAAATTAACATTATACATTCTCAATAAATCTAATAAAATTTACTTTATACATTCTCAATAAATCTGATAAAATAAACTTTATATATTCTCTATAAATCTGATCAAATAAACATCTCATTTTCCTAAGGTCCACGACTTTATAAACCAAATACATCGTTTAGTATTATTTAAAAAATTATATAGCGCTCTTTTCATGTGATAAAGCTTGCTCAAAAGTGCTGTATATAATCAATACAATGTTAAATAAGTATAATAAATAATTAAATCATTTAAAATAAAAAACAACACGAGACTGCTAAGTCACGCTTATGCAAGCTGAGATTACTGTGTTACTGGAATAACTGGACACATACACACTTCTGTAGTGGCTTCTACGTATGTGAGTTCACACACACCAACCCACCCACCCACCCACCCACTCACACACTCTCACCCACACACCCACCCACACGCACGCATGCATGCACGCACGCACACACACACCCACACACACACGTTTATCAGTACATGTTTGGAATGGCAAAACTGTTACTCTACATAAAGCTATAGGCCGCAACAGAGGCAAAGATATAATGCACTGCCCAGGTACATACATTCATGGCGGCCGGCGGGTACATGAATGCCTCTTTCTTCTTGTCTGGTTGCGGTACAGCAGTATTGGGTTCAGAGAAGTCTATCAGACCCCCCCCTCCTCCTCCTCCTCCGAATTCTTCCCCAACTTCCACAGCGTCAGGCTCAGCTTCAAATGGAACATCGTATGTCTTCGCAATTGCATCAAGGTATTTGTCGACCAAATTTTTTGGAGGTGCCTGAAACAAAATTGGGTGTAAATATATAAAATTCAGGAAAAATGTATAGTTTCTACTATTCAGAAATAAAGCCTATTTCCACCTGAATTGGCCAGACAAATGAGATAATACTAATCCGGGCTTTATGCAGGATAAAATCATTGCCAGTCACACGTGTTTTGGTGGACACATAGATGTTAACAGTTAAGCCAGTTTACTACAAACTTTCAAATGTGTATGATGACCTGAAATTGACTACAAACACAAATGTGACACCATTTACACTCACTTTCAAGGCATAACTAACAATATATATGGTTTGGGAAGCCATTTTTGTTTGTTTACCTGTCCACCCACCACCTGCCCACCCATATTTCTACGCATCCACATTCTTTTTGACCCGTCCAAATGATGGGTAGATGGGTCTCTGCATAAAGCTATGATACTATTAGAATGCAACAACAATCAACAGTCATTTCGTCTTAAAAACAATTTGGTGTAATACAGGAATTATTAAAATTAGATTAAGAAGGAATGCATATACATCAGAGCCTGCACACATCTACGGTGTACTGATCAAGACTACTGTGCTGGTATTTTGTCTAAATTTCAGTTGATGATAACACTGCATTTCTTCAACATTTTAACGGTTTGTTTTTGCATTTTTGTTGTTTGTTTGCAAGCTCGAATGTATGTTACCTGCACGCCAAGCTTATGCATGACTTTCTCGTTGACATTATCGAGCGTGTTTGTTCGGCAAGACAGAGCAAACTCCTTGCTGTATTTCAGTGTCAGCTGCTCAGCTACAATTTTCAATTCCGGCACTTCAGCCTGGAGTCTTGGTGCTGCCCACAACAGAGTGGCGATTGGTTCCTCAAGGCCTTCGTCCAGCTCTCTATAAAGGAAATAGTTTCCCATGTAAAAGTTAGTATTCGTTGCATATGTATATGTTGTTATTTCCCTTTCACTACGTTAAGGTAGTTCACAACTAATTTCATTTCTATTGATTAACTTGAGTGTAACAGATGATGTGGTCTGCTATTTAATCATTTTGGATTTGCCTTTTACCCACAGCTAGGTAACTGTTTTAAACAAATGTTGTTTAGAAATGTCACAATTCATTGGTTGACTACGGGTCTATTGCATTTGCTAAACAATGTTAAGAACGTTCTGTTCTACATTCTTAATATAACTTATGTCAGAATGTGGTGCAAATTTCAGTCATTTGTTATACCTTGACTTGTTATTTATGCTAGCTATACACACCTGCCATCCCTCCCAGATATAGAAATGTTTTTAATCTCCTAGACTAGACGTAAATCTCCTGGATTTTATGTCAGGGCCCAGTTTCATGAAGCCGTGTAACTTTACGTGCAATTACGCGGTCTACTGGTCATAGCTAACAGCGTATAGACAATGCAGCGTACGGCCGGTTTCATGAGACCAATTTAGCATTCACGCCAAGTGCTATGTCGCCGTAGCATTGACCCCCCTTACGTCACGGTGGGGAATCCCTGTATTTGTGCTGTGTCTGAACATCCTTTTTTCTTTCTAGCTGTGCCTTTGTCGTTCGTATAGCAAATGGGAAGCTATGATGAATGTAAAGGATATCCAGTGTATACATTAAAAATAATAATGTTGAGAGTGGGCGTGTCGGGAGCATTCCGTACATTTTCAACTTCGGGAGCATACCGTAAATATTTCAACCAGCGTAAAGTTACGCCTACTAAACACATGGTGCAGCTAAGTGCAACTATGGAGCAGACTCATGAAACGCAACTAGTGTAACTTTACGACGTCTTAGATTTTCGACGAGTTATCGCCCGCTACGATGTCGTAAGTAGCCGCTATGAAACTGGCCCCAGATCTCCAATAGCACGCGCAAAATCCAATCCAACAAGACAGAGATGTTCCAACTCACAATAAATAAACAAGACCCAAAGTGTAAATCTTTTGAAATTCTCTGATTTCAAAACTTTGATAGCATAATTAAAGGACAAAAAAGGCTACGGTTTCGTGTCATACACCTAATAGAGTTTATACAAATTAACAATTTCCACATATACTCAATTTTTTAACGTCAGCGGTTTACTCAGAATGTGACTTTAAAGTATAAAATTCTGACGAAATCCACGATGGTCTAGATACCGCCATAGGTGAAGGGTTAACTTGGCTTGGCCATTCAGCGCGCGGCATTCAATATCTCTGTCAGCTTCCTGCTACGTTGTTAAGGGTCAACAACTTTGAGTCTTCGACAGTTCGTTCAGTTGGCGTGACATCTAGCAGCTGCTTATAGACGTATATCTAAATCTGTGGTTAAATCTATGGTAAACTTTAGTGATTATGCCTTCGTGTTCGGCATACGGTTGCAATAATAGTCGAAACAACCGGTAGTATTGAAGCAATGGATTCACATTGGTGATTTGGGGGCGTACTGTTTGGAAGTCCAAGTACAGTTCACTTTGCTCGGTCCATTTTGAGGAGAAATGCTTTGATGTAGACATGTATCATCAGTTGATGGGATCATTTCAGCGATAACAATAATAGACAACTTTATATTTACCGTCATCAGCATGTTACGCGCGTTGCCGAGTTGCAGCCATTTCATGACAACAGCCAAACCCCATGCAGGGAATCTACGTGGAGAGCGCCTCGATCACCGTCGTGACGTCATTCTTCGTCTAAGATGGGGTAGCGCATAGTATTTGGATGGCTGGGTGTTAAAAAATATTTTTCTGGTAAACCGCTGGCGTTAAAAAATTGAGTATATATGTGGAAATTGTTACTTTATATTAACTTAGGTGTATGCCACGAAACAGTTAACTTTTTTTGTCCTTTAAGTCTCAAGGCCGAGATTACAGTGGGCTGAAATACCTGTAGCATGGTACACCTGCAGGGCTTTATGCAGGACCACATGTTTTGGTGGATACATGGATGTCAACTGTTAAGCTAGTTTAGTAGTTCTAAGTTCCTAACAAACATATGACACCATTACCATTTACACTCACTTTTAAGGCACAACTGACAATATCTCTGGTTTGGGAAGACTTTTTTACTCCATTTTTACCCATCCACCCATATTCCTACCCATCCAAATGTCGGGTGGACGGGTCTCTGAATAAAGCTATGTATACCTGTATCACACTTTGACCTGAGTAAGTTATGAGTATTATCGAATATGAATACATTTATTTCAGGTTAATAAAAATATACGTAGAAGACACATACAAATTAATTATAACCTTTTTAAAGAGTAGATTACTATATAACTATGATAAAAAATATGATTATTATCTTATTAAAATTATGAGTTGATATAATAAGGTTAATTATAAGTTAGATACCGTAAAAACTTATAACATATTTTTATTAAATAAAAAATAGGATATATAATATATAGGAGTCAGTTATTATAATAAATAATTAGGCCGTAATAATTACAATGGCGTTCAATGTTTTTTTTCATGTACTAGATCTAGAGACTAGCGTTGGGGCGCCTATGGACGTTATGTCCCAAGTCACATATGTCCTAGATGATATGTCCTAAATTTATTAGTAAGTTTTTATGTTATCTTTGCACTTTAGTCTTAATATAAATATGTTGATGTAGTAACACTAATGCTAGCACTCTTTGTAGAACATTTCAAGCCCAGTGCATATTTTAAAGGTTACTTATCATCTTGTTTTGGGACATATCGTCCACAATATTTGGGACATAAGTGGCTTGGGGCATAAGCGACTTGGGACATAACGTCTATAACTTGCGTCGGGGTACCTATGATCGACCGTTTTTGCGTAGTTTTCCGCGTTTTATTCGCCTTTGATGTAAAGTTACGCAATTTAAATTATTCTCTATTCAAAGCATATTCATTGACAATTTCTACACACACACAAAAATTGTTTGATACAATTTGGTGACAAATTACCAGCAGTGCCTTCTCACCCAATAGGTCACAGGGGGGTCCCTATAGTATATAATGATCGACCGTTCAGCACATAACGTTGAGACTTGAGTAATGATGTGTCAACAATGATTTTATTCGCCCATGAGATCAGTTCGCGTTTTTTTTATACATATATACAATTATGTTAGTACAGTAACAGTAAACACCAAATTTATTGCATTTATGAAAGTGCGTTTATGAAACGGTCGATCATTAGGGACCCTGTCGATGAAAGGTACCCATGCACACGCTAGTGTAGACTGTGGTGTGGAGGGCCTATGGACGTTATGTCTCAAGTCACATATGTCCTAGACGATATGTCCTAAATATATTATTATGGTTTTATGTTATTTTTGCACTTTAGAGTTAGCATAAATCTGTTGATATATTAGCACGAATGCTGGCACTCTTTGTAGAACATTTCAAGTCCATTGCATATTTTAACTGTTACTTAGCATCTTGTTTTTGGGACATATCGTCCACAATATTTGGGACATAAGTGACTTGGGACATAAATGACTTGGGACATAACGTCTATAACTCGTGTGGAGTGGAACAACAACATTCACATTGCGAATGTATACTAACTTTGATGATTGGATTAGGCCCATCCTGGCAAGGAGTAAGTCGCAGTACATCTCTATGAGTTCCATCGCTTCGACGACATAGTCCTCCCTGATAATGTGCTCTACTCGTATACGAGCACGGTCCTCCTTCCCCATTGCCAGGTACTCGGAGATTTCTCGGCGGGCTTTCACAGTCAGCTCCGTCTTTTTCCTCTCCAGTAATTTAAGTCGATTTATCGCCAATCGCAGATTTGTTGTCAGCTTTTGGTATTTTGGAGCAGGGCTAAACATGTTTGTTGGTTATCGCACGATAGTTCTGGCGCAAACGTGTTGTAGTTTAATTACAAAAGTCATATGACGGTGTCCAAAATGACTCAACAACGACGAAAATGTTTTGATTGTGACCGGAAGTTGCCGCTCCGCAACATATACCGTAAACTCATAATTTAGGTGTTAGCGCAAGGTTGACGACTGGTCAGCATTTTCAGCATTAAATCTTGACTATGATTTTTTTTCGATAATTTCAATTTAAAACAGCATATTCACAGGGGTGGGGCTGAGCACCGCCATATTTTCAGCGTCAGTTCATTTCTGCTGCCAATAGATAACCTGAAATACATATAAATGTTTTAGTAAATTAATATAAAACACAATAATAATATTATTATTGTTGGTGTGGTGCTAATTCTAAAATAAACAAAAGCCTTTATGTTATACTATTTAAATAGTTCTGTTGGCTCCATGTATTTGAATAGGGGCCATGGACCGCCACAATCACTCACTGGGTAGACAAGATGCACAGGTTACAGGGGTGCCTGTGTACGTCATAGGACTTTCCATTTTGGCAAAGACATTTGTCATCACTCTAATGGGTTCAAATTACACAAAGTGCAGAAATCTGCTAGTTCTGCCGTAGGCGATAAGTATCCGACCAGACTGTATTCCAATGGGTGACAGAGAAAACAAAATTTAATGATCTATGATGTGCTTGATTAATCATACATGATGTACTTGATTGCATGGCTGGTGCCTATGTTAATATACCAACACAAGAGTGTAAAATGATAGAATCCGGCATGACGTATATTTACTGGACTAAGATCAAGTTGCGCGCTGTGGCCAACCAAGCAATTTATCGAGTGATTTTCCACTGCATGGGTATAGTCTGAAGTTTATAATCTGAACTGCATGGTATATTAATTTTACCACTAGACCAATGTAGGTTTTTTTTTAAGGAGAGAGACACATAGATAGATAGATAGATACATAGATACACACACACATATATATATATATATATAAATATATATATATATATATATATATATATATATATATATATATAGAGAGAGAGAGAGAGAGAGAGAGAGAGAGAGAAGAGAGAGAGAGAGAGAGAGAGAGAGAGAGAGAGAGAGAGAGAGAGAGAGAGAGAGAGAGAGAGAGAGAGAGAGAGAGAGAGAGAGAGAGAGAGAGAGGAGTGATCAGTTTCGCTATATATGCCTGCAAATCTGTTTTGTTTTTAACTGAAAAAATGGGGGGACATTTCCTATGCTGTCTCCTTCAGCCTGAAAATGGGGGGGGGGGGCACCGATCAACGCCCGTTACCGTATCTGGGGCCATCGATGTAAAACCGCGCCATGGGTATATGGCTCGATCGGGTGCATGCAGAGACTCTTCGAACACCTTGATGTGCACCCCTTGAGGCTATTGCAAATAGAGTTGTACTACATTCGGGGCTCACCAAAACCCCTTCAAAAATACTGGGGATTATTCCTACCTCCAGGACTTTGCCAAAGTCTTTGGCATCGTTGTGCCGGCGATAGTAGCAAGCTGAAATAATTGCTACTCTTGCACTCAGCCGGGTCACCCAATATGAATTCAGTTCAATTTTATTTGACCACTAGTGATTTTTGGCGAATCTTATCGGGGAATTGCAGAATTGCCCCATAGAATCTCTGGTTGCATGACTTGCATCCCTAACCCTCATTTACTCACTCCCTGTCCGTTACTGTGGAACGCAACTGTTCGTCGCGTCGCATTACCGTAAATAATTATATTGGCGGTAGCTAAGGCTCATGTGGCTCCGTCTAGCGGAGTCTCTAAAATTAAAGCTAATGTTGCGACACGTGATTTTCTCGCTAAGACGCACGTGGAGAAACAGGAACGATGGCAGATCCCTGATTCTGACACTTGTGTACGCTCACGCCTCTGTATTAGGCTATTTAACTGTGCTTAACTTATAGTCACCGAGATGACAGAGCAAAGACAACAGGGATTGGACGTGTCAAAGTCTCTGGAAACTTTATGCAAGAAAAACGAGAGATGTTCTACCGAACTGCAACGATTTTTAGCCAAGCAGGTTGGTGATATGTTTTGGATGGTTATGTGCCATAATGTGGTATACGTAAACGAATGCCACGCCTAAACTGGCATTGATACAAATGTGGATCGTTCAAGTTATGGGTTGACATGATCGTGTGAAAACTGTCGTCATATACGATTCTATAGAACGGTGTCGGCAGTGATGGACGCATGAGCGATAATACAGCATATTGATTGGCTTGGCCCTAGTCCTAGAGTAGAATAGATCGAGCTAGGCAGGACATAGGCCTTATATTGAGTGAGGGTACATGTATACTACATATGAATTCGGGGGGGATATGGACGTTATGTCCCAAGTCACATATGTGCTAGACGATATGTCCAAAATTTATGATTACGTTTTTATGTTATTTTGCACATTAGTCTTAACATAAATCTGTTGATATATGTGTGGCGGTCTAGGAAAATGGGTCAGTTGGACAACAAATCATTTGCTTTTTTATTTCAGAAATGGAAATATACACTATTTACATATACTGTATTGTTTACCATATTCAAATATTCCCACCAGAAGCAAAGTTACAGGAATTTAAAGAGGGCCCCTATCAGAAATTACTTAAGGAGAAACACAAGTTTTAAAGTCGAGATTCATTTTTCACATGAAAACCACACATTGTGTAACACAATAACTGTTGCAGTTACGTAATAAAGTCCTGTGAGGGAAATGTAGCTATGTTTGTTACCTTTACTGTACTGAAAATATTATCCAATTTTGATGGCTACTTTTAAAGTTACACAAAAATTAAACAGGAAACACGTCACCTTTGATTTCAGGAGAAAAACAAGTTTTAAAGTCGAGATTCATTCTTCACATGAACACCACACTTTATGCTGCATAACACAATAACTGTTGCAGTTACCTTATAAAGTTCTGTGAGGGAAATGTACCTATGTTTGTTACCTTTGCTGTACTGAAAACATTATCCAATTGTGATGGAATTTTTTTAAGTTACACAAAATTAAACAGAACACACGTCAAACTTGATTGCAGGAGAAAATGCCAAATTAAATGTTTACTGCTGTTTAATAACATGTCCAGTGTTATTACAACGAAATAAATGTAGATGTATATCTTAGCTTTGAAATACTAAATTATCCAAATATTGTGGTTATTTAAAGAAACAGTGACAGTAGTTTAAAGAGTGGTCAAAAGTCATAGGTGTTTTTTCAGCAGAAATGTACATTAATAATCAACACGCAAGCAAGAGGTAGCAAACTCTTCCACGAATATGTGGTTAGTTCTGAAAAGAACTGTTGTGTCTGGCTCTGAAAAGAGCGCCAGTGCGTTCAGACAACGAGCTATATCGTTCGGCTTCGGTCCGTCCATGGGCGCCGCCATCTTTGAATGTTCGTAGATCGTAAACACGAAATGAAAATCGCAACGAAGCCTCTCTTTCCAACGGAATCCGCCCGAATAACGTTAAGAATTATGTACAGACACAAACAATAGCAACATCAAACTAAACTAAAAACTAATCGAACTACTAAAACAACTCAAAAACAACTCAAATCCAACTTCCAACTTCCAAATACAAATCCGTTAACTTTCGCTGCGCACTCAAATATCTCACAACGTATTCATGCGCGCTGCTGCTATGGAACCGCATGCTGAAAATAGCTTTCGAATGATATGCCACATATGGGCATAGAAACTTATGTCCTAGGTTGAATGCGATCGCAAAATAGTGCGAGTTTAATTTCAAAACGTTAGAACGTAGAACTATCGTCCAAGTTACAAAATCACCCAAAAATGCAACTTACACTTGGGTAATCGGGAAACTACTTGGTGAACGTATAAATAAGTATGTTAGCTAAAACATCGTAATGAAATCTAAAAATGGACCGACTGACCCAGAAACACCTTTACGGCGCGTTTACGGGCAAATACGCCTAGCGACTTCCGACCCATTATCCCAGACCGCCACACATATATTAACACTGACTAAAGTCTTTAGTGTTAATATATCAACAGATTTAGTAAAGATGGCACTCTTTGTAGAACATTTAAAGCCCATTTCATATTTTAATTGTTACAAATTCTAATCATAAACATGATCAATCAGCATTCCCAGGCAGGTATATTTATATTTCACGTACAAATATTGCATTTTGAGACCCAACTTTTGTACTTAAAACATGTTACTTTAACACAAAGTTAATCATAATATACATCGAATAGCTCTCTCAATTTCGGCATTGTAAAATTGACAGTGGTTCATAGTCTAAACATATTGTGCGAAGTAAACCTGGCAGTCGTTTTGCAACGTTTTTCTGTGAAATTGCCCCAAATCTGAAGTCAGTCAAGTCGCTATGTGAATTAGTAAATTTAGACAACATTAGATTAGATGCAAGAAAACCTATTTTATAGTTAATACTGGCCATTTACACTGCAAATATCTTTGGTATGTATTTTTTCTAATGATATGCGGTGGTGTATGTTTTCATCATTCAGATATGGACACCAAGTGACCGACAGGCACTGCTTGACCGGCTGTGCGTGCTACTTGTGCAGCCGAACTGTACCTTGGACATTGCTCAAGCTTTCTGTGGCATCCAACTGGACTTGCTTCACAGAGCTGAGGCTCAAGTTTATCACAACGGACAGTTGCAATTCCTGCAACACCAGAAGTTCTGTATTGCTCTCAGTAAAACTCTGACGCTGTCGGCAGAAAACAAAAGGTAGGTGTTTCATTTCAGTCATTCCATGCGCTGTTTCAAATGTGGTGGGTTTGGCATTGACTGTAAAATTGCAAACATTGTAAAATGGATATTTTTTTAATTGTATAAATGTAAAATGCACTGCAGCATTTCCATCTGTTTGAGTTATTCTGTGTGCCGGTGTCAGATAGAATATTGACCCATGTAGAAAAGTGACCCGGGGGTCAAAATACTATAATAGAAAATTGACCTCCCCTATGGAAAAATTACCCACCCTTGTTTCTTCATGGATTTTTCTTTTTTGTATGCATTTGAGTATTAATGACATTGAAGGTAGTGTTTTGTTTATATTTATGCAACATTTCACTTTGATACATTAATAGTAATTAGTATTATTGTTATGCCATCATACTTTTTTTCCAGTGAAAGATCCTTTTCAAACTGACACTGCTCAGTGGGCATATTTTATTGACACTTGTACCAACACCAGTATTTTATTTTGTGATAAATTTCATGGAAACATTCTGCTTGGTCCATGTTCTGCTAACTGCCTTAGGCAAATGAAATGAGATGGGGGTCATATTTCCATGGTATAGTATATTGACCGCTCATCACAGCAAATGCTATAAAAATATTTGCCAATTTATATGGCTAGATGACCATTTATGATTCATACAAGCATCACAGTAAATATCATTTGATAAAAAAAATGTTTTACAGAGGGGGGTCATATTTCTATGGTATAGTATATTGACCCGGGGCTCACCATAGTAAATGCTATAAACATATTTGCCAATTTATATGATTATGTGACCTTGGTCAATATACCTTGTAGTTATACCATAGAAATATGACTTCCCACCCCTAGAGACACCAAAAACCATTTTTTATAGTATATAAGGCTTTAAAATCCTTGAATTTTACACAGTATGGAGAATTGGATAAAAAAAAAAATATCAATGACATTTGCTAACAGGTTCAACACAAAAATAAAAAAACTTTTTCATTTTTATTTGGTGACCTAAATTTAAGATTATATATAATCTTTTGAAATTAAGTAGTTGGTTGTGTACTGTAATTTAATATTATGATTAAAACCATTATTTCAAATATATATCCATAAAATATGGGGTGGGTTATTTTTCTATAACTGAAAATCTATGGAAAAGTGACCCGGGGGTCATTATTCTATATAGAATAGTGACCCGTGGGTCACTTTACCCCCGGGTCAATATTCTATATGACACCAGGTCAGACAGGGAACACATATGTTTGGCATTGACTTTGTCACAATTATGACAATGATCAAAGCTGTAAATAGTTTTGCTTGTTAGTGATGCAGACTCAATTTTTTTTTATTGCTATAAAACCAGAAAAAATTAATTATGATTGTGTCAATTTAATTTTAAAATGATTATAATTTTTTTATCAGTTATAACAAAATACAGCACAATAACTTATAAAAAGAAAGAATAAACAGACATTATGATGTGTTGAAGAGGCGATTTCTTTCATTTACAAAATTGGGTCTATGGAATTGTGAACAGTAGTTGTTGAGGTTTTAAAACACTTCTCTGTTCAGTCTGATGCAACAAGAGAAGATTTCTGCGCCTAAAATTGTTTTGCCATTGCAGATTTTCCGTGAAGTATTTACAAAAGGTGCCAGCTTTCTACAAAGACCAAGGCAGCGGCCAACCTGTTACAAAGAAGGCGAAAAAGGTATGTTTTCTTCAGTCTTCTGCTGTATGAGTACAAAATGTGAATGTCTTGATGCCCAAAGTCTGCACAAGAGACTGTACTTAAATATACTGGCAATATTTTATTTTATGCGTTGGCAAATTACAATGTATTTTGTATACCTAGATTGATATGTATGCGTTAAATTACACATTTTTTTATAATATAAACAATAGAAGTTTACAGCTTAGTTGATCTGTACTGACTAACAAAGTTAAAAGTAAAACTGTTTTTATACACTGCTCTTGTAAACAGTAGCCCTATTAGGCACATACAGATCATACACATCATACACATATACAGGCATATGTGCACTGTATCTGTAGTCCTAATGGACCAGTCAATGGTTCACAGCAAATTGAGACAAACAATTTGTTTTATAAAGTACATTTTATGATACATCTTATATTTCATTCTGTTTCAAATTACAACACACTGTTACATTTCATGACATTATTCTTTTGTGATAATGTTTATTTAGTTAGGGATACTTTTTGTGCAACTTATATATTACTTTTTTAGTTTATGATAACCTTTACTTAGTTAGTGATAGATTGTCCTACATGCTTCCAGAGTCGAGACAAGACCAGGCCAAAGCTGAGGGAGCTCGTACAGGCTGTTCATAGGTTCCTGCTGCAGATGTGCTCGGAGCTCAGAGAATTGTGGGATTGGAGCGACTTTCTTCTCTTTCTTCAGAGTTCAGATGTTCACACACGATGGTAAATTTCACCTTCAAAAGTCCAGTTGAGTCCTTCATAATACGCCAGGTTCTGTGTCAAACCTGTAGAGTCTGATAGTTTTTATTATAACACAATAGTTACCAATTCAGCCTTTGAGAAAATGTTGCTACAGCATAAAAGCACAGTAACAAAACATGACGAGAGTTGTGTGCCAAAACCTGATCATATTTATATAAATATTAAAACTGACTTCCTTCTGAAAAAGGCAACGTAAATTAAAACACAATTGAAATAAAATACAAAATACATTGATAAAATTCAGTAATAAAAATGAAAGTGATTTCACCGCCTTAGTGCATCCGTCTGTCGCAGGCACGCAGTTCACAGTGTTGCCCTCCTCCTCGACATGGCGCCCCCTCGACTTGCTGCCTTCCGACGGAAGTATTTCACCCCACAAGAGGAACGTGACCTCAGCATCAGGTGTGTATATAAACATAACTTTAATTGTATTTACTCTGAGTTCGTAGAGCTTTTTCCAAGGTTGCTAGCCTCTAATATTTTATATTAATTACAACTGCTCATTAGAATATTGAAACATAAATTTTCCACGTCACAAATCTAATTTTTGTGTACTCCAGGGTATAATATGAATTTTACTTAACTTTCGAGAACTGGTTTTTGATTTTTTTTCTGTTTTAAGTTGTGACTCAGGTGTGTATATAACCATTATTTTAGTTTTATTTACTCTTGAGTTCGTAGAGCTTTTTCCAAGGTTGCTAGCCTCTAATATTTTATATTAGTTACAATTGCTCATTAGAATAATGAAACATAAATTTTCCACGTCACAAATCTCTTTTTGTACTCCAATGTGTAATATAAATGTTACTGAACTTTCGAGAACTGGTTATGATTTTTTTATGTTTTAATTTGTAACTCTTCATTCATATCTCGATATTTTATTTAACAATTTTATTTATTACATTCTTTTTGATGGGAGCACAGGTATGACCAGGCAGTTGAAAAGGCTTCTGGGAAGGCTCTGTTGCTAAGCAACCCCGCTGGAGGGGTGTGGCAGGAGGGGGAGAGGCGGTCACACACGATGAAAGGGGTAGTTGACTCCGACTTGAGCGAGGGTGTTGTGGCTGTGTGTGGCGTCCTGTTGCCCAAGATGACCATTGAAGTGGACACAGGAGATGTAAGTGACCACACTTGTACATTTGTCTTCCCCTTGTACAGGGTTTGTACGGATCCTTGAACATCTTGAAAAGCCTTGAATCCTATCAATGTGTGACTTGTCCTATTAATGTCCTACTTGTTATGTTGAAACCCCCTTTGCCCTATCAACATCCTGCTTATCCTATCAACATCATACTTGTCCTGTCAACATCATACTTGTCCCATCAACATCATACTTGTCCCATCAACATCATACTTGTCCTGTCAACATCATACTTGTCCCATCAACATCATACTTGTCCTATCAACATCATACTTGTCCCATCAATATCATACTTGTCCTATCAACATCATACTTGTCCCATCAACATCATACTTGTCCCATCAACATCATACTTGACCCATCAACATCATACTTGTCCCATCAACATCATACTTGTCCCATCAACATCATACTTGTCCTATCAACATTATACTTGTTCGGTCGGCGTCCCAGTTGTCCTACCGGCATCGTATTTGTCCTACCAGCACCCTACTTGTTCTATCGATGTATGTCCTTATTGAAATAAACCCCATTTGCCCCATCAGCATCCTCCTTACCCATGAATATCCTATTTGTCCTATGTGTCCTGTCAATGACCTATATATCATGTCAATGTCCTACGCGTCATGTCAATGTCTTATATATCCTGTCAATGTCCTACGTGTCCTGTCAATGTCATGCATGTCCTATCAATGTCCTATATATCCTGTCAATATCCTACGTGTCCTGTCAATGTCCTATCAATGTCCTATATATCCTGTCAATATCCTACGTGTCCTGCCAATGTCCTACGTGTCCTTTCGATGTCCTATATATCCTGTCAATGTCCTACGTGTCGTGTCAATGTCCTATATATCCTGCAATGTCCTATGTGTCCTATCAATGTCCTGTATATCCTGTCAATGTCCTACGTTTCCTGTCAATGTCCTATGTGTCCTGTCAATGTCCTATATATCCTGTCAATGTCCTACGTGTCCTGTCAATGTCCTATATATCCTGTCAATGTCTTACATGTCCTGTCAATGTCCTACGTGTCTGTCAATGTGCTATGTGTCCTGTCAATGTCCTATATATCATGTCAATGTCCTACGTGTCCTGTCAATGTCCTATATATCATGTCAATGACCTACGTGTCCTATCAATGTCCTATGTGTCCTATCAATGTCCTATGTGTCCTATCAATGTCCTATCAATGTCCTACATGTCCTGTCAATGTCCTATATATCGTGTCAATGTCCTACGTGTCCTGTCAATGTCCTATATATCATGCCAATGTCCTACGTGTCCTGTCAATGTCCTATATATCATGTCAATGTCCTACGTGTCCTGTAAATGTCCTAATGTCCTGTCAATGTCCTACGTGTCCTATCAATGTCCTACGTGTCCTGTCACCAGCGTGAGACGGCCCTGCTGCTGTCGGTGCCATCGACCCACCGTAACATGCACAGTGTGGCCCTGGCTGTGGCCTCGGGCCACCCCGTCCTGCTGGAGGGGCCAGTGGGGTGTGGGAAGACGGCCCTGGTAGAGCACCTTGCCCTCCTCACGGGGCGTGTGTCTGCCCCCCAGCTACTCAAGGTCCAGCTGGGAGACCAGACGGACAGCAAGGTGGGTGGTCTCAAAATGTAATTTTAATTTAATGCATATTTAATTTCTGTTCTTCATGTACAATTTAAAATAGTGCATTCAACAAGTGTACATATTGTAAAGAAAAAGCAGAAAGGGACAAAATTGTAGCAAACTTTTCTATTAATATCAATATAACATTTGCATAATTGTAATTTAAAAAAAAAATTGTAATTTAAAATATAATGTTGGTTTCCAAGGATTTAGGCGCATAGAAGTCACCTTATTATTAATACTATTAAAATTCTCTCAGAATGAATGTATTGTGTTTGTTCTGGCTGTGCATGGGAAAAATTAGTAATATAGGACTTTATGTTGCCCAATAATGTAATGCAGGGATAGAAATGACTCCACAATTTCTGGTAGTCAGCAGAACTACTTATTCTGGAAATCTGGTAGTCGTATGGCCCAGATTTAAGCAAAATAATATGACAAAACAATTTGACAAATATTCCCAATTATTTTGGTAGTCCATTGGTGTACTGCTGTCTTCATTTTTGGTAGTCTGACCGAATTTCTGGTAGTCCTCGGACTACCAGACTACCACTATTTTGACCCCTGTACTGTGAAAGCTCTGTCTGCCACAGGCACTGCTAGGGACGTATCGGTGCACGGACGTTCCCGGTCAGTTTGAGTGGCAGGCGGGCAGTCTGACCCAGGCAGTGACCGCTGGTCATTGGATCCTGCTGGAGGACCTGGACTACGCCCCCATGGACGTGGTGTCCATGCTGGTGCCCCTCCTGGAGAGTAACACCCTCTCTGTGCCGGGGCACGGAGACGTCATCAAGGCCGACCCAGGCTTCAGGTTGTTTGCCACGCAGAGGTAAGTTGTGATCAGTGTAGGATAAATCGTCTGTTTGGTACAGTACAGTACAGTACAGTACAGTACAGTACAGTACAGTACAGTACAGTACAGTACAGTACAGTACAGTACAGTACAGTACAGTACAGTACAATAAACTTTAATAGTCCCCCAAAGAGGAAATTCTTGTGGTAAATATTCACATAACACAACATAACACAAGTACATTAGTAGTGATAGTGCAAAGTTGTAGGAAAGTAATGCGCCCCATTGTATCCCCCCACCCTCCCCGATCATTTTCCACTCCCCGATCTCGCGTTTAGTAGCCTAACAGAAGTTGGGAAGAAATTGGTAAGTTTGTAAAAATTAAATTAAACTGAAAATAAAAATGCTCTGTACTTTATGATACTTTGGTGGAATTTTAGAAGTAATCAAATCAACCATGCATGATGATATAGTCACGCAGCGGCTAGAACATCAGACTCTTGACTAAGAGAACCCGGGTGTGAATCCTGTGCTGCTGTGTCAAACCTTGGGCAAATGTTTCACTCTACATTGATCCAGTTCACTCAGCTGTATAAACGAGTAGCTGACTATAGATATAGGTGGATATTTGTGTACAAATAGTCTACGCGCATTAATTGCAGCGTGGCTGGATGCTTCCAAGGGAAGCCGTGATGGTGTTAGATGGAACAGGTCTACCAAGTGCTTTGAGCAATGCTGAGGATTTAATACTATGCTATATAAGAAGTTACCTTAACTGTACCTTTTTTACTCCATACAAATAATTAAGTTTTACTTGAAAGTTTTCTTGAATCACCTTACTAGATATGTAGATATCTTGCAAATATAAGATCATGTTAAACTATGATGTTGGTAACACTTTAATAAGCTCACTAACATTATTTGCTGATCTCCATTTTGTTCCTTAGAGGCTAACCTCAATATTGGATTTTTTTTAATTCATCTCGGCTCCTGTGCAAAAAAGGTTGCATAATGTTTTTTCTCATTCATTCGGGGTTGTTTTTCTCATTGTGATTTGTATTCTTCAGGTTGATGCGGAGTGAGTTTGGTTGGTACAAGACACGGAGCTCAGGGACGGACATTTTGGAGCGAATGTGGACAAAGATCTGCGTTGAACCGCTTTCCCGGGCAGAATTACAGCAGGTCATTGATTGGCTGATTTAATGTATCGCTACGATTGGCATTTTTAAAAGCATTTCACAACATTTGCAAAACCAGATACTAATAGAAAAGGAATCCATTAACTTACAAGCCTAAGCAGTGATTCACCATTATACATGTTTTGGTTTGTATTGCTTCTTTCAAGTTACTTTAATGTTATGTCTCCAAATAACAACTAGTGATGTCTCCAAATAGCAACTAGTGATGTCTCCAAATAGCATACAGTGACTCCAAATAACAACTTGCCCTGTCTCCAAATAACAGCATACCACGACTTCAAATAATGACTTGCCCCTTCTGCAAATAACGACTTACAGTGCCTACAAATGACAACATACCAAATATGAAAATAACAACCAGGCCTGTGTACAAATGGCGACTTATGATTGCAGGTGATCGTGCACAAGTACCCGCAGTTGACGACAGTAGTGGACAGACTGCTGGACATCTACTTCCTGTTGTCAGCTGGACGTCATGACACTTCCAGCGACACGACCCTAGAGGTCGAATCCGACGCTGAAATTGGCAAATTCCTGACGCGAGACGGTCGACTGATCTCAACCAGGTATGAGGTCTGACTGTAACGGCAGTTGTTACTGCAAATATTTCATTTTATATACGACATTTTAAAATAGGATGTTAGTATGTACACTGCAAATGTTTATGAATTTCCATATTTATACAGTGATATTCTATGGTGCTGCACAATATATAGGAGTCAATATAAACATTCAATGTAATACACATATATTGATATAATATAAAATAGTAAAATAAATTAGCTAAATAAATATATAAATACATTGTTTAATTAATAAAAAATAAATAATAATAACAAATAATATTAAATAAATAATAACAATAAAAATGATTTTGTTTAGTACCAACATCTGATGTAGACTAGGTAATATACTAAAAACATTACCAACTCTGTTTGTTTAAAATAGGCTTCCTGTTGCATAAAACCACTATAGTTATATTTGTGGATTTGTTTCATTAAGAAAAATAGTAATATGTTTGCTCACGTGAATAAAGAAAACAGAAAAGGATAAATATCTCCCATCATGCCTCTGTCACCATGGCTTAGCTTGGCTCATAAAAAATAAATGCTGTGTTCAAGTTTTACATGTGAAGATTATGTTAGTTGTGTAATAAAATATCATATAGATGCTGCTGCTTTTCATGCAAGATATTCTTTGCAACGTATGATAGATATCAGAAGTTGAAAAAATAAATATGCTAATGTTATATCTAGAACTCAAGTAAATTACTGAACATTATTTATTGATCTATAACCATGTCTTCTTTTTAAAACAACAAACTGGAACATACATTTTTATATGAGATTAACATGGATTTTGTTTGTTAATGTCTTTTTCCTTTTTTGTAACATTATTCACATTTATGGTTAAAAACTTCTCTGTCATAAGTCATAAATGGTGTGCACACACCGCAAAATTGGCATCTAGAGCCAAAAACAGTGACTCAAAAATTCTGTCCCTCTGATGAGGGGACACCTGCAATGTAGGGACACTTTTGCTTGGATACAGGAGTGTCCGCTGAATAGAGGGACTATTGTATTATGATATTCCACATATTTATTCATTTTCCAAATTACATATATCTTACGATTGTCGAGAATGTTGAAAATATCAAATAAACCGATTTAATCGAACAAATCTGATTTATTTGAAAAAATCGTGATTTTTTCAACTCTGGTTATGTGGCGCAGGGACTTGATGAAGTGGTGCGGGCGGATCGCGCGGTGCTTTGAGGCGAATGCGCCGTCTGCCGCCAATCTCGTCTTTCAGGAGGCACTTGACTGCTTCTGTGCCAGTCTGCCTCACTCCCAGCACAGACAACCCCTGGCTGAGGCCATCGCCTCGAGGCTCAACCTCACGAGGGCCACGGTGAGTTAGGGCAGAGCGGGGTAAGATGTGGTTGACCTATTCCGGGTATATTAAGAAGTGTATTGGCGATTCAGCATTTGGCGCAGCAGCACCTTGACTGTGGAATAACTTACCTGTGAACATTCGGGCATCTGGAACATTGTCTGTGTTTAGAAAGTGCTTAAAGACATCTTTTTATGAGACATTTTAATTAATTCAAGTTGTGAAATGACGGACACTGCTTTATAATTTCTTTTTAGTGTTATACACGTTTTAATCAGTGTTTATGTTTTAGATTAATGTATAGATAATTTACATACACATGGGTTACATTGATTGTGAGGTATGGTAGGGTGGAGTAAATGTTTTAATTTTATATTAATTTATATAATTTTCAGAGGTTTAGTACTATACATCTTTAAAACAGTGTTTAATTTATTTTACATTGATTTATATGATTTATATAATTTACATACAAAGGTTTACTAGTGTACATCTTAAACCAAAATATATTATTAGTATTAATGGTGAGGTAGGGTAGGTTGGGGTAAGATGTGATTAACCTCACATGGGTTACATTGATGATGAGGTAGGGTAGGGTGGGGTAATATGTGGTTAACCTCACATGGGTTACATTGATTGTGAGGTAGGGTAGGCTGGGGTAAGATGTGGCTGACCTCACCAAGGCCACAGTGAGGTAGGGTGAGGTAAGATGTGTTTAACCTCAACAGGGATACAGAGTTAGGATAGGGGGACATGACGTTCTCAGTGTCTACAAGGCTATGGTGAGTTAGAGTAGGGTAGGATGGGGCAAAGGCTATTTACCAACTTTAAGATTAACCACGACAATTGGACACATTCAGTGATATATTTGAATGTAACTGTTTTGTTCTTCATTTTTTATCATTGATAATGGTTTTTAAATAGTTGTTGATAGAGTTGTTTTCTTTATATGATACTGACAGTCATTAACATAATCCATTTTTCTTGAATTTAAGATAACTGTTTGTTTGTAGGCCGAGTATTACTGTGCGAACTACAAGCCGACCCTTGACCTTTCGCCCAGTACGTTCACAGTGGGGCGAGTGAGTTTACCCCGACAGACACAGCTCACTGCAGGGGTGACCAGGTACGATTCTGGGTAATCAGTTAACTTGAATACATGACAGGGCGTGTGTGTCACGTCACGTCTCTGATTGTCTTCTACACTGTTTTTGGTTTGTTTATAGTTCACATGGACCTCCTCCTACACTTATCATTGCACTCTCATAGACCTTTTCTCCTGCTCCCCATTGTCTCCCCCTCCCCATCTCTCTCCCCATTCACATCTTGTCTATCTTAACCTGCTCCTAACTGCCTATTTCAGGTCTTCTTCATTCCAATCTTCATAATTGTTGTTCTACTCTTGGCATCCCTGTCGTCAGGGGTCAGGTTGGCCATGGTTACAGTAGGTATGTTTCTTCATCCTTTCTCTCTCATCATTTTCTCTCATTTTGTTCTCTGTCACCAGTCTCCAACGCCTTCTACCCATTGCTGTTTAACAAGATTTAACAAGATTGCCACCTAGAGAATCAACTCTAGATGGCAGGTGGACAAGGAAGCCGTTTGTCTTATCGAAAGTCCAACCTATCTATCTAAGTATACCCAGCCCGTCTTAGGTATATGTCGATTTTATTTTTTAGATATATTAACACTACTAGCACCTACACAATCAGCTGATAATCTGTTCCATTCGTTTACTACTCTTTGTGAAAATGAAAATGTTCTATCTAGTCTACACTGCTTCTTTGCTAATGTAACTCCATGTCCTCTAGTCCTTCTGTCTTCCTTGACCGTGACAAAAATATTTCTGTCAATATTTTCATACCCATTCAATATTTTAAACACCTCAATCTGATCTCTCAATCTTCTGGTTTCTAGTGTTGTTAGACCACATTCCTTTAGACGCATTTCATAACTAATATTCCTGAGTTTTGGTATCATTTTTGTTGCTCTCCTTTGTACTCTTTCTAGCATATCAATATCCTTCTTCATTCTTCTTGTGATATGGCCTCCATGGTTGTATACAATATTCTAACATTCTGTTGTTCTCAAGTTTCCTCCCACTCTTTCCAGATCTCCCTTAATGCAGTCCTCCCTTCACATTCTCAGTCTTCCTCACCTCCTTTTTACTTCCACTTTCTGGGCATCTGATTTCTTTGCACATTTTTCCTCTTCAGTTTTTTCCACATGACCAGCTCATTTCAACCTACTCCTGTTAGTGCAATTGAAATATATTTTACATTCATGTACTCTGGTTGTTAGCATTAAATTGCACACGTCTATTTTTTTAAATCATCAAAACCAGGTCTTTGTCGTTGCTGAAACATGAAGTTTTATTTCCAGCAGCTCAGTTGTTTGTATCATTTCCCAGCCGCCAGGCCGCCGCAAGTTTCGCCTTCACTCGCCAGTCGGTGGCGCTACTGGAGCAGGTGGCCGTGTGTGTTGCGAAGAACGAACCAGTGCTCCTAGTGGGAGAAACCGGAACTGGCAAGACATCGAGCGTTCAGTTCTTGAGCCAGCAGATGGGTGCGTTGCGCTGCAGTCGCGGTGATGCAAAAGATTACGATTGATAAGTCGAAACTGAACTATGACCCCAAGCCATATTATGAAGGTCACATGTAGATGAAAGCGGGTGAATCGTAACTGGTTTCGGGAAAACGTTTTGGCAAAAATGCGATTTATCCATACACTGAACATTGTTACAAATGTTGTTTAGTTGGAAGAGTGGCAAGGCTGATGTGATTGGTTGGAAAGTATGTCACGTTTTTTTTTTTTTTTTTAAATCGCTTTTTTAAATATAAGCTTTTATGCACTTAATTTCACAGGGATAACATTTTAGTGCTAATTTGACATTGCTCTGGCTCAATGTGGGCAGGACCAAACAGTTGGTCCCTTTAAGGGAGACATTAAAGAATTAGGATTTTTTGTTTTGCCTTGAAATATTTCAAGTGAAATGTGTCTTTATGCAGTGCTAGTGATACAAAGAAAGTTCTTTCCTGACAACCCTAGTGGGCGTGAGCAATGTATTTTTTCATTGATGCAAACCAAAAACCCTGCATTTTATTTTGTTAACCCTGCAGGTGACCAAGAAAAATCCTCTGTAGCGTACTGTGAATAATCTGTTCCCAAATCTGCTTGAGAAAAATATACACAATCTAGACAAATCTGTCAGCTATCCAATGATACCAAATGTTCATGGGTATGATGAAAAAAAAAATTGTTACAACAGACGCAGATGCCGTTGGGCCGATTTTTGGCCTTGGTTACCTGCAGGGTTAAGTTGACATTAAAGTGTAGCTGATATGTGGTGAAACAGAGATGAAGAAACCTGCGCGAGTCAGTCAGTGTGTCACGTCTCTGTCCTTATTGCGCAGGTGAGAGACTGCGAGTAATCAACATGAACCAGCAGAGTGACAGTGCCGACCTGCTTGGAGGGTGAGTTGGGACTTACCTCTTTCTTCCCCTCGTTTATTACTCACTGGCTTCCTGTTGCACCGTGGGAATTACTGTACCAGTCTCTTAGTCTGTGTCATATGCCTGTCTGATGACTTGTCATCTCCCTAGAATAGAGCCTCTCCAGGCTCTCTCCTCAGTCTCTGTTCTCAGTCTCTCCTCAGTCTCTGTTCTAAGTCTCTGTTATCAGTCTCTGTTCTCAGTCTCTGTCCTCATTCCCTGTTCTTAGTCTCTCTGTCGTCATTCCCTGTACTCACTCCCTGTTCTCAGTGTCTGTTCTCAGTGTCTGTTCTCAGTGTCTGTTCTCAGTCTCTGTTCTCAGTCTCTGTTCTCAGTGTTTGTTCTCAGTCTCTCCTCATTCTCTGTCCTCTGTCTCTGTTCTCAGTCTCTGTCCTCAGTGTCTGTTCTCAGTGTCTGTTCTCAGTCCCTGTTCTCAGTCTCTGTTCTCAGTCTCTGTTCTCAGTCTCTGTTCTCAGTCTTTGTTCTCAGTCTCTGTTCTCAGTCTCTGTCCTCAGTCTCTGTTCTCAGTCTCTGTTCTCAGTCCCTGTTCTCAGTCTCTGTTCTCAGTCTCTGTTCTCAGTCTCTGTCCTCATTCCCTGTTCTCAGTCTCTCTGTCGTCATTCCCTGTACTCACTCCCTGTTCTCAGTCTCTGTTCTCAGTCTCTGTTCTCAGTGTCTGTTCTCAGTGTCTGTTCTCAGTGTCTGTTCTCAGTGTCTGTTCTCAGTGTCTGTTCTCAGTCTCTGTTCTCAGTCTCTGTTCTCATTCTCTGTCCTCATTCTCTGTCCTCAGTGTCTGTTCTCAGTGTCTGTTCTCAGTCTCTGTTCTCAGTCTCTGTTCTCAGTCTCTGTTCTCAGTCTCTGTTCTCAGTCTCTGTTCTCAGTCTCTGTCCTCAGTCTCTGTTCTCAGTCTCTGTTCTCAGTCTCTGTCCTCAGTCTCTGTTCTCAGTCTCTGTTCTCACTCCCTGTTCTCAGTCTCTGTTCTCAGTCTCTGTTCTCAGTCTCTGTTCTCAGTGTCTGTTCTCAGTCTCTGTCCTCAGTCTCTGTTCTCAGTCTCTGTTATCAGTCTCTGTCCTCAGTCTCTGTTCTCAGTCTCTGTTCTCAGTCTCTGTTCTCAGTCTCTATCCTCAGTGTCTGTTCTCAGTCTCTGTTCTCAGTCTCTGTTCTCAGTCTCTGTTCTCAGTCTCTGTTCTCATTCTCTGTCCTCAGTGTCTGTTCTCAGTGTCTGTTCTCAGTCTCTGTTCTCAGTCTCTGTTCTCAGTCCCTGTTATCAGTCTCTGTTCTCAGTCTCTGTCCTCAGTCTCTGTTCTCAGTCTCTGTTCTCAGTCCCTGTTCTCAGTCCCTGTTCTCAGTCTCTGTTCTCAGTCTCTGTTCTCAGTGTCTGTTCTCAGTCTCTGTTCTCAGTCTCTGTTCTCAGTCCCTGTTCTCAGTCTCTGTTCTCAGTCTCTGTCCTCAGTCTCTGTTCTCAGTCTCTGTCCTCAGTCCCTGTTCTCAGTCTCTGTTCTCAGTCTCTGTTCTCAGTCTCTGTTCACAGTCTCTGTTCACAGTCTCTGTACCACACCTCCATCCTTCCTACTGTTCTCTCCCTGAGGTGCTTTGAGCACACACAAATATACGCTATATAAGAACTTACTTTTGTAACAGCAACATAACTTACATCTCACAAGCTTTGAAGGAAGCTTGTTTATCTTGGTGCGATGGTTCCTTTGTTGTAACTATGATTTGTTTGTTATGGCTATTTTCTTGTTTATCTGTTATAACCACTGTTTTCTTGAAATAATCAAGTAGCCTTTGTTTTCTTATTATACCTGTGGTTTTTCTTGTACTATCCATGGTTTCTTCCCCAGATTCAAGCCAGTCGACCTGCGGTTTGTCGTCGCTCCGTTCCGAGAACAATTTGAGATGTTATTCTGCGCGACGTTCTCACGGAAACAGAACCGCCGCTTCCTCGGCCACATCCAGGTGGCGTACCTGTCTTTCTTAACAAAAAGGGCACCGGATGTGCACAGAGACTTTTTTTCTAATTTTTGTACGATTATTGGACTTTGTTTCAAATTGATCACCTCATGTTGTAGAAAAATAGTATCAAGTAGAAAAATAACTACAATATTAACAATTACAATTTATTTCATTATGAAGAATATTTTTTCATTTGTTTGTCATTAGTTGGAAGTGTTTGTTTTTATCATGTTAATTGATCACATTCATTTGTTGTTTTACTGTGCCATTTCCTTTTATGTCACATGAATAACATTAATTTGTCAGCCAGTTCTGGGGTTGGTTTAAAAGATAAATATTAAGGTTTTCTTATTTCACAAATTTACAGTTCATGTGAACTGGGACAATTTTTTGTATGAAAAACTACAGTAATTTTCGAAGGAGTTGTGTGTAGGGGTGAAAGGGTTTCAGAAACGCCCACAAATGTCTTAAGGGATCCCTAATGAACCAGGATTGTTGCAGGAGTGTTTTGCCAACAGAAGATGGGCTGATCTTTTCAAGCTCATGAATCACACACAGAAAGCCGCTGTCAAGAAATTTGCTGAAGGTTTGCAATTTGTTCATAGGAAGGCAGTCTGTCAACAGGTTTTAAATTACTAGTAGATAAAACGTTTGTTCTTTCTGTAATAAATAGATTGAAGCCATTGTGACCGACTGTCAAATTGTTTTGAGGAAGCTGGTAACAATGTTTGCAGTTGGGGAGATTCAGCTGTGGCTGATTATGTCAGTACCAGCTTTTCTCTACACCTGGCGTATCCCTTTAAAAGTATTCCTCGTAACATCAGCCAATGAAATCAAAGAGTGTGGTCGGCCTCCTACCAAGTGGTATTTTTGAGTGATTTCAGCCACATACCGCTCCGGTTGCATGCAATGTTTAGGACGTTAATGAGTCATTTTGTTGAGATTTTTACGAGTTGTGTATCCGTCTTCAAATTGGGGTGGGTATTTGCGCTGTTCCCACGGCTGGCACAGTAGCAGCTGGCTAAGTCAATTGCTATAATTGCATAGTTAAACTCCACTCATTCCCGAGCTTAACAGGCCGATCAGCCAGGGGTAGTTTCAAACCCTGGCTTGTGAGAATGGGAAGATGTAACCTCAGAGTATGTTAAACAGGGTTCGTACGGGGCCTTGAAAGTCTTGAAAGCCTTGAAATTTATTGGACCAAATTCAAGGCCTTGAAATCCTTGAATTTTACAAAGTAGTCTTGAAAGGTCTTGAATTTAATTGTGGTCAATAAAATATTGTTTTGACTCAATTGTTGTGAAGAATAACAGCCGGAAAAGGAAAAGCCTATCCACAAAAATAACTCCTGTACACATTGGGCAATTGGCATTTCATTGTGGTCGGCGCCATTGTTTTCTTAGTCGAGTAAAAATGTTAATGTTAGCTTAATTTACTGCGCCTAAAAGTACATAAGTCGTTAAAACAGTCTTGAATTTCTTTTTCAAATAGCCTTGAAAAATCGTGAATAGCCGTGAATTTTAAATGTCCGGATGTGTACGGACCCTGGTTAAATGTTAAACAAAACCACCAGTTTCAAGACAAGTTTTATTGACAGTACTGTTGAGTTGACCCGATACACTTAGAAGTTTTGATTTCACATATTACAGGAAAAACTTGCACGGTCATGTAATTTGTGAGGATAATGTTTAGAAAATGGTGACCTGATAATTTTGTCTTGTGCAGTGCTTTGCAAGTGTTCATGATCATCATATCTACTTATGATAGAGTTTGACTGTTTTGTCCAGGTTATCTTTGTTGATACATCGCTCAATCTGACTTTGAACCAGCCACTAAATCTCTGGTTTTGAATTGACCCACTTATGGTTTTGAGTCAGTGGCACTAATTAGTTTGATGTTTATTTTGTACAGACGATGAACAGCTGAAGAAATGGACAGACGTTGGTCGGAGGCTGAGAAAGTTGAGGTCACAGGTCAAGCAGGTTGAAAATGCACTGGCCTTCACCTTTGTCGAGGTGAATACTCAAGGTCAAGGTCATCTGTGCTATAATGTTGATATGATGTATGTAAACTTACCTGGCATTTGACACTTAGACTATTTTTTGTGCAGTTATAATTAAGCATAGGCTTGATTTAATATTTTGGAGAGTAAATAAGATGTTTATTTATATCTGGTGAAAATCTGGAGTTTGTTAGTAGACGACGATTACATTTTGATGGCAGAAACTGTTGAGAATGTGAAAAAAGTGCCAGTGAGATAATCTTGTTAACCATTGTTCCCTCACTGGTAGAGTGATGAGAGTGGGTCAATGGTACTGCTAGATGACATTAACCCTGTTAACCCTTGTTCCCCCAGGGCACGCTGGTGAGGGCGCTGAGACAGGGAGAGTGGGTGCTGTTGGACGAGATTAACCATGTTAACCCTTGTTCCCCCAGGGCACGCTGGTGAGGGCACTGAGACAGGGAGAGTGGGTGCTGTTGGACGAGATTAACCTTGCGTCTGCCGAGACCCTGGAATGTCTGAGCGGACTGCTAGAAAGCACCAGTGGCTCCGTCGTGCTCATGGAGAGAGGGTGAGTTAATATATACCTCACGAGGCAGATCACATCTACCTCAGACACATGAGGCCTGGTAGCTTGGTGAAAACTAAAAATAATTCTTTCTAGTTTGTCTGTATATTTTTAAAGGTAAAGGTAGGTTGTTATAAAACACAGTATCCAATCATCAGGACTGCTCAAAGCACTTTACACTTTACTTCCCTGGCAGACCTGTTCAATCAGACACCATCTCAACTTCTCTGGGAATTCTTCCATGCTGCAGTTAGTAAACAAAGACTGCTCATACAAATATATTCACCACTGTCCAGGTCTGTTGTCTACAGCCAGGTACTCATTCATACAGATGAGTGAACTGGAGCAATGCAGAGTGAACAAAAATGTTCCAAGTTGTAACACCACAGCATAGGATTCAAACCAGGGTTCTCGTAGTTTAGAGTATAAAGCTCTACCACTGAGCTTCATAAACAACTGCAAATTTATATTTCTGTTTATTTTTGTGTGAATATATATTAATGTTGAATACTTTTAATAGTACCATATTATCTTTAGTCTTTAGTTTTATTTCGTAGTTGGCCTGAGAGCTAATCAACACCTCCACCCTACCTGGGAGTAAAGCCGCCCTGGTGGCAATATCGACAGATCATTATTTCCCCAGGCAGATGTGAGGGGCTAAAAGTTGCCGTCACCCCACGGAGCCTGGGTGATGGAGTGTAGTATGTAATAATAATAATATAATAAGAACATTTATAAAGCGCCATCAATCTAGAAATATCCATTTCGAGGTGCTGTACATGAGTATGTATACATGTGTCATAGAATTAAAATATTAAGTTTGTTAAAGGTTAATAAAATACCTAAAATGTGTATAAAAAGTAATAGTAATTAATAATAAAATAAATAAGTTAGTTAAAAATAATTATTAAAATAAATGGTATATTGATAATAAAATAATGTGTATGACATTTTGTAAAATTAAAGTAAAACATGTACAAGATAATAAGTAGGTAAAAATAAAATACAAATTAAATAAACTGACAGGTGTCTACACTTCATACACAGCGCGGAATAGGTGGGTTTTCAATAGTCTTTTAAAAGTCACAAGTCAACACGTTTTCTTATGAGTGTGTGGTCTGATGTAAGTTTGGTGTTTTCAGAGACACCGAGCCGATAGTTCGTCACAAGAACTTCCGTCTGTTTGCCTGCATGAACCCCGCCACGGATGTCGGAAAGAAGGAGCTGCCACTAGGGGTCAGAAACAGGTGGGGAATGTTGCGATTTCAACATCTAAACATCATCGCCCAGTTTCATGGAGCGTACTTATCGTAGCGAGCGATAACCTGTCGAAAACTTAAAACGTCGTAAAGTTACACTAGTTGCGTTTCACGAGTCTGCTCCATAGTTGCATTTAGCTGCACCGTGTAAGCGTAACTTTATGCTCGTTGAAATATTTATGGTATGCTCCTGAAGTTGAAATGTGTACAGTATGCTCCCGACACGCCCACTCTCAACAAAATTATTTTTAATGTTTACACTGGATATCCTTTACATTCATCATAGCTTCCCATTTGCTATACAAACGACAAAGGCGGCAGCTAGAAAGAAAAAGGTTGTTCAGATGCAGCACAAATACAGGGATTTCCCACAGCGACCTAACTAGGTCAATGTCAATGCTACAGTGATTTAGTGGCGCGAATGCTAAACTGGTCTCATGAAACTGGCCGTAAGCTGCATTGACTATTCCCTGTTAGCTGCGACCAGTAGACCGCGTAATTGCACGCGTAAAGTTACACGGCTTCATGAAACTGGGCCCATGTGTGTTAACCCTTTGCATCCCATCAGTTTGTAAAGCACTCAGATGCCCACTTCCCCCACCAGCCGGATTCGTCTTTTAGCTTTGATGGTTTTTGGAGGTGGTGTTGTTTTCTGGACACTAGCGGAACTGGCATTGCAGGATTTGTTAGAGTATCTGATGCATTGTGGGTATTTGTCATATGGCTTTGTTTGGGATGATTTTATATGAGTGCTGTTTGAAAACATCAATTGATAGAGTTTGTAGATGTACATATGATTCTATTAAAACACATATAATGGTATTATGAGGTATTGTCTAATCAGTTGGCCTTTTCCAAAACATTACTACCATGGGGGGGGGGTCACTGCCCATCATCCTCAGTTGCCTTTTTACTGAGATGGGGTTTGAACTCAGAGCACTGAGATGGCAGGTAGATTTGCTGACACAATACTACTATGTTCAGTAGCAGTGTATTGTAATTGTTATATTTATATTTATTCTTTCAGCAACCTAATAATTAATGGGGTTGCTCCCACGAGAGCGACCAAAATGTCTTAGTGACAGTCTCCTCGACCCCTGGTTATTTTACCTACAGTAACAATTCATAATCACTTAAATTTACATTTCTTACGCAATTACTTGGCAGTTTGCTGCACAGAGGTACTAATGTAATATTGTTTTATAATTTGAGCTGTAGGTAATTTGTATGAACATTACTTTATGTATATTTTTATTTGGTCAATAAACACTTCCGATTCCAATTAACATATATAAGTTAAAGTATTGTTTATTGTAATTTTCAGGAATATTTTTCAGAGTGACTTATTTCAGCTATGTGTAATGGATGCAAACTGATGTATCATCAAATAATTCAGTGCATTTATTTTCATCAGATTCACAGAGTTCTTTGTCGATGAACTAGAGGATCCATCTGATCTGAAGATCCTCGTGCGAGAATACCTCAAGGGGCTGTCTCTGAGCACCCCCCAGATAGAGGGGGTGGTTAAGTTCTACCTCACGGTCAAGGTACAGGCAGCGAAAAATCTCACCGACGGAACAGGACACAAACCACACTACAGGTGTGTGAGGCTTAGGCTGACTGAGTGTTTTAAAACTGTTATTTTATCACAAGTTTAAGTTAGTATAATGTTGTAATTGTTAAGGAAACAAACATTTGTCTGAATATATAACCACCTTTTATAAACAAATCAAAACAGATTTGTGTGAAATTGCCTTTCGCCTATTTCCATTTATGATCGTGCCAAATTATTTTGTTTGTTGAGCTTGAATTTTCAATGATATAGGCGTTGTAGAAGTGTTGCAATTATTAATTGTTATATTATTATTAAGTTGTGATACGTTAAATGGCTATCAGTTTTAAATAATGCTTTTCCTTAAACACAATCCCTTTGAAGTGCCTTTTAGTTGTAAAAGTATAATACAGTGTTCCTTAGTAAACCCACATGACGTTTCGAAGATTGACATTTATTTTATGGAAATCTTATTCATTATGGATTCTTCTTCTTCCATATACTGAACTGGGCCCTTTCCGGGCGTTAAAAGTCCAATCGAAGCTTGTGCGCTTGGGGGGTGGGGGGGTGGTGTATGCTCCCTTTAAACAGTTAAACAAAACATTTATATTAAAACGTTAATAAAGTTATTCTATGGACCTCTGGTTATTTAAAAAATGTATTATCATGGATTGTGCTGTCAAATTGAATTGGCAAGATTTCTGATGCACTAAGCGTTTCGTTTGTATTTTCTTGCCTCAGCTTGAGGACGCTGTGTCGAGCCTTGCAGCAGGCAGCCATGAATGCGTGCGAGAGTGTTCCACGAAGTCTCTATGAAGTAAGTTCAAGGCCAGTTACATAAGCTACTTTTGTCCCGATTTGCCCTAGCATTACGATATATTATATGATGTGTTCATGAGGTTTGCTGGCATTGGAATCTGCATCGAGAGAATTCAAGTTTTGCTGCTATTTTGAGCATTTATGTTCAGTCCATATTGCTACATTTCTGTTGGTCTGATAGGTAGCTGTTTCATAGCCAGTATCAGCTGTTACGAAGACTGGGACAAATCCACTTGCTACCAACACAATTGTACTAAAAATTTGTATCATTAATCTGTATCACGGATTTTTAACAGTGATATCATGTGACATGATACCATGTCTGTGGTAGATAATACAAAACTCTGATCACTCGCTCTTTACATATTTTCGTGTTCTCCCGTCTGGAAGAAGATATCGTTGCATAAAATGCAAAGCGGCTCGCTACAGCCAGAGTTTTGTGCCTGTTGCAATTAGAATGTCAAACACATGATATTGATGCCAACGGATTTGCTTTTTGTGTGGTTACATATTGAATTGAATTTGTATTTTGTGACAGTCTTTTTTTTCTTACATATTTTTTGATGCAACATAGCTGTATAATGAATATCCTTTTTAAGGACATTAAAGATAATTTAATTGAATTGAAAACTTATATATGGAAACCGACCCATACCACAATAATTAATTTATGGTTGTGCGGACACACGTGAAAGCTGGAGATAATTCACGTGTCGTCGCAGCAGCAAGCTTATGGAATGCTCTGCCTAACAACATTAAGAAGTCAGCCTATTTAGTCACCTTCAAGGCACGCCTAAAGACTTATTTCTTTCTGACTGTTCTCGTGGCTTAGTTTAATGTTTGTGTACTTATATCGATATTTTATTTAACCTATTTATATATTTATTATACACATACATTAATTCAGCTTCAATAATTCATGTTATTATATATATATATATATATATATATATATATATATATATATATATATATATATAATATCATGAATTATTGAAGCTGAATTAATGTATGTGTATAATAAATATATAAATAGGTTAAATAAAATATCGATATAAGTACACAAACATATATATATATACACACATATATATATATATATATTATATATATTTTATTGTTTATATATGTTACTAGTATATTTATGTATTTTTTTTCTGATGTGTATTTGTATTTTAGCATTTTAACGTATGTAAAGCGCCACAAACAATTTCAAATTGGATGTGGCGCTATATTAAATAAAATATATTATTATTTGACCAATCATTTTATTTGTCATTGACGTCACCGACCCGCTGTCGTGTTTGCCTCCAGGGATTCTGCCTCGCCTTCCTGACGCAACTCGACCGATCCTCCCATCCCGTCGTCGAGAAACTCATATGCGAGCACATCATCGGCAAGTCGAACGTCAAGTCTCTGCTGAAGCAGGCGATACCGGCGCCACCTGGCGGCAAGCACGTGAAGTTTGAGGGCTACTGGGTGGCGAGTGGTGACGTGGAGTGTGTCGTGCCCGATGGCTACGTGCTGACTCCGCTCGTCCGGAGCAACCTTCGCGACCTCACGAGGGTCGTCTCAGCTGGGTAGGTCAAAGGTCAAAATAATTTTTGTTTACAGATTTTTTGAGTGAAGTGACGAGTGTCGAACACTTAATCAATTTGATCAGCATATCAGTGACATGACTGCAGTGATTTTGTTCAAATTAAAAAAAAATTCCCAGGTCCAGTTTCCTTATAATCTGACAAAACGCTAACATGGCCGCCAATGGGGAAATCAACAGTGCTCTGTGCCCTTCATTCTTCCGGGTGGTATCCATCTTAGGACAACTTTAGGGATCTGTCTTTATGCATTCTCAGAACATGTCCTGGCCACCTCAATTTTCAGAGTTTAATTTCCAGAACAGCACTGTTGCAGCCCGTCCTCTAGTGGATTTCCACACTAGACATGTTATTCAGCTAGAATATCTGGCAGATATTTTTCAAACATCCATTGTGGAAGGCGTCCATCTTTGCCACTCGCCAGCACTCTGAGCCATACAGTGAGATAGGTTCGGGTGTTGATCACTTAATCAGGACAATCTGGTTTCAAAGATTTCTTCCCCTGTGTGATTGGACTATCGTAGCTTAATCGAGAATTCATGTGTTAGAATCCTGTGCTGCCATGTCAAACGACTGCCAAGGTTGTACATTCTTCTTTGGTCCAGTTTGCTCAGCCGTATGAATGTGGCTGTTGGCAGTGGTGGATATTTCTGTATGAATTGTCTCTGTGGATTAATTACAGCAAGCTTCCCAGATGAGTAGAGACAATGTTTCATTGAACAGATCAGCTGGGGAAACAAACTTTGGTTGGAATATCGGGTGCCAAACTTTGAGTGGTTTGTCCGCATGCCTGGGAAAGAAAAGTAATGGTTTAAGGGTTCCTGTTGCATCTTGTAAAATGTTAATGGATCAGTTATAATCTTACAATTGCTTTGAATTACATAAACCATCCACTAATCATATATGGATGGTTTACATGACTGATATTGAGAAATTATTTGAATATGTTATCCCATGAATAAGCCAATTTAAGTTAAATAGTACAAATCAAATCAAATTTTATTTTGTAACAACTGTTGAACAACAACAAGAATACATTATACATGTATATGAGCAATCGAAACAAAAAAGTATTGTTACGTGGTGGTCACATGGCACATAATGTGCCGTCTTCCTGTGACCCCAAAACATAAACTTATAAAGTACAGATACATATATATACTTATACACGTAGAATCACAAAATCGCTGTTCTCAATATAATGTTTGACAGTATAATTTATTTGACAACAGACTGGGGGAATGTTTAAAACAAATTGATAATCTTTTGTACAGACATTTCTAGTTCTTACAGACTGTTTTCCAAGAAAAAATGGCACTAAACGAAAAACGAATTGAAGCAGTCCAAACTTTGAGAAAAACAAAAACGCGACAACGAATACTGAATGATCCCCATATAATCATGTGACCCCTGTTCCAGCCGCTACCCCGTGCTGCTGCAAGGAGAGACCTCTGTTGGCAAGACGAGTCTCATCACATGGCTGGCCCGAGCGTCAGGGAACACGTGCGTGCGAATCAACAACCACGAACACACAGACCTCCAGGAATACATCGGCTGCTACGCCGCTGACAACACCGGCAAACTCGCCTTCAGGGAAGGTAGGTGGCGCCATCTACCGAGCGGAATAGTTTTTATTAAATCAGAAGAGATTTGGGGTAGAGGATCACGATAGTGGTTGCCATGGAGAGTGCAGAGTTTTAAGTTCTGTTTTTATATTGTTATGTTTGTTATTAGAATATTAATATAGTGTTGTATGTGTTAACAACGTTTTGATGACGTAAAACTAGTTGTGACTGATTTCACTGCATGCCGTTTTATTTTAGAGGTTATTCGTCAACCCAGCTGCAACAGTGTGGAATAAATTGCCAACCAATGTGACATCCCAAACAATGTTGAAATCTTTCAAGGATGCATGAAAAATTCATTTATTACGACATCCGCCGACTAAATGGCCTCAGAAATATTTGTATTATAATATATTCATATTTTTTATCCGGTTAAAACTGAAAGAACATTTAAAATACTTTACCTCCCATGATAATTGTTTTGTTTATAATCCAGTTATGTTTACAAGGTATTTTGTTTCTGATATTTATTTATTTATTTATATTTATTTATTATTAATAAATAAATTAGCAAAATGTTTACTATTTATAGTGTAGTTTTAGTGCTGTAATAAGTAAAGTGCTGTGAATGCTATGGATATATGCGCTACATAAAACAAAGAGTATTATTATTACAATATTATTTTTACACAAAATGTCTCACTGTTTCCAGGGGTTTTGGTTGAGGCAATGCGCAAGGGACATTGGATCATTCTGGATGAGCTCAACTTGGCTCCCTCGGATGTACTGGAGGCCCTCAACAGGGTAAATTAGCATTTCTATAGGGTCCGTACAGGGCCTTAAAAGTCTTGAAAAGCCTTGAATTTGATTGGACCAATTTCAAGGCCTTGAAATCCTTGAATTTTACAATGTAGCTTTGAAAAGTCTTGAATTTAATTGTGGTCAATAAAAAGTTGTTTTGAGTCAATTGTTATATTGAATAACAGCCAGAAAAGGAAAAGCCTACGCACAAAAATAACTCGTACACATTGGGCAATCGGAAATTCATTGTTTTCTTAGTTGAGTAAAAAAATTAATATAAACTTATTTTACTGCGCTTAAAAGTACATTTATGTCATTAAACCCCTTGAATTTATTTGTCAAATAGCCTTGAAAAGTCTTGAATAGCTTGAATTTCAAATGTCCAGATGTGTACCGACCCTGTTTCTAGCTTTCAAGGTCATTTGTAGAAATAGTTTTGTAATAGGTATTTGTAGAAACTGTTCATTTGAATAATAACTAATGTTGCAGCTGTCAAACATTTTCGTCACATTAGCCAAGTTTCTTGTGGTTAATTTAGACTCTGTGACATTTTAACAACCATTGCCCAAACATAAGGACATACCATTATTTAAGGGATATGTGACCATGACTTAATGAGCATGGAACCACGGTGTGTTTAAAATAATTTTTCAAACTTAGATATCTTTTACGACTGGGCGCCGCCATATTACATTCAAGCTGGATTTGCTTTGACTAGCTAGCTGTAAAGTTTCAATTTTTTTCTGATACATTTCATCAATAGACATGTCTGTGTGAAAACAAAAATATAGTGCCATATTATAAATGGTAAACATTATATAGATCAACACATCTATTGTATACATGTTAAAAAAAAGTTAAATAAATTTACAATGAATTACTGCTGCCATTGGATCTGTATGGTTGACATCTTGTAGTTGCTGGATGACAATCGGGAGTTGTTCATCCCAGAGACGCAGGAAACTGTCAGCGCTCATCCCCGATTCATGCTATTCGCTACCCAGAATCCACCAGGCCAGTACGCTGGGAGAAAGGTATTCCTTACTGCATCTTTTTTGAGCCGAGAAATCAGGACTGCAGCTTGTAGATTATTTCTAGAAGTTTCTCCAAAATACTGCAGTCATATCACCAGGGACATTAATTCTGTGACACATGCCAGTCGAAGGTTTCCCACACATGATGTGTGCATACTACATTAAAGCAGTGCTATTTCGTTTCGCATTTTCTTCATGTGAAACTTTGATTTACACCGGCCCATGACAACCTGTGACCATGTCTGAGTCCTTCATGTCGCTGTCACCTGGTGTTCATATTCAGCCATTACAATGGCCAACTCTCATGTCGTCAGATGACTTCCTAAGACAAATACATAATGTTCATGACAGCTGCTAAACAACAGTGTGTCTGTTGCCCCACAACATTTATTTTGTGTATTAAAAAATTTAATGTGATGAATTCATCCAGTGTGAATCAATCCTATAAGTGCCACCCATTAACCCACCCTTTGACCCTCCCTTGACCCACCAATCAACCTGCCCTTTGATCTACCCTATGATCTACACTTTCACCCACCCGTTCTCCACCCATCAATACACCATTCGCCCCACCCTTCCACCCACCCTTCCACCCACCCTTCCTTCCACCCACCCTTCCTTCCACCCACCCTTCCTTCCATCCACCCTTCCTTCCACCCACCCTTCCACACACCCTTCCTTCCACCCACCCTTCCTTCCACCCACCATTCCATCCACCCTTCCTTCCACCCACCCTTCCTTCCACCCTTCCTTCCACCCACCCTTCCACCCTTCCTTCCACCCACCCTTCCACCCACCCTTCCATCCACCCTTCCTTCCACCCTTCCATCCACCCTTCCTTCCACCCTTCCTTCCAACCACCCTTCCTTCCACCCTTCCTTCCACCCACCCTTCCACCCACCCTTCCATCCACGCTTCCTTCCACCCTTCCATCCACCCTTCCTTCCACCCACCCTTCCTTCCACCCACCCTTCCATCCACCCACCCTTCCACCCACCCTTCCACCCACCCTTCCTTCCACCCACCCTTCCACCCACCCTTCCTTCCACCCACCTTTCCACCCACCCTTCCACCCACCCTTTCACCCACCCTTCCACCCACCCACCCTTTCACCCACGCTTCGACCCACCCTTCCACCCACCCTTCGACCCACCCTTTGATCCACCCTTCACACCACTGCAGCATGTCCTTCATTGTAGGTCTTGTCTCGTGCATTCCGCAACCGTTTCGTTGAGCTGCACTTTGACGAGATACCGAGCAGTGAACTGGAGACGATCCTGCACAAGCGCTGCTCCCTGCCGATGTCACACTGTCGACGTCTTGTCAAGATCATGCTCGAACTGCAGGTACAGTTCCTGTCACATTTTGTGAAACCTTTCAGAGAAAGTAGACAGATTCAGAGAAAGTAGGAGTGTCATCTGTTTTGGGATTCAGAGAAAGTAGGAGTGTCATCAGTTTGGGGATTCAGAGAAAGTAGGAGTGTCATCAGTTTTGGAATTCAGAGAAAGTAGGAGTGTCATCAATTTGGGGATTCAGAGAAAGTAGGAGTGTCATCTGTTTTGGGATTCAGAGAAAGTAGGAGTGTCATTGGTTTGGGGATTCAGAGAAAGTAGGAGTGTCACCAGTTTGGGGATTCAGAGAAAGTAGGAGTGTCATCTGTTTTGGGATTCAGAGAAAGTAGGAGTGTCACCAGTTTGGGGATTCAGAGAAAGTAGGAGTGTCACCAGTTTGGGGATTCAGAGAAAGTAGGAGTGTCATCAGTTTGGGGATTCTGTGAAATTATAAAATGAAATGGACATACAGACATTTCCAGGCGATGGGTATCGAAGGGTTAACGACAGGTGGTGACATCTTGTGTGTAGGTGCGTCGACGGAGCTCCGGAGTGTTTGCGGGGAAACAAGGGTACATAACCCTGCGAGACTTGTTCCGCTGGGCCGAGAGGTATCACATGGCCAGTCAGGAATGCACCGCCAAGTTCTTCGACTGGGACCAGCTACTCGCTGATAATGGTACGTTTTCCACGATATTCAAACTTTAACAATTTATATACCCTTATGGTGAGTCTAGCAAGATCGGTCATCTTCAGTAAACTTGTTCTGGCATTAATTTTGTCATGAAATTAAAAGGGTATCGAAAACAAATTTATCAACTGTTGATTTGCTGTTTCGACAATAGTGAACATAGAAAGTTTGTTATTACTACTGCTGTGCATTTATGTAGTTTTCCTTGGATATAATTTTTTTGTATTGCAAAACAATATGACAATATGACACTCCCTGCTGAGATGAAGAAAACCTGTTGCCTCGTGACTTTTAAAAGACTATTGAAAACCCACCTATTTCGGGCTGTGTATGAAGTGTAGACACCTGTCAGTTTATTTAATTTGGTATTTTATTTTTACCTATTTATTATCTTGTACATGTTTTACATTAATTTTTCACAATGTCATACTCATTATTTTATTAATATACCATTTATTTTAATAATTATCTTTAGCTAACTTATATATTTTATTATTTATTACCATTAATTTTTATACATATTTTAGGTATTTTATTTACCTTAATAAACTTAATATTATAATTCTACAACACAGGTATACATACTCATGTACAGCGCCTCCGAATGGATATTTCTAGACTATGGCGCTTTATAAATGTTCTTATTATTATTATTATTATATTATTATTATTATTATTAAAACTATTAAACATAATTGTGATATAAAATATATAGTAATTGATATTTAGTCATCCATCTGAATATTCCATCAACTGATGTGTATATAATTCAGTGGACATAATTTACTTAGCTGCCACACATAATTAAGTGGAACTATTAGGCACATATAAACCCATCATTGACGGTTCTCTGACTGTCCACCAGGGTACATGTTGCTGGCCGGCCGCGTGCGTAAATCGGAGGAGTGTCATGTGATCTGTGAAGTCATCGAGAAGCATCTGAAGCGACGCGTCGATCCGAACCGTTTATTCACCGTGTCTGACGCAACGTCACCGACCACAGCACCGATCCTGAGTGAGGTGACCACGGCGCCACCTGGTGGCTTCGAGCATGTCGTGTGGACGTACGAACTGCGGCGGATGGCGGTGTTGGTGGGACAGGCGCTGAAGTTTGGGGAACCCGTCCTGCTGGTGGGAGACACAGGGTAGGCACTAGGCACTAGGCACTAGGCACTAGGCACTAGGCACTAGGCACTAGGCACTAGGCACTAGGCACTAGGCACAAGGCACTAGGCACTAGGCACTAGGCACTAGGCACGAGGTTGTTGTTTGGTACATGTCTCCTCAGAACATTTGCTGTGTTATCTTTGTAGTTGAGCTTATTGTTCTTGTTCAATTGTTGATAGTAAAATATTGTTCCTTACTTCCTATATAATCGACAGGCTATACAGATATATAATAGGATTGTGCACGTGGATAGCCACATGAGAAACACTGGATTTAAGATACAGGTTTTGACATAGATCGTGACTGATAGCAACATCTTATTGTTCCTTAAGTTGACATGTGGATAAAACAAACCATAACAAATAACACACTCCAGTCTAATCCTAGACACTGTGGCATCCCGGTGCCATGACGACTGTTGCCCTGCCAACCATTACCATAACTACCGTTACCATGACAAGCGGCCCCCTGACAACAGTTGCTATGCTGCAGGTGTGGAAAGACGACCGTGTGTCAGTTATTTGCGGCGCTCAAACGTCAGCGACTGTACGCCGTCAACTGTCACATGCACACGGAGAGCGCAGACTTTCTGGGTGGTCTCCGCCCCGTCCGACATCACAACGAGGTGGGTGACAATGTCATTCAGGGGACGTGTCAAAAATGTAACTTTTTTATTGAATTGAATTGAAATTTATTTCAGCAACAACAACTACTACTACATTATACATACAGTGCATACAATACAAATTGTTGAAAAAAGGGTAAAAGAAGTACAATACTTATCATGTTTACCCTTATAATTGCTTAATTACATACATAAAGCATCTCAACAGTGCAATAGAAGGTGCGACAACATTATTTACATGTATAACCATACGACATTTAATCGAAAAAAAGACATTGTGACATTTATTGAAGAAAAACCTTTATAACAATAAACAATCTGAATGTTTAATTTAGTTATCTAATTGATGTTGGCAAAATAGTCTAGGACTCTAACACATAACTATTCAACAGTCTATCTGTATAGCACTTTTTGAAATGATGAACATTTTGACAACAGTGAATTATCGAGGGTTATGGAGATTTAAAGGTTTTTGTGATTAGGGTTCTGTCTAGGCATCAGTGCCTATACATGGAGTGGAAGCTGGTTGCAGTTGTGAGTCATACTATGCTAACTGTTTTTGAGTGGGCCTATGATGATACAGTGTAAATGCTCTTAATGTATTTTATATGTGTGTTTTGTAACTTGTATTAATGGTAGCTGTGAAAAAGAAGTAGTAATAAGTAGTATTTTACAAAATTCATCCCACAAATACCTTTAAATGCATGTATACATGGAGTGAGACTAATAAACTACTACCACTATCAGTACCACTACCACTACCAGTACCACTATCAGTACCGCTAACAGTACTGGCCAGTACCGTATACCACTACCAGTACCACTACCAGTACCACTACCAGTACCACTACCACTACCAGTACCAGTGCCACTACCAGTACCACTACCAGGACCACTACCAGTACCAGTACCAGTACCACTACCAGGACCACTACCAGTACCAGTACCACTACCAGGACCACTACTAGTACCACTACCAGGACCACTACCAGTACCAGTGCCACTACTAGTACCAGTACCCCTACCAGTACCCCTACCAGTACCACTACCAGTACCACTACCAGTACCACTACCAGTACCACTATCAGGACCAGTACCACTACCAGTGCCACTACCAGTACCAGTACCAGTACCACTACCAGGACCACTACCAGTGCCACTACTAGTACCAGTACCCCTACCAGTACCCCTACCAGTACCACTACCAGTACCACTACCAGTACCACTACCAGGACCACTACCAGTACCACTACCAGGACCACTACCAGTACCACTACCAGTACCACTACCAGTACCAGTACCACTACCAGTATCACTACCAGTACCACTACCACTACCAGTACCACTACCACTACCACTACCACTACCAGTACCAGTACCACTACCAGTACCACTACCAGTACCACTACCAGTACCACTACCAGTACCAGTACCACTACCAGTGCCACTACCAGTACCAGTACCACTACCACTACCAGTACCACTACCACTACCAGTACCAGTACCACTACCACTACCAGTACCACTACCAGTACCACTACCACTACCAGTACCAGTACCACTACCAGTACCAGTACCACTACCAGTACCACTACCAGTACCACTACCAGTACCACTATCAGTACCAGTACCACTACCAGTACCACTACCAGTACCACTACCACTACCAGTACCAGTACCAGTACCAGTACCACTACCAGTATCACTACCAGTACCACTACCACTACCAGTACCACTACCACTACCAGTACCAGTACCACTACCAGTACCACTACCAGTACCACTACCAGTACCACTACCAGTACCAGTACCACTACCAGTGCCACTACCAGTACCACTACCAGTACCACTACCACTACCAGTACCACTACCAGTACCACTACCACTACCAGTACCACTACCAGTACCACTACCACTACCAGTACCAGTACCACTACCACTACCAGTACCACTACCAGTACCAATACCAGTACCAGTACCACTACCAGTACCACTATCAGTACCACTACCAGTACCACTACCAGTACCACTACCAGGACCACTACCAGTACCACTACCAGTACCACTACCAGGACTACTACCAGTACCACTACCAGTACCACTACCAGTACCACTATCAGGACCAGTACCACTACCAGTACCACTACCAGTACCACAATCAGTACCACTACCAGTATCACTATCAGTACCACTACCAGTATCACTACCACTATCAGTACCACCACCAGTACCTCTACCAGTACCACTACCAGTACCACTACCAGTACCACTGTCAGTACCACTATCAGTACCACTACCAGTACCACTACCAGTACCAGTACCACTACCACTATCAGTACCAGTACCACTACCACTACCAGTACCACTACCAGTACTACTACCAGTACCACTACCAGTACCACTACCAGTACCACTACCAGTACCACTACCACTACCAGTACCACTACCAGTACTACTACCAGTACCACTACCAGTACCACTACCAGTACTACTACCAGTACCACTACCAGTACCACTACCAGTACCACTACCAGTACTACTACCAGTACCACTACCAGTACCACTACCAGTACCAGTACCACTACCACTACCACTACCAGTACCACTACCAGTACCACTACCAGTACCACTACCAGTACTACTACCACTACCAGTACCACTACCAGTACCACTACCAGTACCACTACTAGTACCACTACCAGTACCACCACCATGTTCTATTGACTTCTGTTTTCCATATTGTGATTTCTCTTGAAGTATCAGCATATTTTTACTGATATATAGTGTGGTGGGACCTCGCCTACGGAATGCATTGCCCATTGATACCAAGTGCTGCAAATCTTTGTCGGCATTCAGAAAGGCACTAAAAACGCACATTTTCAAAGCATATTACTGCTGACATTTTAAATATTCAATGACATTTTAGAAAAAAAATTCAAATATTTTGTCTTATCTTATTTTTACACATATGTATTGAAATTGATATATGCCATCGTTTAGTATGTGTTTTGCATGTAAATAGAGTATTAATTAGTTTTATTTATTTATTGGTTTATTTATTTTACTTAATTCTATATAATATTTAATTAACAGTTTTAATATGAATAATTTAAAATTTCAATTTTTTTTTCTTCTGAAAATCCTTTTTTTACAGTTGTATTTATTATTATTAATATTATTTTTAACACATAATAAATATTTTGATATCAAGTTATAAACAAATTCTTAAAAGTACTCAGGCTATAATAATATATATATATATTATATTTTATTGTACAGCGCTTTGAGCATATTTGGATATATTGCCCTTTATAAATAATAAATATTATTATTATATATATATATATCTCCTCCTTGAAGAGTTCCCGTGAGAACCTGAAGCTGTTCGAGTGGTGTGACGGACCGTTGGTGTCAGCGATGAAAGAAGGAACGATGTTTCTTGTCGATGAGATCTCGCTCGCCGACGACTCGGTGCTGGAAAGACTCAACAGCGTTCTGGAGCCGGAGCGCACCCTGGTGTTAGCCGAGAAAGGTGGCGGTGATGGAGCGCAGAGCGAGGTCGAACAGATTCGTGCCTGCGAAACGTTCCGCATCATAGCGACAATGAACCCTGGCGGAGATTACGGAAAGAAAGAGGTCAGTCGATAGGTCATGTGATGTCATGTCATGTGACTTTGTGGTGTGGTATGCAAAGGTTGATTTATTTCTGCTATTTTGTGTCAATAGTTGCGATGTTTTCATCACCTTTATACGTCATGCCAGCATTAAATGACGTGATGGCATCACACAGTTTCATGTTTTACTTTTGAGTTAAATGTTGCATTATAGTTGCATCATTGCAAAAATAAAATATTAAAAAAATGCTGAATGTTTTGTCAGGAGAATATACATGAGTTGGCAATGATCCATTGCAGTTTTTAGTTTTGGAGTGTTGTAATTTTATATGTGCTATTGATCGCGGCAATTGTATTTGTTACCATGTAAATGAAATTAGGCAGACAAAGTTCAATCATTTTTAGTCACACTGCTTGTTAGCATGGCCACAAAAAGATGTTAATGATACGTATAAAACATCCTATCTAGCAGCAATAGCAGTCATTAACCCTTTCCTCTCACGCAGTTGTCTCCTACCAGCCGTTAACCCTTTCCTCCCTCCGCAGTTGTCGCCGGCCCTGCGGAACAGGTTCACGGAGATCTGGTGTCCGCAAAGCATGGACCGCTCTGATCTGATCGCCATCATCGAACACAACCTGTCCCCTGGTGTCTACCTGAGCAACCAGGAGGACGGAACGAGTGGCGTGGGACGCGCCTGCCTCGACTTTGTGCACTGGTTCACAAACAACAGTCTCGGGCGGAGGTTAGTCTCTGTGTGCGATGGCCATTGTCTTGTCCATTGCAGGTTGACAAATGTTAATAGGGTTCGATTTAATGGTATTCCGTTACTATGAACAACCCAGAGAATAATAATAGACTTCTTTTGTGCCAATATCCTCGACGATCAAGCTCAGTGTCGCGACAAAATCGTAGGAGCTGAGGAGGACAGGCAGCATTAAAGAGATAGGTTTTTAGACATCGGCGGATTGAAACTGTATTACCATCTGATTTAACACTGGCAGGAAGCGAATTCAACACCGTTAATGCAGCAACTGAGAAAGCTCGGGTTCCGGCTTTCGTTTTCACCCGAGGGATGTAAAGAAGAGTACTACTGGTTGAGCGTAGCTGTCTGGAATTTCTTGCTGGAGAATTTAGATATACTGGTTGTGTAGATGAGAGTGCTTGATAGGCTATTGTAGAAATCTTGAAAATTATGAAATAGTGCACAGGGAGCCAATGCAATGATTTTATCCCAACTGATGCATAATATGAAAGTGTGGATGGACATGTCACATCCAGCCTCGTCTATCCAAGGAAGACGTATAACTTTCAGTGCTGTAGTTTGTAGAAAAACAAGAAATTATTTAACGACATGTTTTTATTTCCTCTAAACCACACCAAGACGTTATTAGACCTCGGCTGATATCTCTTACAGGGCGACTGTCAGCATCCGCGATCTACTTTCCTGGGTGAACTTCATCAATGTCACTTCCAAGACGGTCGATCATGATGGCGACGACAAAATGGAGGCAGATACAACTGGTCCAAACCGGTTAGAACCGGCCGTGGCCTACGTTCACGGGGCCTGCATGACCTTCCTGGATGCGTTAGGGTCAGGTAAGTTATCTGAAGCAAATGTATTGATTCTTTCCATAAAACCACATCTGTAGGCGATGATGTTGATAAAAAAATTATTTTTGTTATGTAAAAGTGCTTTACAAATTGAGCAGATTATGTTTTACAGTATTTTTACATTTGCATTACTTGTGAATTGAATTTTGTATCATGTGAATGCGGTTGAGGAAATAATGTTACCTTACTTACTGTTATGCGAAGACATATAAGTAATGTTAGTTAGTGGGAAACATGATTACAAAGTATTACACTTGTATTTTCTCAGTTTTTGCAGATGTCTGTATTTTATATCACATAATGTTCTACGTTGTGTTCTTTTGAAAAAATGGATTCAAATTGACTTTTTCAAGCACTTTATTGTCATCAAACTTCGTCAAGAAACAGAATTCACTATTGTTGTAGCCACATAGTAAAATATACGATGACATAGTGTATGTATTGTTATACCCTGAGTTATGTACTTTTAAGAATTTGTTTGTGACTTGATATCAAAGGTAACATATGAGACATTTGCTCTCACTACAGGAGTAACGGGTAGCAGTGGCATGTCATCAGCAGCCGCCAAGACAGCGTGTCTACAATACCTGATGAAGCAGGTGGCCAGTTTGACTGGACAGCAGTGGGATGTCCACTCTCTCGGACTGACCGCCTCACACGATGAATGTGCCGAGGCCAAGCGATCAGTGGTAGTGACCAGTGAGTCGCTGGTCATCAGGCCCTTCTCTGTGCCACGAGGTAAATATCTCTCATTCAGTCTGTTGAACTCATTTAAATGAAAGAAGTGTTGACTCTGTATGCTTCTATGCCAGACCTGTATGCCTCGATGCCAGGCATGTATGCTTCTATGCCAGGCCTGTATGCTTCTATGCCAGGCCTGTATTATTCTATGCCAGGCCTGTATGCTTCTATGCCAGGCCTGTATGCTTCTATGCCAGGCCTGTATGCTTCTATGATAGGCCTGCATGGTTCTATGCCAAGCCTGTATGCTTCTATGCCAGGCCTGTATGCTTCTATGCCAGGCCTGTATGCTTCTATGCCAGGCCTGTATGCCTCTATGCCAGGTCTGTATGCTTCTATGCCAGGCCTGTATGCTTCTATGTCAGGCCTGTATGCTTCTATGCCAGCCTACGACAGAGTTCACATACATTAAATTATTTGTCCCCAATCCTACAGACCAGAATTTGAGATAAATGCATCATGTTTTTATTTACAACAATATTTGTTGTTGCTGAAACTGCACAATGTGGAACTGTTTCAACTACATCTTTCTGTGAGACAACTGAGTACATTTTTATGTCTAATTGTGTGTTGTTTTTAAATGTATTTCCATTACAATGTCGTTATGTTTTATGTATGCCATTGATTGTTGCTCTCATGCTTTTATATATTACTAAAGACCTCCATGCAAATTCCAACCACATCAATTTAATTAGTTTGGTATCAACTTTAAGCCAGGATTTAGGATTTACAATTGTCCCTTTGAGAATGATGGCCATTGATAGCTGATCTGGAACAAAGGGGATGACAATGGCAAGGCACAATAGCTGACTTAGCAAATACTACTTTTGGCTGCATCCTCTCTGGTTTCAATAACTGGCATAACAGTTGCTGTTCTTAGGAAAAATGACGCGAAATTGGTACAAAATAGCGGCGTGTTTCAATTATCAATGATAAGCTTTTGTAACACCAGGTGGTGCCACTGAAAATTCTGATGAATTCAGTAGTCCACCGGACTACCGAGTTGTGATATTTACTAGTCCGTGGCACAATCTGGTAGTCTCGGACTAGCGGACAGTCCTTAATTTCCGACCCTGACATGTAATCATGGCAGAGTTTTTAAGTGTGGCGTTAATTTAAAGCCCACATACTTACCATGATTAACAGAAAAGGCGTCTTGCTGCTCTAGAAGACAAAATCTAAACTCAACACCCACCTGGATATCATCATGTACATGCTAGAGATGTGTAATCAACAAGGAAAAGCTATATCATACCAAAAGGTTTTAGGTAAAAAACCATTATAGTTACATTGTTGGAGAATTATTTGATGTCATTTGACGTCATTTGACATAATGTCACAAGACACTGGCTGACAATTGCAGGACCGAGGACTGACGTTGCCGGTGACAACTACGCCCTCGACGCCCCCACGACCTACACGAATGCCCAGCGAGTGCTGCGCGCCCTCCAGCTACCCCGCCCCATCCTGCTGGAGGGTTCCCCAGGGGTGGGGAAGACAAGCCTCGTGGCGGCCATTGCAAGGGCAGCTGGACATCACCTCGTCCGCATCAACCTCTCCGAGCAGACGGTGAGTGGGGACAGGCCGCAGTTAGAATCCATCCTCAATGTGCTGGCTGGGGACAGACCGCAGTTAGAATCCATCCTCAATGTGCTGGCTGGGGACAGACCGCAGTTAGAATCCATCCTCAATGTGCTGGCTGGGGACAGACCGCAGTTAGAATCCATCCTCAATGTGCTGGCTGGGGACAGACCGCAGTTAGAATCCATCCTCAATGTGCTGGCTGGGGACAGACCGCAGTTAGAATCCATCTTCAATGTGCTGGCTGGGGACAGACCGCAGTTAGAATCCATCCTCAATGTGCTGGCTGGGGACAGACCGCAGTTAGAATCCATCCTCACTATGCTGACAGGGGACAGACCGCAGTTTGAATACATGTTCAACTGGGTGGGGACAGATTCTGTTAGAATCCATCCTCAGTAAATTGACTGTGGACATGCCGCTGTTAGAATAATTTCTCTCTAACTGACAATGTGGATGGGGACAGATTGGAATTATAATCCTTCCAGAAACAGTTCTTCTGACAGTGGGTCAGCAGTTTGAAATGGGTGGTTAACGTAAAAGAGGTATCTGATTGCGGTAAATGAAAGGCCTACGAAATTACAAACTGTGAATTTACTGGGTGGTTTTGGGAGGAGTTGGACAGTAAAGAGTTAATTGCACATAATGGGTCATGTTCGAAACTTTGCACATACTGTTTCAACATATTACGACAAGTCATTGTGTTTGAATGTAAAGAGATTTTGTTAGTTCCTTCCGATGTTTCATTATACATATTTTTATGCGTCACATTTCCTTGGTATTTCAACGTGATTTACAGAAAACACAAACAGGTGTAAAATTATACATATCTGTCTAATATTTATATCAGAAAAGCTATACATAGTCGTGTAGTTGCAGCAACAATAAACCCGATTCTGTTTCTTGCGTGTAGGATGTGACAGACCTGTTTGGAGCAGATTTGCCGGTGGAAGGGGGAAAAGGGGGGGAGTTTGCTTGGCGGGATGGACCCCTGCTTCGCGCCCTCAAGGCTGGCCACTGGATTGTCCTTGATGAGGTACTGATTGGATTTGTTTCGATTCACTTTTGATGATGTATTGTGGCTGTAATATCGTTTTTGTGTAGTGTTGTAATTAAACTTTGACTGCATGTGTGTAACAGCAATAATGTGTCTGTTGATAGTCTATTGCGAACTCACTCAGGTAAACCATATTTGGTGCGTACGTAAAGCAGCAAGGAATAAGGCAGCTTACCTGTGGTGGGAAAAAAGTGCTGCACAGTAACACATGTTAATCCTAATTTTACTTATGGTTTGTTTTAGTAATATTATACTTATTGTTTTAATAGTATACTTAATTATTTTATTGGTGCAGTTTTATGTAAAAAAATCCTAAGGCATTTTATTTTAAGTGAATTAAGATGTAGTATAAATTTTAGTCTCACTTAACCAATTGTTACTTGACTGCGTAACTTCACCGAGAAGACAGTCTGGTCACTTAGCTGGCTTTTGAATGTTATCCCTGTGAGGGACTAAAAAGTGCTGCCACCTCATGCAGCCTGGGTAATTTTGCCACATTTCCTGCTTCATAAACAACTGCAAATTTGTATTTCTGTTTATTTTTGTTTCAATATAAATTTAATGTTGACTACTTTTAATAGTAAAAGTATACCCTTATTTTATTTTTATTTTATAGTTGGCCTGAGAGCCAATCAGCGTATCTACCCTATTCTAGGGTAAGGCCGCCCTGGTGACAACATTGGCAGAACATTAATTCCCCAGGCAGATGTGAGGGGCTAAAAACTGCTGCCACCTCCAGGACTTGGGTTGTCGGGGATATATCAATTTCAGTTATAGCACCAACTGATTCATAACGGGGTCCGTACGGGGCCTTGAAAGTCTTGAAAAGCCTTGAATTTGATTGGACTAAATTCAAGGCGTTGAAATCCTAGCCAGACAGACAAAGTAGTCTTGAAAAGTCTTGAATTTAATTGTGGCCAATAAAATACTGTTTTGACTCAATTGTTGTGAAGAATAACAGTCAGAAAAGGAAAAGCCTATGCACAAAAATAACTTGTGCACATTGGGCAATGGGCAGGCATTTCATTGTGGTTGGCGCCATTGTTTTCTTAGTCTAGTGAAATATTTAATGTTAACTTATTTTACTGCGCTTAGAAGTACATATGTCAGTAAAACAGTTGAATTTATTTTTAAATAGTCTTGAAAAGTCTTGAATAGCCTTGAATTTCAAATGTCCAGATATGTATGGACCCTGCATTTTATTTTAATGTGGATGTGGAGACTCTGTGAGGTGTGGGTGAATGTTTCAGTTGAACTTGGCCTCCCAGTCTGTGCTGGAGGGTCTCAACGCCTGCCTGGACCACAGGGCCGAAGTATACATACCTGAGCTCGGGATGACATTCCACGTGGAGCACGGGAAGACACGACTGTTTGCCTGCCAGAACCCGCTGAGCCAGGGAGGGGGGAGAAAGGGCCTGCCCAAGTCCTTCCTCAATCGCTTCACCCAGGTAGGGAAAGGAGGGGAAATTTGTTCAGTGGGGGAAAAGCGGTTCATGATTTGTCTGTTTTGTTTTTTAAACTGTTGAAGTTTACAGCTGGTGTAATTGTGATACTGGCCTTGAGGGGAGGGTCCTGTTGCAATTATAGAGTTGTAACATTTTAAAAAGTGCTGTATTTGTAATGGAGACAGGGTTTTACTTTATGTCATAACTATCAGAACTTGGTGTGGTTATGTTGCTACTAATCACAACATCAGTTTTGTGTCTGTAATGACTACTGAATATGACATTATGTCATATTCATCACTGTGATTCGTTGTATTTATTTACAAGAGTCACTTAAATTGTAATTAGTAACAGTATCCTTTCACATCACAACCGTTGTCCAAAAATTCTGATCTGTTGGCCAGACATTTTTGTTATTTGTTTACAAAATGTCTCTTGTCAAAACGTTGCAAACTGAAGCCTCTTTCTGACTTGCCCCCAGGTCTATGTGGAACAACTCACGAGGGCTGACCTTCTATACATCACTGGCGCCCTCTATCCACAGTTGCCGGCAACGACGCTTGCAAAGATGGTCGACTTCAACAACAAGGTAAGGGCCACTGGCATTTTTGAAAAGCCTTGAATTTTATTTGACCTAATTCATGACCCTGAAATCCTTGAATTTAAAAAAGTAGTATTGACAAGGCTTGAATTTACTCTGGTCAATTAAAATGATGAGAATAGGCCAAAACGCCGTCAGCAACCTTAGGACTTCATCATTATCGGCATAGGGAAAGCAAACGTATAACATCATTCTTGTGCTGTCTGTTAACTGTAAAAGTGGCAGTTAAAGGTGAATTGAAATTACATCTATCATTAAAATAGTCTTGAATTTCTTTTTTAAATATCCTGGAAAAATATTGAATACCCTTGGATTTAAAATCTTCAAAAGTGAACAAAGCTGACTTCCGTTCGTTTAGACAGTTGCATTGGTGAAATGTAATTTTTAAACAGATGTTTGGTGATTGTTGTTGGTTTATTAATCAATGCATTGCAGATGATTTATTATTAATAAACTCAATTATTATTGTTTGTAGATGTTCCACCAGACCATGATTGAAGGACAGTGGGGCCGCAAAGGCAGCCCGTGGGAGTTTAACCTTCGGGACATCTGTCGGTGGTGTGACTTGCTAGTTCAGAACCAGGTAATGTTATACTTGTAGTCATCTGTATGTCTGACAAACGTAACTGATCTTTTCTGTCATACCTTCACTCTGTTATCTTCATTTATGTAAGGCTTCTACAAGGCTGACTGTCTGTTTACCACAAGAGTATCGTCTTTTACAAAATGATATAAACTTATGTTCTGTGGTGATTTTGTAATGTTTTTCAAAGTTGTTGTATGTTCATTACGATAGATCAGTAAAACACTTTGAAGTTTTGTCCAGTTTTACGATTTCAACAGTTCTGTAAAAAATGGCTGTTTTATATGTAAATTTGTAATAATGCACACTATATGAACACTGAGCATGAAACATGTATAGGTCACAGACATGGTGATATGGATCAGGTTTGATACCGATATTTGGATCCGTCTCCGATATCCCAGCCATTTTTAGGGCCAGCCGACCTAGTTCTGTTTGAGTATTGATGGCCGTAGTTTAGATCATATCAAATAAATGATGTTATTACACACGTGCTTCTATCTCCAGTCTAATGCAGATCAGCATCCCAGACTATACGATAGCTGTCTTTTGGTGCACAGATATGATTTGTGTGTCTGAAATCTTTGGGAGATGGTGTAGATGACCCAGTTATAGGACAGTTGGTGGGTTTGAATCAACTCAAATGACATCACCAAGATGTCAATATTATTCACAAGGTCATGACACCAATGTGTGGAATTAAAAGATTAGTGCTAATCTTGATCCTAGTTGCCTCCATTTATTCTTAAATCGTTTTATTAGAATTTTTTAAGGCAATGTGTGCAATAGATGGTACACTGTACTGCCTAATAACTGGCAGTTACCCATGGTGGTGCCACCTGGTGGATTGTTTGGTACCTCTTTGCCATAGGGGTGCATCTTCAAATGTACGTTGCTAAAATGTAATTTACTGTCAACAGTGCGTGCGTGCGTGCGTGCGTGCGTGCGTGCGTGCGTGCGTGCGTGCGTGCGTGCGTGCGTGCGTGCGTGCGTGCGTGCGTGCGTGCGTGCGTGCATGCGTGCATGCGTGCATGCGTGCATGCGTGCATGCGTGCAAGCGTGCAAGTGTGAAATGACTGAAGTTTCTGTGAGTCATTACGGTCACTTTCTGAATTAATTTTTGTCATTGGGAAGCAGTAAGAGTTTTCAAGAATAATAGAGCTATGGAAGTGTTACAATTACTTGACTTACTTACCAGTTAGTCCTGTTACCCCAGCAGTGACACTGACCACGCTTAAGATTTTCTTCAACAGATCTGTTACATTATGATTTAAACTTTGTCCAGTTTTGATGTAATCACTTGCACCTGTGTGGAACCAGGTCCACACTGCTTGTCCACCCGATCTGTCCCTGAGTCCTTCTTTTACGCCAGAGTTGGTGACAGTATTTGGAACCAGGTCCACACTGCTTGTCCACCTGATCTGTCCCCGAGTCCTCCTTTTACGCCAGAGTTGGTGACAGTATTTACAGGAAGTTCACTCAACCAGTCGTGTTTCGTCTGTCTTGTTGTCATGATTGTGCCCCCAACATCATCAAGTAATTCTCGGACCTTGCCATATGGCTGATCTTTGCTGTTATGCATTTTTTGATGAATATCCTTTTTAGGACATTACAGTGATTTTAATTGAATTGAATGTGCAGTTTGAACATTTTGTGGGTGTAGCAATTTCCGTTGTAAACAACACAAGGGGCTTATATGGTTTAGTGTGTACATTACATGTTTGTTGTAGTATTAAGGACCATGGGACCATTTCACTAAGATAAAGAGCTCTTATGGAAACCTCACCTTTAAATAAATTTATTGGTAAATTAAATGATTCTTTTTTAAATGCAAATATTCTTTGCCTTATTACTGAGAACACTATTTCCATGACACACCAGCAACAATGTCCCACTGGTGCTTTTGTGGTGTTAAAAGTTTTCAGGTATTCAAGATCATTGTTATGGATAAAAATTGATTTTAAAGTGTAACATTGGGCTTAAGAGCTCTTGACAACGGTAGGGAAATGGTCCCATGGATACAGTAAACAAAAAACAGCGTCATTTTAAAGTGATATGATCAGTTTGTAGCTTTTTATTTTTATTGCAATATCATGTTAATCAGTACAAGTTATAACTATTGTAGCGTCCTGACCACCAATAAATGTTTTACCGAAACAGAACTGACTTTGTAATGTCAAACGTCGAATGTTTATAAGAATCCCGACGCTGTCACTCAAATCGCCGCAAGTGACACCCACCCTTTGACCTTTACCAACTGGGAGCTGTGCACCTGGCTGGGTGTGGCGTTAGTGGCGTCAACTTGTGTTCATGTGATACTGCATCGTGTGATCATGCATTGACTTCTGGGCTTTTAGCCACGCCTACAACGGTTTCGAAAACGCCTCATGGTCGATGTATAAACAGAGTTAAGCGCCCCTTACTGCATCCATTTTCAACTCCTAAATGGTACATGAAAACATATTTTGACTGTCTTTACGCTATAATAGATATAATTTATACTGTATAACGTGATTTTGCAATAAAAATAAAAAGCCACGAACGGACCATGTCGCTTTAACATGTCGAGTGGTTGTGTTTAGACGGCAGACTTCTACGACCCTGGCGAGTACGTGGCCCTTGTGTACAGCGATCGCATGAGGACGACAGAAGACAAACAGAAAGTGTTTGCAGTGTTCGAAGAGACGTTTGACGCGCGTCCCTACGATCGTTGCGTCGATGTCCGAGTCACCACAGACCACGTCCAGATCGGCCATTCTTGGCTCGAGAGGCGCGGCTCCATGGCGAACTTGGACGCAAGTGGACGCGACTGGTCGTTGCAGCTGTTACACCACAGTGTGGCGCCACTGGAGGCGCTCATGAAATGTGTCGAGATGAACTGGATGGCAATACTCGTGAGTGAACCATTTTGGCATTTGTCGTTAGGATGTCTGTTCGTCTAAGTTGCACGCGAACTCGTAGAATATTTATTAGTATTGGAACAAAAATACTGGAATTATGTTACGGATATATTCTTTTAAAAACTGAACAGATTGTTATGCAGAAAAAAGCGAGAGTGTGTTTACTACTAATTTTATTGGCTTGGTGTTTTTTTCTTGTTAATCTGTTCTCTACTGTTAAGTCAGTCACTATCGAAATTACGGCTGGGAACAGACCGCTATTATCATTCTTCACTCCAGTGTCATTGTGACTGGGGACAGACCGCTATTAGAATTCTTCACTCCACTGACATTGTGACTGGGAACAGACCGCTATTAGAATTCTTCACTCCACTGACATTATGACTGGGGACAGACCACTATTAGTATTCTTCACTCCACTGGGATTGTGACTGGGGACAGACCACTATTAGAATTCTTCACTCCACTGACATTGTGACTGGGGACAGACCGCTATTAGAATTCTTTACTCCACTGACATTGTGACTGGGGACAGACCGCTATTAGAATTTGTCACTCCACTGGAATTGTGACTGGGGACAGACCGCTATTAGAATTCTTTACTCCACTGACATTGTGACTGGGGACAGACCACTATTAGAATTCTTCACTCCACTGATATTGTGACTGGGGACAGACCGCTATTAGAATTCTTCACTCCACTGACATTGTGACTGGGGACAGACCGCTACTAGAATTCTTCACTCCACTGACATTGTGACTGGGGACAGACCGCTACTAGAATTGTTCCTCTCTTCACTGACATTATGGATGGGGGCATATTTAAATTAGTAGTATTTTAGTCAACCTGTTTCCAGTTGGTTAATTGGTTCATGATCTACCCACATTTGCTTAAAGTTTGAATTCATACATGTAATATTATTATTCTGTGTTCAACGTTTCTGCCCACGTGTTTCAAATGCTTACAAAAGATTATCATTTTTTTTAGCATTCCTCCAGTCCGTTGTCAAATAAATTATATTGAGAACAGTGATTTCTTGATTCTACGTGAATAAATATATATCTATTTGTACTTTAAAAGTTTATGTTTTGGGGTCACAGGAAGATGTATAATGTATTCTTGTTGTCGTTATGAAATAAAATTAGATTTGATTTGATTTGGACTGATGTTGTAGATTGGCCCAGCTGGCAGTGGGAAGACGTCTCTGGTGCGGCTGTTGGCACAGCTGAGCGGCCACCCTCTGCACGTGCTGCCAGTGAACAGCTCCATGGACACCACCGAACTCCTTGGTGGGTTCGAACAGGTCAGTCTTTAATCTCATCTTGATCGTCATTCAGGACGCCCCGCGTTGAACACACAGCCCTTCCAGCACCCTCTGCCCACCAAGACTGTCGGCAGTTCACTTGTGTTTCCCAGCCCTGTATCTTGCAGCAGGTTGTCAACAAGTCATTGTTTGCCTTCCCCGGTTTGCATGTCCATCCGTTGGCTGCCACAGGACAATTTTGTTGGCGACTTCGTCATTGTGTCTGACACAATGCCCAGCGAGCTGCATTCTTCTTTGTTGTACTTTGGTGGATACAGTCTTTAAATGTCATATAAATATTAATAATAATATGATAATACAATAATAGTAATAATGTTTTTTCAGATACATGCTCATGTGTACATACAACTTAAATAAATACAAAGTAAATATAAATAAATAAATGAAATACAAACATAATAATAGTAATAATTATTTTCCAGATACGTGCACCCGTGTGCATACAACTTAACTAAATACAAAATAAATATAAATAAATAAATGAAATACAAACGTAATAATAGTGATAATGTTTTTAGATACATGCACATGTGTACATACAACTTAAATAAATACAAAGTAAATATGTATAAATAAATGAAATGCAAACGTAATAATAGTAATAATTTTTTTAGATTCATGCACATGAGCGCATATAACTAAAATAAATATTTTTTAATTAGTAATTAAATAATAAAACATATTATTTAGATAAATAAATGAAATACATGGATATAGACGCACATGAAAAATAAATGATGTAAATAAAAATTACGATTAAAAATATAAAAAGATACAGTCATGTTTTGTTTATCCGATCTTGAGTAATCCGGTTGTTTTACTTTCCATCTTGTGTAGTAGCCATATTGATACCATGTATACTAAAGTGTTTTGCTGATCCGTGCATTTAGTTTATCCCATCAAAACTTTGAGAAGCAAAGTGTCTGTGGAAAAAACGTGACATGACTGTATATATAAAACAATTGTTTATAGTGTGTATATTGGACATCAAAAATAAGTCCAGCGTACATAAAAAAACGAAGTCCAAACTAACATGTGCTGTGTTTTTGTGTAGGATAATTTATTTTTGCGTGTCTTGGTATTATGTTTATTTTGTTAGTTTTCTCATGCACTTGAGAAAGGATTGTCAGGAAGGTGACGTTTTTATTGAGAGAAGTTGAACAACTGAAAGTTTTATGATGGCTGAGTGAATGCAGGCTCTTTGTTCAGTCTTGTCTTCAGTGAGATTGTCAGAGATACGTCTGAGAACCTTCTTTTGGGACTTGTGTTTCAACAGCTACTGTAGAGTTCAGGTTTTTGTTTCCCATCACGAATGTGCATTTGTAGGTTGTCATCACATTTGTCGCAACTGGGAAGTAGTCATTACAACATTTTATAAAACAGCCTCAGGTACAACCCACAACAAGGGACCTCAGTCTTGGTACGATTTGCCCCAAAGCCGGTGTAGTGATACTGCATCATGAAAGGATGTCATAGCAGGAAACAAAATATGTAAACTGGTTGTGCGTTTCACATTTTTAATATACAATTCAGATCTCTTACGCATGCCATGAAACTGTTGAAACATTGACGTGTACCCCAAAGCATTTGAGGCAGATTTTAATAATCTGTCAGTAGAGTACACAGCAATATTGTCCATGTTGCTGTAGACATTTTGCATGTAGTTTCTGGCGTACAGTACAGAAGGTTGAGCTGCAGTCAGTTCAGTTAGTTTGCCTAATCAGCAACACGTATTATACAGTGTGCTCCGTGAGACTGAGAGCGCGTTCCGGTGGACACTGTAGGTCGCAAGTTTCGGGCGCGACCTCTGGGGTGACCTTGAGGTGTTGGTCATCGGGGGTGTTACAGGTCATCACTATGTAGAGGGTCATCACGAACGGAGTGACCGCGGGGTTGCTCCACGCGAGTAGGGTCAGTATCCGCACCGTGAACGTTGGGGTTTGTAGCAGGGGGTTGATGGCCATGTAGACAAACAGCGGGTACCAGAACGTGACGAAGAGACACGTGAGTAGAGCCAGCACACACAGCTTCTTCGTCGTCGTTCGCTGGATCGATTTGATCCGTCGACGCTCCTGGCCCTCGTTGCGGTGCGACTGGCTCCGCGTGCGAACCTTCGGGTCGATGATGACGGTCGCGCGCACCAGCGTCATGAATCGGTAATACGACAGGCGCTTGATGTCGATGTGGACTTTCTGGATGTACGACATTGTCATCGCGATTGCCATCGTCACGAGCACGATCCAGAGCATCTGCAGGATGTAGTGCTGCGTGATGCCGTAGACGAAGAGGCAGTGGTCGTCGCCGTAGCGACTGAGTGCGTCGGTGATCGGAATGAACGCGAAGCCGAGGTTCATGACGGCGCTGCCGAACCAGATCGTGACGACGCTGAACGCGACGCAGCAGCAGTTGCGCGAGTCGCGGATACCGAGGATGAGGTCGGCGAGGCGATACGCCTCACTCATGACGAGCGCGAGGAGGTTGAAGGCGGACATCGTGAGGAACAGGACGTAGGTGTTTCCCAGGATGCCGCAGAAGACGTCATAGTGGACGCGGTGCATGCTCTGTAGCGATGGCAGACAGTACAGCGACTTGATGAGGTCAAGGACACAATGGTGGATGAGGAGGGCGTTGGACGCACAGCGCAGTTTCGACAGGCACAGCGTTATCGTGATGACGACGGCGTTGCCGATGACGCCCATCGCCGTGATCGCGTTCAAGATGGCGGCGTCCGTGTCCTTCGAGATGAGGTGTCGACTGTCACCAGTTCGTTGGTCCAGTGACGAGGTGAAGTTGATGGTCATTAGAGGGGCCGCCATTAGTGTTCTCACATACTTGGGGCGAGTTCTGAAATATGAAGACAGTAGTCGTTATTTAACAGGTTCTTTGGCAACACAGCTGATATTAACATATTCTACAAGGTTCTTTGACAACACAGCTGAAATTAACAACATATTCCACAAGGTTCTTTGACAACACAGCCGAAATTAACAACATATTCCACAAGGTTCTTTGGCAACACAGCTGATATTAACATATTCTACAAGGTTCTTTGACAACACAGCTGAAATTAACAACATATTCCACAAGGTTCTTTGACAACACAGCCGAAATTAACAACATATTCCACAAGGTTATTTGACAACACAGCCGAAATTAACAACATATTCCACAAGGTTCTTTGACAACACAGCTGAAATTAACAACATATTCCACAAGGTTCTTTGACAACACAGCCAAAATTAACAACATATTCCACAAGGTTCTTTGACAACACAGCTGAAATTAACAACATAGTCCACAAGGTTCTTTGACAACACAGCTGAAATTAACAACATATTCCACAAGGTTCTTTGACAACACAGCCGAAATTAACAACATATTCCACAAGGTTCTTTGACAACACAGCCCCGAAATTAACAACATATTCCACAAGGTTCTTTGACAACACAGCCAAAATTAACAACATATTCCACAAGGTTCTTTGACAACACAGCCGAAATTAACAACATATTCCACAAGGTTCTTTGACAACACAGCCGAAATTAACAACATATTCCACAAGGTTCTTTGACAACACAGCTGAAATTACCATATTCCACAAGGTTCTTTGACAACACAGCTGGTATTACCATATTCCACAAGGTTCTTTGACAACACAGCTGATATTAACAACATATTCCACAAGGTTCTTTGACAACACAGCTGAAATTACCATATTCCACAAGGTTCTTTGACAACACAGCTGATATTACCATATTCCACAAGGTTCTTTGACAACACAGCTGGTATTACCATATTCCACAAGGTTCTTTGACAACACAGCTGATATTAACAACATATTCCACAAGGTTCTTTGACAACACAGCTGGTATTACCATATTCCACAAGGTTCTTTGACAACACAGCTGATATTAACATATTCCACACGGTTCTTTGACAACACAGCTGATATTAACATATTCCACAAGGTTCTCGGACAACACAGCTGATATTAACATATTCCACAAGGTTCTTTGACAACACAGCTGAAATTAACAACATATTCCACAAGGTTCTTTGACAACACAGCCGAAATTAACAACATATTCCACAAGGTTCTTTGACAACACAGCTGAAATTAACAACATATTCCACAAGGTTCTTTGACAACACAGCCAAAATTAACAACATATTCCACAAGGTTCTTTGACAACACAGCTGAAATTAACAACATATTCCACAAGGTTCTTTGACAACACAGCCGAAATTAACAACATATTCCACAAGGTTCTTTGACAACACAGCTGAAATTAACAACATATTCCACAAGGTTCTTTGACAACACAGCTGAAATTACCATATTCCACAAGGTTCTTTGACAACACAGCTGGTATTACCATATTCCACAAGGTTCTTTGACAACACAGCTGATATTAACAACATATTCCACAAGGTTCTTTGACAACACAGCTGAAATTACCATATTCCACAAGGTTCTTTGACAACACAGCTGATATTACCATATTCCACAAGGTTCTTTGACAACACAGCTGGTATTACCATATTCCACAAGGTTCTTTGACAACACAGCTGATATTAACAACATATTCCACAAGGTTCTTTGACAACACAGCTGGTATTACCATATTCCACAAGGTTCTTTGACAACACAGCTGATATTAACATATTCCACAAGGTTCTTTGACAACACAGCTGATATTACTATATTCCACAAGGTTCTCTGACAACACAGCTGATATTAACATATTCCACAAGGTTCTTTGACAACTCAGCTGATATTAACATATTCCACAAGGTTCTCTGACAACACCGCTGATATTAACATATTCCACAAGGTTCTTTGACAACACAGCTGAAACTAGCAACCTATTCCACAAGGTTCTTTGGCGACACAGCTGAAATTAACAACATATTCCACAAGGTTGTTTGGCAACACAGCTGAAATTAACAACATATTCCACAAGGTTGTTTGGCAACACAGCTGAAATTAACAACATATTCCACAAGGTTCTTTGACAACACAGCTGACATTAACAACATATTCCACAAGGTTCTTTGACAACACAGCTGAAATTAACAACATATTCCACAAGGTTCTTTGACAACACAGCTGAAATTAACAACATATTCCACAAGGTTCTTTGACAACACAGCTGAAATTACCATATTCCACAAGGTTCTTTGACAACACAGCTGGTATTACCATATTCCACAAGGTTCTTTGACAACACAGCTGATATTAACAACATATTCCACAAGGTTCTTTGACAACACAGCTGAAATTACCATATTCCACAAGGTTCTTTGACAACACAGCTGATATTACCATATTCCACAAGGTTCTCTGACAACACAGCTGATATTAACATATTCCACAAGGTTCTTTGACAACACAGCTGATATTAACATATTCCACAAGGTTCTTTGACAACACAGCTGAAACTAGCAACCTATTCCACAAGGTTCTTTGGCGACACAGCTGAAATTAACAACATATTCCACAAGGTTGTTTGGCAACACATCTGAAATTAACAACATATTCCACAAGGTTGTTTGGCAACACAGCTGAAATTAACAACATATTCCACAAGGTTCTTTGACAACACAGCTGATATTAACAACATATTCCACAAGGTTCTTTGACAACACAGCTGGTATTACCATATTCCACAAGGTTCTCTGACAACACAGCTGATATTACCATATTCCACAAGGTTCTCTGACAACACAGCTGATATTAACATATTCCACAAGGTTCTTTGACAACACAGCTGATATTAACATATTCTACAAGGTTCTTTGACAACACAGCTGATATTAACATATTCTACAAGGTTCTTTGACAACACAGCTGATATTAACATATTCCACAAGGTTCTTTGACAACACAGCTGAAACTAACAATCTATTCCACAAGGTTCTTTGGCGACACAGCTGAAATTAACAACATATTCCACAAGGTTGTTTGGCAACACAGCTGATATTAACAACATAATCCACAAGGTTCTTTGACAACACAGCTGATATTAACAATATATTCCACAAGATTCTTTGACAACACAGCTGATATAACACTTCCCCAGGGCAAAGCTCCAGGATGGTAAAGAAACGACGACTCTTGCCTTATCGACAGCCTGCCTAGTCATGCTAGTTACGGCCCATTTTTTAGTTCTAATTACGATCAATACCACGAGTGTGTGTCCTCGATTGTGTCCTGGTTTTGACGGAGGTGGTTGCAGACACCAGCTGGTAATCTTGGATTCTGATTATTGCTTTTTGGCGTGATTGACCCGAGACACATTTTGCTGTCTCAAGCCAGGGGCTCTGTTTCCTTAGGTAATGCATTTGGGAGAACTGCACGGATGTCTTCTTCCTGCAATTCTCTGAAGGCTGCCTGTGACATGTGCAGCGTAATCGGAAAAAATCACGACAAGTCAATTTGTTGTTTTGTCTGTTCAGTTGGTTTTTTCGTGGAGCATTTCGGACTTTCAGTCGATTGCCGCAGTTTTGTGTGTACAGTTGACTTGTTCCTGGAGCATTTCAGTTGATTGCCCCAGTTTTGTGTGAACAGTTGAATTATTCTTGGAGCATTTTAGTCGATTGCCCCAGTTTTGACTGTACAGTTGAACTGTTATTGGTGTTTTTCAGTTGATTGCCCAAAAAACCGTCTGTACTTTGAAGAGTTCTTGGTGCATGTCTAATGTCTGTGAACTAATAAACTCTATTGTTACATTATCATGTGCAATGTAGTACCAAGGTTCACCAGTTCAGAGTTTAGGTGTTATAATAATACTAATAATAGAAACACTTCTATAGCACTTATATCCTTGACAATTCAAGCTCATACGCACAACAAACTAAATCATTTAGCGGGATCATAAACAGGAACAACCAAAAGTCGTCACTGGAACGAGGAACTACCGAAAAATTGTCATGGGGAAGCAATTTAAAACATACATTTTGAGGTTATTTTTTACGAAAGGTGTCTATAATTTCAGTCCATGGAAAACAAATGAAACAAAGAATACATTTAAGAGTTATTCAACATGTTCTGAATGTTCTCCAATACTGATGAGTGTTTTGTACGTGACTTCATTTCTTCATGTTTTTTTTAGACTGTAATAAACCAAATTGGTGTCCATTTGTCTTTTTCCTTGAAACTTTTTGCCATCTGGAGACGTCTGTCACTTGTCAAGATGTGTCCGAACCAGTTGACCTGTCGATGGATGACCACTGTGTCTGAACCAGTTGACCTGTCGATGGATGACCACTGTGTCTGAACCAGTTGACCTGTCGATGGATGACCAGTTGACCACTGCCTTCTTTCATCTGGTCTTTTATCAAAGCCCGGTCATGCCTTATTCATTCGGTCCATTTGTGTGTGACCACGTCTCAACGCAACCATTACTTGACGTCATCACACGTTCCTAATGCACCAAGTGAATCTGTCGGTTTATTCACGGTTGCCACTGGTCAGGGAAAAGTGAGGGAAATTCAAGGTCAGGGAAAAGTCAGGGGATTTTGTGCTGGGTCAGGGAAATTAGAGATTTTGAGAACAGTCAGGGAATTACAGGAAAATCCCTTCAAAGTCAGGGAAATTTGACTTTCTCATATCATACGCGTAACGCTGCAAACTCGAATTCATTACGCGTAACGATTCCGTGAAACAATGAACATTGATACCACAAACATATGATGTTAAAAATGTGGATACCATACGTTCTTCAGTTGGCTGTTGTAATAATGCCATAACTGATCTTTTGGCAATTTTAACATATATATATATATATATATATATATATATATATATATATATATATATATATATATATATATTATAGGTTTGAGTGTGCATTTTATGTACATCGCGCATAAATGTTCATGATTATTCAGCCAGCATGGTCAGGGAAATTGAAATTTTAAGTCAGGGAAAAGGCAGGGAATTTTGAAGGCTTCCGTGACTGGCAACCCTGTTATTAAGTGCACTTAAATCACACGAGAGAGAAGTAAAAAAAGGCAAGTTCTTAATATTATAGCGCAGTATCCAGTCGTCAGGACCATTCAAAGCGCTTTACACTTTACTTCCCTGACAGACCTGTTCACTCAGACATCATCTTGGCTTTTCTGGGAAGCATCCAACCATATGCTAGAATTAATGCAAGAAGGCTGCTCGTACACATATCGACCACTGTCTATAGCCAGGTACTCATTTTTATAGCTGAGTGAACTGGAACAATGTAGAGTGAAAAAACGTTCTCAAGGTTTTAATACCGCAGCACAGGGTTCGAACCCAGGTTCTCGTAGTCGATAGTCCAAAGCTCTACCCCTGAGCCACTGCGCTCTACAGAAATACTTGATGTTGTCGCAGCCACATGGCACTGTGTCCATCTGTGTTATCATAATTGAGTGTGACAATTCCACAGAACTGTTGCTTCATCTGCGATCACTATCTGCATAAGAACGCACTCGGGTGAGTGGCTTCGAAGCGATGCACATCTTTATATAATTTGCTCGTTACGTAATTTATTCATGAGGGAATACTGGTGCAGCATCGATGGGATTACTCAATAAATATATGATCAACAGGCAATATGTGTGACGTATGGTTTATTTATGATGGTTTTGGTGGTGTTTGTGTGAGGGGAGCGTGTACGTGTCTTGTTTTGTTTTATGTTTTGTTAGTTTTAAGCAGTGGATTGAAAATGTATTATTTAATTTGTCAGTAATATGGTGTATTTCACTACCTGCCCAACAATCTCATAACTTTTTGTTGTTTTTCATTTGAATTTTTTGGTAAATGAAAGCTGCACTTATGTCTTTGCATACGTGCATTTGAAAGCATGTGTCGTTTGATAAACAGTAGGAATCAGGTGTTCAGTTTTCAATTGTTATTGTGGATGACTGCTTTTTCTCAAGCATATATACATAAATATATATATATAATATATATATATATATATATAATATATATATATAGCTGAGCACCCAGTGATGCTTGAGAAAAAGCAGTCACCCGCAATAAAAATTGAAAACTAAACCCCTGATTCTTATTATTTATCAAACGACATATATATAATCAATATATATATATATATATATATATATATATATATATATATATATATATATATAATATATATATATATATATAATATATATATATATTGATATATCAGTTATGCTTCATCTATGAGGCAGTCAGGGTTTGTTATGGTATTGTTATATTGCCAGACGTCTGCATGCAGCCAAGAAACATTACTAACAACCCACCATCCTTTTTATAACTTGTGTGTTTTACTACAACATCCATTACACTATGTCAGAGACTGGTCAATGTCGGTCAAATGATCCTTAAAGTACCAGGCCTTCGCAGTCGACCCAGTTTTATGTGACTCCGTGATAAAAAGCGACGCCCTTAGGGAAATACGTGCGTGAAGAACGTGCGATGTAATTCCACTCGAAACACTTCCTCGAATTACCCGCCCTGCATGAAGGCGCTTAATAGCATGTTTGATTTTTTATCGCGCACGCACTTAGACCAATTGAATTACTGTAACGAGTAATTTAGTCGTTCCATTCGATTTATTACATCGTCATTTCGTGCGTTTGATGTCCGGAGCGTAGCTTGTCTGGTATATATTTTGATCAATATTTTTCATTTGGCTGTTATCTGGTTATCTTCCATTCATCGCACAACTTCTGACATATCCTTTTACGAAACCGTCTCAGTCCATTCACACTGTCCATTATCTATAATAGTCTCTCTGATAATTTGCCTTCGATTTCATTTTAAAGCCTGGATTATGTTCAACTTCGCGTTCCCAGTCATCGTTCCTGACAGTACGTTCTTATTTTGGAGCGGGTTTCATTTCCCGGGACGATACTATCCTAACGTCGTTTCTCCATCTGTCATTTTGGGAGAGTTTATAGTAGGCCTGTGTCAGCCTGAGTCGACTGACGCTGATGTTGACATTTTGTGCTCTGTCCCGTGTGACTGGCGCTACTTTTATCTCCCCTGTAGATCAGACTTCCTCGTTTCTTTCGCTCGCCTCTGGTTTAGCGTCGTCGTACATCATCATTTGTCTGCGGACCTCATTGATTCTGTCATGGTCAACTGGGTGCAGCCTTCAGAAGAAATTACATGTCTCTCTTTCTCTCCATCCTGCCCTCTGCGTTTACCTCTCCCCTTCTCTCCATGTCCCTCTTCTCTTCCTCTTCCTCTTCCTCTTCCTCTTCCTCTTCCTCTTCCTCTTCCTCTTCCTCTTCCTCTTCCTCTTCCTCTTCCTCTTCCTCTTCCTCTTCCTCTTCCTCTTCCTCTTCCTCTTCCTCTTCCTCTTCCTCTTCCTCTTCCTCTTCCTCTTCCTCTTCCTCTTCCTCTTCCTCTTCCTCTTCCTCTTCCTCTTCCTCTTCCTCTTCCTCTTCCTCTTCCTCTTCCTCTTCCTCTTCCTCTTCCTCTTCCTCTTCCTCTTCCTCTTCCTCTTCCTCTTCCTCTTCCTCGTCCTCGTCCTCGTCCTCGTCCTCGTCCTCGTCCTCGTCCTCGTCCTCGTCCTCGTCCTCGTCCTCGTCCTCGTCCTCGTCCTCGTCCTCGTCCTCGTCCTCGTCCTCGTCCCCGTCCCCGTCCCCGTCCCCGTCCCCGTCCCCGTCCCCGTCCCCTCCTCTCACCCTCCCGCTCCGTCTTTGTGTCTGTCTCTGCCTTTACTTTTTCCCCTCTCTCCCTCTCTCCCTCTCTCCCTCTCTCCCCCTTTGCCCCTCTCCCTCTCTCCCTCTCTCCCTCTCTCCCTCTCTGCCCCTCTCCCTCTCTACCTCTCTCCCCCTCTCCCTCTCTCCCTCTCTCCCTCTCTCCCTCTCTCCCTCTCTCCCTCTCTCCCCCTTTGCCCCTCTCCCTCTCTCCCTCTCTCCCTCTCTCCCTCTCTCCCTCTCTCCCTCTCTCCCTCTCTCCCTCTCTCCCTCTCTCCCTCTCTCCCTCTCTCCCTCTCTCCCTCTCTCCCTCTCTCCCTCTCTCCCTCTCTGCCCCTCTCCCTCTCTACCTCTCTCCCCCTCTCCCTCTCTCCCTCTCTCCCTCTCTCCCTCTCTCCCTCTCTCCCTCTCTGCCCCTCTCCCTCTCTCCCTCTCTCCCTCTCTCCCTCTCTCCCTCTCTGCCCCTCTCCCTCTCTACCTCTCTCCCCCCCTCTCCCTCTCTCCCTCTCTCCCTCTCTCCCTCTCTCCCTCTCTGCCCCTCTCCCTCTCTACCTCTCTACCTCTCCCCCCCTCTCCCTCTCTCCCTCTCTCCCTCTCTCCCTCTCTCCCTCTCTCCCTCTCTCCCTCTCTCCCTCTCTCCCTCTCTCCCTCTCTGCCCCTCTCCCTCTCTACCTCTCTCCCTCTCTCCCTCTCCCCCTCTCTCCTTGTCCCTCTCCCTCTCTCCCTCTCTCCCTCTCTCCCTCTCTCCCTCTCTCCCTCTCTCCCTCTCTCCCTCTCTCCCTCTCTGCCCCTCTCCCTCTCTGCCCCTCTCCCTCTCTCCCCCTCTCCCCCTCTCCCTCTCCCCCTCTCTCCTTGTCCCTCTCCCTCTCTCCCTCTCCCTGTGCCTCTGATTCTCCCTCCCACTCCCACTCCCTCACCCTTTACCTCTCCCCCTCTCTCCTTGTCCCTCTCCCTCTCTCCCTCTCCATGTCCCTTCCCTGTCATTGTCTTATATTGTGTCTCATGTTATCCATCATTATGGTGTCCATCCTATTTCTTCGCCAGTCCTCGTTCTCCTATATAACTGCCCCCTCTCTCTCTACAAGCCATCCATGTCTATCAGCATCACATCTGAGACACTCCCGTGACCTCCGAATGAGTACGAGGCGGGCAGCGCGGGCGGGCGGGGAGCAGCGAGTATTGCTATCTGATTCATGCGGCGCTGTCAGAGATGGTCTTGTTAGATTTCAATTCATGTTGCGGTATTCGCGGGACAGATGGCCGCGTGGTGCGGTTCCCGATGTAATTGCACGCAATTACCGCATCGGTGAATAATAGATGGCGTCACACGCCGTCGTGTGTGCTACGACGTGTCACTTAGTCGCATGACACCTGTCAGATTCTTACGCCTCTTTTAAAACGATCACCTCGCGTTTTTTCATATATCTTGCACCATTCATTCCATGTGAGTCTGAGACTCTCCGGGTCACTTGTAATGCGTGTTCCATTCAGGGCTTTATGCAGGACCAAGTTATTGCCAGTCACACATGTTTTGGTGGACACATGGATGTTAACTGTTAAGCCAGTTTGCAAACTTTAAAATGTGTCTGATGACCTGAAATGGACTACAAACACACATGTGACACCATTTACATTCACTTCTAAGGCATAACTGACAATATCTATGGTTTTGGAACCCCTTTTTTGCTCCTTAATTTTTTACCTGTCCAGCATCCATCCATATTTCTACCCGTCCACAACGTTTTTTACCCGTCCGAATGACGGGTGGATGGGTCTCTGCATAAAGCTTAAACCATTTAAAATATGTGTAGCAGCATGGTTATGTGTTCTGTGAAAATGGCTGTATAATTTTAATTGATAATTAATAACTATTTATACACTCATTTCCAAAGTATGACTCTGCTGAATGGTGTTAAAAAATTCAAAATATTAATACTTATGTAGTGTTAACCACATACTGAAATGTGTGTAATGAAAAAGATGCATATGTAAAGTTAGCTAAAATTAAACAAATTGTGAAAAAAACAATGGTCTATGACAATTACAGTTCATCGCAATGTGGACTATTAATCAACATGAATAATAATAAACAAAATAAATAAATAATACGTCTGCCAAATGCCTAAGCAAAAATATGTACAAAAAAGAAACCGACAGTGGAATAAATTACACTTTTTGAGAAACAGAATAGAATGTCAGTAATTACAACAACAAAAACACTAACAATGACGAATTAACAATGACGAATTAACTTATTTGATTACATTTTGCCATCATATTCGTTTTTGCCGGACGTTTAACCCGGGCAATACTCAGAATACTAAAGTTCAATGCTGATGTAAATTTCTCAAAAAAGCCACGTTCCTGTTTTTAGTGCCCCTTGTGGTAAATGTAAAGTTTGGAAGCAGGTTACTGCATGTCTCTCTCATCTGTAAGGCTTGCGACAAGCACCATGACTGATTAGTGAACTGATCATGTAAATCGCTGTCCAACTCTCCATTGATGTGTGGTGTAATCGTAAAAGATTGCCGTTTTCCTGTCACAGTGCGTCTGTGTTGACGTGGCGATGTTTTGTGCCTGTCGTAATTTCGTTGGACGATCAGCCTGTGACATTTAACTAAGTTGAATGGATGAGGTCAAATCGTAACATTTCCATAATGCTTTTGGCTAGTTTAATAACAGTCACAGAATCGGTAATAATGAATTCACGCTGTGAAGCCAGCCTTCTGGTGATGTTTATATGGAATATTTTATGATGTTTTTCGGTGGAAAATGCACTTGTTGGCATGTCGTTTTTTAATGTGAGAAACTAATGTCAGAGGTTATATTACTGTGACCTGATATTGTACGTGTAAGTGAACAAGCAGCATGTGTAACACATGCAAAGATGCGTAATGAAATTATATATAGAAACAAAAAATGTTGACGGTCAATATGCCGAAGCCTTTTTGTCTGCTTGCCACGTGGGCAGTTTTCTGCTTGTGGAAATAGTATGAAATCAATTTTCATAATTGAATTGAGAGTGTTAATGAATTACTTGGATGGACCATGTCATGTGATCTGAGAGATTCTGTCACATGACACCAGGGTCATCCCCTGTTATAGCTTGATAAAATATTTATGGTAGAAAAGATTGTCATACAATGTGTTTATGACTCCTGATAGGTAACTCTGTTGTTATGATACTAAGATACAGTACTAAATATTTCTATCTGATAGAGTTGCTGTGTCAGGATTCTCTCATTTGTGAAACTAAGAATGCGTCCGAGACAATGCGAACTAGTTAGACAATAGTTACTGTTATCATTACTGCAGATTCATGATGAAGCACTATAGTTTGTAAGGCTGTATTAGGACAAAGCACTATGGTGTGCAAGGCTGGATTCGCGCAAAGTACTATAAATACTATGGTTTTTAAGGTTGGATTAGGACAAGGCAATGTGGTGTTCAGGCTGGATTAGGGCAAAGCACAATGATGTTCACGGCCGGATTAGGACAAATAACTAGTGTTCAGCCTGGATTAGGATAAAGCACTAGATGTTTAAGGCTGGATTCGGGCAAAGTACTATAAATACTACGGTGTTTAAGGTTGGATTAGGACAAAGGACTATGGTTTCAATGCAGTATTACGACAAAACACTATCATGTTCAGGCTGTATTACGACAAAGCACTATGGTTTTGAAGTTGGATTAGGACAAAGCACTATCGTGTTCAGGCTGTATTAGGACACAGCACTATGGTGTTGAAGTTGGACTAGGACAAAGCGCTAGATGTTGAAGACTAGATTAGGACAAAAAATACACTGGATTTTCAGGGTCACATTACATTTCTGAATACAACAAGTAGCATGGCAAGTCTAAAACCAAGCATGCTAGGTTTGTTTTGAGCGATCGTTTTCGCTGTTTGTCGATCAGCGCACTGATGCGGATAATTGATGCCAGTGCATGCCACGCCGTGCCTTCTCTTACGCACCGAGGGGTTCCTTATTGAATGAAATGTCGACCGAGTACAAAATGGTGCTCTCCGTGTCTTTGAGTTTTTTTCTTGGCCCTGTTGAAATACAATTGATTGATTCGTGGCTTTGAGCGGAATTGTGAAATCGTGGCAGTGCAAAAATTGCGGTTATTTGGTAGGCTGCGTCACGCTTGTAATGCAAATTTGTTCTTCATCTAAGAGAAATTTATAAATGCTGTAAGTGCAACGTGTTCGTTAGATGACTTCACTGATTGCATACTCCACATGTGTCCTCATTTATTATGTAGCACTATTCGTAATTGGGTTATAATTTTGTTTCCATTTTCAGTAATTAAGCCTAGTTAATAATTAAGCTATGACTAAGTTGGGCTTGTTTTTGTACGTAAATTAATTACTGACTGTTTAAGCACTATTTCTAGGAGCTCTGATGGGTGTTTTGTTTAACTTATGTGGAAGGGTCATGCCTCACTGTTCATGGAATGATTATAGTGATGTTGAAAATAAATATATTTTATGAAATTATTAATACAAGATAGATGACAGAATGTCCTTTTTATATGTGATAATTTATTAACAAATCAATAATATATATTATAAATATCATTCAATTCAGTGTCAAAATACTGTAAAAATAAACGAAAAATGGGGATATTGGAAATTGGAGACTGGAGTCACATTGATTTCTTGTTTTATATAATTTATTGAGGATAAATATACACGCCCCGGGTAATGACACACCAAAGCTAGTAGCAGAACAGATCAATTGCAACATATTACCAAAAAGTTCTAACATAAATTATGTTTCATGCTACCAACATGTTCACTAATTATTTTAACCTCTATCTTGTTTGATGTCACATGGAGCCATCAAGGAGGTTATAACCATTGCCATTTTAAGAAAAGTTATAATCATGTTGTACTTTGTGACTTTTTTGTGAGACTGTTTAACGTAACAAAATTATATTTAAATTTTCCACAGGCGGATTTGAATCGACATCTTGAAGAGTTGTCAAAGCAAGTGAAAGAAACGCTGTCAGACATATGCAGCCAACTGTTATTGACCAATCAGAGTGATGCATTGTCTCAAGTGCGGGCTATTTTGGGAGTCTGGACGTTGTACAGGGCCACAGGAAGCACTGGTAAGTTCCAGGATTATGTCATATAAGACAAAATCTCTAAAGTAATTCTTTCAATTTAACAGAACCGCTTTGCAAATTAAGTATAGAAATTTAGTTATTCTGTGTGCTATGACTGGTTGATGTTTTATATAAATTCGTACTTATAATTTTTAATAATGTCGTTGTCTTTTGAATGTTTCAGTACATTTCAGTAATATCTGGTAATCGTTTTAGTTAGTGTGTTTCTGGTATATTTTGTTGTTTCACATGATAAGATCTATAAAATAATTGCAGCCAAAATGTGGGTTTTACATACATTAAATACACTTTTAAACCTAAATTGGGTTTTATAGTGTAATAATTAAATAGATACATTTGTCACCATTGTCGTTGATGACGTCGGCAGACGGTGACAGTGACACGAAACATGACGTGGAGGAGACACGGCGGAGACTTGCAACACTCGACCGTCTTGTGTGTCTCCTACTGACCGCTGTGGCCTCGACTGGACACTCGGACATCACTGGACACTCGCCATGGCAAGGTGTGTTATTGACTACTTATTCTCGTGATAACTGTCTGGTTTATCTTTTTCCTCCTCTTTTTTCCGTCTTTCCCATGATCCTTTGCAAAATTGGGATCATGTCACTCGACATGTTCCATCCTCATAACAAGGACCGTTTCACTGAGATTAAGAGCTCTTAAGAAAAACCATCATTAAACAGTGTCCGGCCATTACATTTAAGGAGCTGTTTTCAAAATACAATAATCTGCTGCCACATCACAGAAGACACCTTCGACCTTCATTGTTTTTTAAGTCTCACCTTCATTGTTTTTAAGTCTCACCTTCAATGTTTTTAACTCTCACCTTCATTGTTTTTTAAGTCTCACCTTCATTGTTTTTTAAGTCTCACCTTCATTGTTTTTTAAGTCTCACCTTCAATGTTTTAAAGTCTCACCTTCATTGTTTTTTAAGTCCCACCTTCAATGTTTTTAAGTCTCACCTTCATTGTTTTAAAGTCTCACCTTCATTGTTTTTAAGTCTCACCTTCATTGTTTTTAAGTCTCACCTTCAATGTTTTAAAGTCTCACCTTCATTGTTTTTTAAGTCCCACCTTCAATGTTTTAAAGTCTCACCTTCATTGTTTTAAAGTCTCACCTTCATTGTTTTAAAGTCTCACCTTCATTGTTTTAAAGTCTCACCTTCATTGTTTTAAAGTCTCACCTTCATTGTTTTAAAGTCTCACCTTCATTGTTTTAAAGTCTCACCTTCATTGTTTTAAAGTCTCACCTTCATTGTTTTAAACACTCCATGTTGGATTCAGGGCACTGCCATCTTGAGACTTATGCGCCAGTGACGTAAACCGCTTACGTCACTGGCGCATGCACATTCGAACATCCTACGTCTGTCCAATGTTTTTTATGTATCCAGTACGTCGTGGATTGCTTACGTTACCATCACAATTATTAGTGAAGATTCCGCCAATCCTTTCCTTTTTCAACAATGCGCCAGTTACGTAGACGATTTGGCTTACGTCACTGGCGCAAAAATCTGAAGATGGCAGCGCCCTGAATCTAAAATAGCATGTTTTTGATATCATTAAACTATAACTACAGGGGCAATTGTTTATTAATGAACTCTGTACACATTTACTAGGCACAACTAATATAGTATACATGTGTAAGTTAATACTGTGAACCTCTCACTGACTGGAGTACCCCAATAATAAGGTACAGCCAATTAGACCTAAGGATCATGCTAACATGCTCCATGGTAGCTCAGTGACAATTGGGCATTGATCTGGGTGGTGGGCCTACATATGCAGAGCAGGTAGTACGGTTGATTTAGATAAAGAAGAAGCGAACCTTGGGCTAAATTGCTTCTTTCTGTGTCAATGCGAGTTAATTTGGCGATGCTGTAAGAGAACAACTTCCTGGTATTTCTGACACATGTGGGATGTCTGTGTCCCTAGTTGAAAGCCTCTAGAAGGTTGATTTACTATACGTGGCTTGAAAACAGCAGCGTATTAGGTGATGTTTTCTTGCAGGTATTCTAAGGCTGGCCTAGAACTAGGCCTATTTCGTTTGTCGCCAGAGATGAATCTGACATGAATTTCCAAGTTGCAAATGCAATGGTTTAGATTGCACATTTGTTTTACAATTTGTAACTGCTAACTTGTGAAAATAGTGTGTCATTTAAGATGGCATGTTTCGGATAATTGTGGTGCTTTTATCGTAGTAGTTCTTTTAATATAAATTTTTTTTACTCGAAGTGCTTTGATTGGCTGTTTAAAACACATAATAATTATTATTATATTATTACCTAAGGTAATCTGCAGGCAGACGTTTATTTCAGCAGCAGATTTACATTGTGTTTTTTATTGATGCAATTTTTGTATTCTCGCTAGATAGCATTATGACCAATATAAACACCACGACCCTCCATAAACACCACTGTCCTCCCTCCCAATAAGTCCCTCTCCCTCCTTCCACACCATCATCTACTGTACCCTCTGTCCACAAACACCCTACATCTACCATATGTTCACTCAACCACCTCTCACTCACTCCTTCTGCTCTCAATAACCACCTTTGCCCCAATCATCCCTCACTCCCCTGCCTTCAATCACCCCTCAATCACCCCCTCTGCCCTTAATCACCCCCTCTGCCCTCAATCACCCCCTCTGCCCTCAATCACCCCCTCTGCTCTCAATCACCCCCTCTGCCCCTAATCACCCCTCACTCCCTCTGCCCCCAATGACCCCCTCCCTCAACCACCCCTTCACTTGCCCCATCCCTTAACTGCACAGTCACTACCCCCTCACTAGTACTGCCATATCATCACTTTTCTCCATCCATCCCCCTATCCAACCCCCTCCCTCTACCACCCTAATACACCCCCTCTCTCTACTACCCAGATACACCGTTTACTGCCCTGGCTGTTTCATCCCCACTCTCACCCGCTATCACCCCCTTCCACACCCCCTTGCCTTACACCCTTCCACCTCCACTACCACACCCTAACTCACCTCCTTAACCTCTATTCCTTCCTCCCCACCCTTGTACCCCCCCCCCACCCAACATCACCCTCTACTGCCAACTCCTCAAACCCTTTGTTGCCTACTGCCACCTCCAACTCTGTCCTTTCCCTCCACCCCTTCTCTTAACCCCTCCCTCCATCCACTCACTAACCCCCTCCCTCTACAACCCCCTAACTCACCTACACTCCCACCCTATCCTTCACCCTCCTCACCCCATAGCTTTATGTAGAGACCCGTCCACCCATCATTTGGACGGGTAAAAACGAATATGGACAGACAGAAATATGAGTGGACGGGTAAAAAAATGAAGGCGCAAAAAAGGTCTTCCAAAACCATAGATATTGTTAGTTATGCCTTGAAAGTGAGTGTAAATGGTGTCATGTGTGTTTGTAGCCCATTTCAGGTCATCAGGCACACTTGAAAGTTTGTAAACTAGCTTAACAGTTAACATCCATGTGTCCACCAAAACATGTGTGACTGGCAACAATTGTATCCTGCAGCCCTGCCCCACCCCCTCCCCACCCTCCCGCCACCCCTCCCCTCACCCCTCCCCACCCTCCCGCCACCCCTCCCCTCACCCCTCCCCACCCTCCCGCCACCCCTCCCCTCACCCCTCCCCACCCTCCCGCCACCCCTCCCCTCACCCCTCCCCACCCTCCCGCCACCCCTCCCCTCACCCCTCACCCCTCCCCACCCTCCCACCACCCCTCCCCTCACCCCTCCCCACCCTCCCACCACCTCACCCCTCCCCACCCTCCCACCACCCCTCCCCTCACCCCTCCCCACCCTCCCGCCACCCCTCCCCTCACCCCTCCCCACCCTCCCACCACCCCTCCCCTCACCCCTCCCCACCCTCCCGCCACCCCTCCCCTCACCCCTCCCCTGCCCCACCCCCTCCCCACCCCTCCCCACCCTCCCCCCCAGCTGGGTGAGAGTTGCACCAGTTCGTGGAGCTGCCTGTTCCACTGGTATTGATCGCGATTACGTGAAATACGCGAGAATCCACCGTGGCCTGGTTCGGGCTAATCTCGTTGTGATTCCCGTGTTTGAAGTAGATTAAACGTCAATCTACATAATTACACGCCCCTCCCCGCGTCAGTCGCGTGTGCGTCGTTCTTTCATCCCGCCATTGGGTCGTTATGTCGTTACTGCCGATTGCAGCGGAGTTACCGGTCGAAGATAATTGAAGTTCGGTTTGAAATCATTACGTTAAATGTAATATTGTCATTAAATATAATGCCGTCATAGCACGCATAATCTGTATGGGGGAAATTTATGCTCCCTTTATTCATCTTCTTAGTTTCTGTAATGTTCTTCAAAGATAATAATAATATTTATTATTTATAAAGCGCAATTTTCAAAAAATGCTCAAAGCGCTGTACAATAAAATATAAAGTTATTTATTATGTGTTAAAACTAATATTAATAATAATAAATACAACTGTAAAATAAACTCTCAGATAAAAAAAAAGTAGAAACATTAAATTATTCATATTAAAACTGTTAATTAAATATTGTATAGAATTAACGATGATGAATAAAATAAATAAATAACTAAAGATATGGAAATAAAAAAAATTGAATAAGAATACTTTATTAATCCCAAAATGGAAATTACAATTATGCCTGTGTCGCATACAAATATAAATATGCAACAGTAAAACCACACATAAAATAATAAGAAAGAAAATAAAATCTCATGGTTGTAGGCATGCCACATGACCAGTAAATGAGGAGCCCTCCTGGAACATGTTTGGATGAAACAGCTGAACTTGTCCCTGTTTTTTCATAATAAATGTTGTTTTTCCCACCTCTGTCTGACCTTGCTAAAGGGCATACGTTAACTCATTCATTCTTCGTGTATGGCCAACTGATTGTTATTGGAATCAGAGCAACAAGACATTTGTACTATAAATGATTACTCGTAGTACAATAGTCGGGGATTTTGTATGCTGGATTAGCTGAAAATCGAGGGTAATCTCAGCTGTAGATGTTCTATAGATATAATCTAGTTAATGGCCCTCTTTAGCTTTTAGTTACAGTGGTGTATAAGTGTAATAATGTAAATATACAAATTTTTAAATATCAACTGTGATGGAGGTTTAACGTAGCTACTTTTAAATATGTTACTTATTTGTAGATAAATTGTACTTGTCATAGACTCTTAGGTATCATTACTATTTTATTTTAAAATATTTAAATACATCCTTATTAATGTTTTGTTTGTAAGTTAATTGTTTAAATATTTAAATACATCCCTATTAATGTTTTGTTTGTAAGCAAACTGTTTTATTAATAAATATTTAAATACATCCTTATTAATGTTTTGTTTGTAAGCTAATTGTTTAAATATTTAAATACATCCCTATTATTAATATTAATGTTTTGTTTGTAAGCTAACTGTTTTATTTTAAAATATTTAAATACATCCTTTATTTATGTTTTGTTTCTAGGCTAACTGTTTAAATATTTAAATACATCCTTATTAATGTTTTGTTTCTAAACTAACTGTTTTATTTATAAATATTTAAACACATCCTTATTAATGTTTTCTTTGTAAGCTAATTGTTTAAATGCATCCCTAGTAATGTTTTGTTTCTAAAGTAATTGTTTATCAAATCATTAAAAAATTATAAAGTTAGTAAATACCATTATGCAAACATTACAGAATAACAACGGACACAAAGAGTATGGTTGGAAACTGGTGCATCACTCAGTCGCGTCTTAACAACTGTTTTATATGCAGATTGCCTCTTTCGAGCAGCTGCCTGGACCTAGTTTGTTACTGACAACTAGGTAGTCGAGTCATGTCCAGTGTCACGTTAAGTGAGACCTACGACTGTATTATATGGCATCTGGTCGCGACCGAGGGATCCGTCGAGCCCTTGAGGGAGAAGGGAGTTGTCGACAAATGAACGAGGTGGAAATTATCATTATACAAATAGC